>ML780069.1:206382-245520 GCA_009831015.1 Picea engelmannii
GGGGGGGGGGGGGGGTAGCAGTAAATGAGGGAGCAAAAGGAACTCCACTATCCATGATAACAAAGACTCAACACGAAATCCTATGGTCAGCTAATAGTCAAAGAGCATACCAAAAAGTCAAACGACCAATATGCATGCAAACGGGCTAAAGTGGCTGAGTGGCCTCCCTCGCTAAAGAAGGTATGTCTCGTCCAAGAGGGACCTAAGACTCCCTGCTAAAGTTTGGAGGTAACAAAATAAGTTATAAGGGCCCTCGTAGGCTTAACAACCAGTCGGTTAGATCCCCCCGGAGAGGTAATCCTCCATAAAGGTTGTGTGTTGTCCGACCCCTATCTGACTTAGGGTACAAGCAGAATAACCCCTACAAGTAACCTATGAGATACCTAAGTCAAGCAACTAATAAACCATTGTATAACCGATGCACAAGCGAGCAGTCGTAAGTCTGAATCACCGTATGGGCAGGGTAGCAAAGCCCGAAACCTTGAAAGCACCGCCTCTCACAGAGGTATGGGCACTAGCAAGATCCCCAAATACGAATAAATCCATAGAAATATCTCTGATGCTAAGTGAGTATTCAGAGGTTATCCCTTCAACTAACTTCGTGCGACCTCGTGATTAACTCTGGTGTGAGCGGAACCTCCTGATATTACCAATTATACAATGGACTTCTCAACTCCCTGTCTCAGACACATATGATGATTTAATTGCCTTGGAGAAGTTTACTCACAAAATCCTATTCCAAGGCACTAAATCCTAGGCTACTTTGTGCACTCTAAACAATGAAATAGTTACTAATCATTTTTAGTTTAAAGCGTAAATTTTATTGGCCGTGATTACTCAAAAAGGTATGGAAATGAAACTCATGGTGTTATGACTCTGCATAAAAATAAAAATAGATATAATGCAAAGCCTAACTTTAACTTTTCAGTAAATGATATGATAAATAAAAACAATGCAATTTTCAATTTTAACTCTGCAAATTAGAAGTAAAATGCGATCTTTCGCTAAATGTGCTAAGCTAATGATAAAGGTTCCAAGACAAAAATACCAACCAATGCAAAATACCTATTTTTATTTTTATTTTCAATGTATTAAAAAGAAAATGCATGGACTGATAAGTGATTTGATATATAACTTCTACTGTGTATAAAAGCAATCACTCGAGCAGAATACCAAGCAGCTAAGCAGACAACCCAACTACCAAGGACAAATAAAAAATGAAAAACAAAGAGAAAGACGTCGCCCAAAAATTCAACTCCAAACAAGTTTCATGTCATCCCAGATAATCTCAACAGGCACCACAGAGACCTAAGAAGGCTCAGTGATTCTCAAAACCTACCCAACAGTCACTAAACCAAGCAAGCAAGCAAGGGGAAGTGGTATACACGATTGTTCAAGAGAAAAGGGCGTATATACGCCTCTTGCAGTGGGACAACAAGCGTGTATACGCGGTTGTCGAGGCAAAAAGGGCGTATATCTTTTAAAACAAGGCTAGCCAAGGGTAAAAGGCTGAAAAGCTTAGACCCAAAGTGAACAAACTCTGTCCAACTGTGATATGACAAGAAACACAAAGGAAAAAGAGAAATGTAAGAAAAAAAAATACTTCAACCCTTAGAAGGAAGATGTATCTCCAGTGGAGTCACAATTTCTGTTACAAGGGAAAAACTCTCTATGGCCAAGGGTAAACCACAACAGACAGGTATGACTGCAGAAATCAACTCAATTCCAACATGTTTTATATAAATTAATGTGCAATACAAGGAAGAAGCCTACCTCGATCCAATCGTTTGATGCCATTCCATCGTTGAGAACTTTAACCCAAAGCTTTACACCTGCAAGAAGTTCTCAACAAACAAACAATGCAAGTATATAGTGACAATATATAAAATGAGTTAGCACATCAGATAGCACAATCCATTAATAAACATTGCAAACATGCCCATGGATAATAATAATATATTTGCAAGATATCGATAGGACGAGAAAGGAGTATTTCTATTAATAATTGATCAACAAAAGTATCAACATTACAGACTTCCGTGTCAGCACTGTTCGAAACCAAGAAACCAAGTTCCTTCCAACTGGGTCTCCACCACTTCAATCCTCCACCAAAGTCAAGCTCATAGCAAAGAGGTAATGAGGTCCTCTCGACAATAAAGAAAGAGCTTGGGGGGTGAACACTGTGTTCAAACTTGAGGGACAAAGGGATGCAGACTCAATATGAAGTAATTTCTCCAGAGTAACTTTGCTCTCAAAGTTGAATGCTTTCTCCTATTTTTCCATAACTCGAAATTGTGCTCTTATAGCCTCCAGAATGCAACTGAAGGGCCGAGTTAGAACATTTCCAGTATATGGAAGGCCAAAGATCAGAGATCTTCTGTCGTGACATGGAAACCCGACCTCATTTTGTATTTTATGGCACAAATCCCAATATACGCGAGCTGTAGTGGAGCAGCAAGCGTATACAAATCTTGCAAAGCAGTTAGGGAGCGTATATGTGGAAACATATATTTTTTTGGTTCTGGATTTATCAAAAAGGGGTTGATAAGTCTGCATAGGGAAATGGAAAAAGCCCATCTGTGCAAGATAGCAATGGTGAGGCAAATCTCACTATAACATCATGTATCATTGCTTTAGTTGCCTCAATGATAGTTCTGTTCTTCCTTTCAACAACCCCATTTTGTTGAGGATTGTATTGAACTGTGAGCTCCCTCTTGATCCCTCCTTCAATACAAAAATTGATAAATTCTTTTGAGGTGTATTCTCCTCCATTGTCTGATCTTAATACTTTGATTTTTCTTCTGGTTAGGTTTTCAACCCGAGCTTTGAATTCTTGAAACATGCCAAGGACTCCATCCTTGTTCTTCATAAACTAAATCCAAGTTTTCCTTGAGTGATCATCTATGAAGAGTACATAGTACAAGTACCCATTTAAGGATGAAACAGTCATTGGCCCACATACATCTGAATGTATCAAGTCCAATATTTCTTTGGATCGGTTATCACTGTTAGGAAATGATCCTTTAACATTTTTACCATGGGCACAACCTTTACAAACACCTTTATGCTGGATCTGGATCTTTGGTAGACCTGTTACCATTTTCCCTAGAACTAGAAGAGCTCTATAATGAATGTGAGCAAGTCTTCTATGGCATAACTCACTCAAGCTAATAGTGTCATGTAGTAAGGCTTGAACTGGTTTAATGGTCAACTTGTATATGTTGTTTTCTCTGACACCAATTACTTTGGAAGAGCTGATATGAGAGTCTTTGTGCCATGCAAGGACTCTTCCTTCTGAGAAAGTAATTTTGTAACCTTTGTCTTCAAGGGCCGAAATAGAGACAAGGTTTCTCTTCATTCCTGGTACATATATAACTTCTTCTAGTTCAAGCTGCATATTTGAATCTAGTTGGAAGGTAGAAGTTCCAACTCCTCTCACATTATATCTAGCATCATCTCCAAGGACAACATGTAGATGTGTCTCTTTCTCAATGAAGTGTGTTAGATGATTTCTGATACCAGTCATGTGCCTGGAGGCACCACTGTCAATTATCCAAGTATTGTCATTGATAGGAACCATACTTGAGAGTGTTGAAATGTTGATGTCTTCATTGCTTTGGAGTTTTGTACTGAGCTTGTTTCCCATCATGAATTTGCTCATCTTCACAAACCCTTGTCAACTAGGCTAGAAAACCTAATGGCTAGGATAGGCTAGCACTTTTAGGTTTTGTTGGGCTTATGACCGCCAACAATAAGCCTTTAATAAATATGATAGCCTTTCTGGAGCTTCTTCAAGAAATTCTCAGAAATACAATTTAGAATTTTCTACAGAATTTTGACAAAACCCTTAGGGTCAAAATTTTGAAATGCCCGGAATTTAGATACGTGAGTTGTTGGAGGTACATTGAAGGAGGTTGTACCCTTCTATGTCTTTTTCAGCCCAAGCATCCAAGTTTTGAGTGGTGAAATCTCTCAGAAAAGGAGGTCATACGGATTTTTTGGAAACCCTAGGAGGGTCATACGATTTTTGCAAATGAGAGAGTGAAGAAGCTGGAAAATGCTTGTGCAATGGGATCTTCAAGACCTATGCTCTGATAGAATGCTGAATTTTCAATAAGCTAGGTTAAGCATGTAGTTCATTTTATTTTATCATGTCTTAACCAGGAGCAAGAATGTTGCAACAAGTAAGATCACAAGAAGAAACACCATGCACAAGAACACAAGAAATATCCTGGGAAACCCTTCTCAACAAGGGAAGAAAACCCAACCAAATCCTTTGTTATATTATTCAAGAGAAATACCTTTCACCATCGAGAATGACTTAACACACAATAGGGTGCTTAAGCCCTACAAGACTAGCGCCCAAGAGAGGTGCGCACCTTTTCCCAAGTAGATGTATTTGTTGTAATTTCCAAACACACAAGGAAGATATAATTCTACAATGGAGAATCATCCCTTACTTATATTAGACTTGACCAATCAACAAAGGCATCTATTGGCTCAACAGGGCTGACCTCTCTAAGTCAAATATATTATTATTATTATTATTATTAATATTAACAATATTAATTATCTTGTTTATTATTGGTCATATTAAGATAGGGAGGACCTATACCCTTTACATAATAATTAGGGTTACAGGTAGGTCTGACTCTTGAACAATATATAGCAAAGGATCTGATACACCCACTAGTGCTCATCCACTAGCGGCACATCCATAGGAATTTCATAGCTCTGATTCATTGCATTACACAGAAGAACCAAGTCTTCACACGTTCACCTGTGCTTGTCCACATGCACGTCCACTCTACAGATCTGCTTTACCACTGCCACCGACAGGAGAATCATCTGAAGTATTCTCGTCAACTCTGCTGCTCAAAAAAGGCTAATACATCATCTTCATTTATGTTCTCATGAAGATGCACCCAACACTTTGGGATTTCACACATTCACCACGTGCTCAGCCACAGGCACATCCTAACTCAACAGATTGCTTTTCCACTGGATAATCATCTGGATTTCTTCTCAACTCTCTGAATGGGGGAGGTCATCTCTACGTTCCCATCTATGTCTCAGGTAGGAACCACGTACCCTTCTTAGGGGATTTCTCTCAGGTTTGTAAGCTGAGAGAAAGACTTCATGTAGTTGCAATGATCCACACCTCACAGGTTTGTAAGCTGGAGAATGTCTCACATAGATGCATTCTTCAACACTGTATGCCCACAATACTGCTAACATTGCAGATCTTTGTCAAGGCATTCTCTAGAATCTTATTAAAGGCTTCCACTGTTCCATCTGATTGATGGTGATATGGTGTACTCTTCTAATGGTGGACTTTAAATTCCTCAGTCACATCCTTGATAGTATTGTTGATAAAGTGAGTACCTTGGTCACTCATCAAAATACTTGGGCATCCAAATCTAGTGATCACTTGCTCAAACAAGAAATGTGTTGTTGTCTCTGTGCTGCAATATTTTACTTGTGTTGCTTATGCCCATCTTGCTAGGTATTATGTCACAGTAATGATATACCTTACTCATGACCTTTTCGTTGGTGGGTTAATTGGTCCCACAAAGTCTATTGCCCATTTGTCGAATACTTTAAAGGTTACTTGTGGTCTTAGGGGCATCACATCCCTTCCATTAGGTTTACCAACCCTCTAACATACATCACATCGCTAGTAATAATCCTTAGCATCTCTATGAATGGTCGACCACCATAGTCTTGTGCGCAATACCTTCTGTGCGGTAGCTTTTCCTGCACAATTTCCTCCAGCTATTCCCTCATGGGCCTCTGCTAAAATCCTAGGCCTCTCATGTTCTAGTACACATCTTCTCAAAATGTTGTCTGCGCCCATATTGTATAAGTGTCCTGCAATCAATTTATAGTTTGCAACTCTGACTACCAGATTTTTCTTCTGCACAGTGTTAAAATCTTGTGGCGCAGTCCCTGTACTCAAGTATTCAATGATGTCAGTGAAATATTCATCAACTACTTGAACTGGAAATAGCTGCGCATCAAGGAAGTTGTCCTCTAGATTTGTAGGTTCCTTTCCATTGGAGATTCTTGACAGGTGATCAGGTCCTGCATTCAACTTGCCTAGTTTGACTATCGCTTCAAAATCAAATTCCTGAAACAATAGTAACCATCTATAGATCGTCCCCCCCAACAATGGCTTATTGACTAGGTATTTGAGGGTTGAATGGTCTGCAAACATTTTAAAGTGTTTGCCAAGTAAATAGTGTCTGAACTTTTGAAGTGCCAATACCATTGCTAAGCCTTCTCTTTCTATAGTATTATAATTCTTCTTTGACTTTAACAATTTTCTTCTTTCAAATGCTATAGGATGGTCCAATTCCCCTACTCTTGGTTGCGCTAGAATAGCTTCAAGTGCTATGGTTGATGCATCCACATGCATGTGGAATGTCTTTTCTCAATCTGGGAATGCTAGAATAGGTGTTGTGACCATCTGCTCTTTCAAGGTGTCCAACCCTTGCTGACACTCCTCATTCCACTGGAATTTACTATCTTTCTTCAATAGTTTCTCCATCGACGCAGTGATCTGTGCATAACCTTTTATGAATTTCCTGTAGTAGCATGTGTGTCCCAATGTTACTCTCAACTGACGCACTGATTTGGGTGGTGGTAAATTAACAATGATTGCAATATCGGCAGGATCTACTAGCAAGCCTTGTTTGCACACCATGTGTCCAAATAGTATTCCAAAGGGTGTCCCAGAGATGCACTTATTGATATTTAATGATATTTAACACTGCCTGCATCTTTCCAACAATAGTCTTAACACTTCTACATGGTCTTTCAGTAGACTGGATACTGTCCAATCATCCAGATACACTTCTAAAAATTGATGGATGAATTCTTTGAAAGCAACTATGACTACCCTTGAGAATATGGGTTGTGCATTCTTCAGCGCAATAGGCATGACTGTGTATTGGTAGGATCCTCGTTCTATGGCAAAAGTGGTCTTGTACCTGTCTTCTGGAGCTATCTTGATCTGATGGTGATCCAGATTATTTTCGGCATGAAATGAGAGCGGAGATATAATATGGAAATGCACAGAGATATCGTGGATATCCAATAATATAACATAAATGTATCAGAGATGCAACCATAAACACAAAGATAAAGTAATACACGATTTCTATTAATGAAATAAATGTACAGAGACTGTAAAAATTCAGAGTGAAAGACTTGCTAGAATGGTGGTAGCTTATCTCTGAGAAGAGATGTGACGGCTACTCGCATTCGCAAGAATATGATTACAATGAGGCTCTGAAGGCCTTTTTACAATAATAAAGAATGTCAAAAACCCTATATATCCAAAAACCTAACCCTAGGAGATGAAGCGCCAAAAGTAATGTGGGCCCCATTTGGGTAAGTTAGTACAACAACTTCCCGGGGTCGTAACTTTTGCATACGATCTCCGTTTTAGGCGCATGAGAGCTCATTGGAAAGGTATTGTCGAGGAGATTCATTTAGTCGGCTCAATCAAAGCCTTCGACTATCATTGAGAACTTCGATACCGGAAAATATTCATTTAGGCCCTCAAAATGGCCCCGGAAGTTAAAACTGCTAAAAATAGTAAATTACCAAAACTGCAAGAAAATTGTTTTGAGCCAATTGGAAAAGGTGCATGGCCACCAATATCCACCTGGATCAATCCTCCCTCCTTAGGAAGCAATGGTCTCCATTGCGTTGAGTGCCCGGGGGAGAGGGAAAAGTGTTTGTTGAATCTGCGCCTTGATGAGCTGCTTGCCTTGTTGGAGAAGTTGCGTTGCTTAGCTTGTTGAAGGTTGTCACAAACATGTGGCTGGAAGGGTTGGACATTTTTAACCAGTCTCGATACAAGATATTCCCGTGTGCAGATTAAATCTTTACACTTTGTTGCAATCTTGTCGATCTTCTTCTGTTGGATAGAAGGTGCTTGGGCTGAGGCTGTAGTGATTGCAGTATCCTTCTGTTCACCTTTTGAACAGATTGTGAAGAAGCTGAATTTTGTATTACGAGATACTACCTTGCGACATTGTTTAGGTGGAACAGTAGTCAAAACTACCTCTGGTATTCTGTAGAGATGACCCCCCAGAGAAACAATGACACTGCAGGGTCGAGACTCATAAACAACATGGCATCTCCACATATATGGTTGTCCCAAGAGAACATCACAAACATCTAGTAGGGAAACATCACATAATACCTCATCCCTAAAGGGCTAGATGTCGTATGACAATCGACAGTGCTGGCTGACACGAAGATCTTGTCCTAGGCGAAGCCACCCGATGTTGTATGGCTGCGGGTGTGGTGTTGTCGACAATCCCAACTGTTCGACGACCTCTGCTGAGATGAGGTTCTTCTAGCTTCTGCTATCAACAATAAAATGTAGTGGGGTCCCCTTCACCCACATCTGTGAATGAAAAAGGCGCTCCCCCTCTTCAGAATGTGTTGGTTCTTCTAGTTGAATTGTTGTGGTTGCGACAATAGCAGTGGGGTCTGCGTCGATGATCTGTCTTTTATCAGTATTTTCAGAATCAGATTTTGAATCAGGGTTTGTCTCCTTGTCTTTGATCTCGGCCACCAATGACTATTTTGAGCGACATTCATCGGTGTTGTGCTAGGGTCTTTTGTGGAAATCGCACCATTTTCCGGTGTCCTTTGTCTTTTCGTGACCCTTCTTTTCCTGTGGCTATTACTGGTTTTCGAGAGACTGTTTGTTAGGGTCGTCTTTATCATACTTTGGTTGTTGCAGATTTGAAGACCCAAACTCCCGTTTGTCCTGGCGCTTAAATTTTTGCTGGATTTTAACAGCATATTGATAAGCAACACCGAGTGATGAGATGTCCAGAAAATCCATTTCATTTTGGATGTCTCTATGTAAAGCCCCATGGTATTTCAAAACCAAATTTCATTCAGAGTCTTTAATACCCAGCTTGGTGCACAAGGTATGGAAGGTATTGGTGAACTCTGGAACTGCTTGGCCCCTCTCTTGCCACATTGTGGTCCATCTCATGTACTGGTCCTCATAGTTGTCAACAGGGTAATACTATTCCTTTACCACATCCACAAAAAAATCCCAAGTGGGATCGACCCCATATATTCCAGACTCCTCTGTGGAACTTTTCTCCCAATAATTTTCCCACCAATGTTTGACATGGGGGAGAGCTTTAAGGAGTGTGAAGGTGATCTTTTCCCTGTTGAAAAAATTATGAACAAAGAAATAACCTTCTAAAAGATTTAACCATTTGTCTAGGGCATCCGTATCTATCTGACCTTCAAATACGGGAATATCAAAATTAACTTGTACCTTGAAAGGAGAGGTGCTTCCAAAATGGTTGTTTGATGAAGATGCACCTGTTTCTATCGGTAGGCATTGAAGGTTGTGGGAAAAATTCTTCATCATTTCGTCCCTCTATCACGTGAGAGCTTGCTCAAGCAATAGATTGATAGGATCGTCTGCTCCATCGTTTTTATTTTCTTCTGCATTCATCACCCTACTACCCACAAGTGAATGGTCAAGTGGAAGCTGTGAATAAGTCCCTCAAGACTATTCTACAGCGAACGATCAATTCAGCCAAGTCAAATTGGCATTTGATGTTGTACTCGGCATTTTGGGCCTATCAAACGTCTGTAAATACTGTAACCAGTTTCTCACCTTTTCAACTTGTTTATGGGATGGAAGCAGTCTTGGCAATAGAGTGCCAGATCCCATCTCTAAATTTGGTAGTACAGTTACTGCCAGACACTTCACCGCTTGATGAACGCTTATTATATCTCGAGCAGCTCGATGAGAAATGTTGTGATGCAGCCTTGGCTAACGAGGCTCACAAGCAAAAATTCAAGTGTCAATATGTTCGGTCCGTTCGTCCTTAGATTTTCTCCGAAGGCGACCTTGTCCTGGTCTATGACCAATATAAGGATCCCCTGGGGGCAGGCAAGTTCAAACCTATGTGGTTCAGACCTTTCATCGCGAAGTAAGTATTAAAGAAGGGCACTTATCATCTGGTTGACTTCGAAGGGAAATATTTGGTGGAGCCTAGAAATGGGCTCTACCTCAAGAAGTATTACTCGTATGTGGGTCGCCTTGGGTGACTTCTTGTACTTATGTATGGTTCTTATACAGTTTAGCTTTTGTCTTTTTGTTTTATGGACGTGTCATTTTTTATGTCATCATTTTCATTGTGGTAGATGTCAAGTGAATCAGAGGTGTTCATTAGGTTCACATATGGCGCTAGTTGACACACTCGGAGGCTTTCTTCCGCACCTTGGGTGATCTTCACACCTCAAGGCCAGTTGCTATCTGTTAGCGATAAAAAAATGCATTGGCATTTTTTTTTAAGAATGATGCCTAATCTTGCAGGGAAAATTTGACTAGCTTCCCGAGCTCCAAATGTAGATTTGAAAGCACCATTGGAAAGCTTAGGATTTCTAGATGTCGATCGACTATTCAAGCATGCAAAATGGACTCTCCATGATTGAGAAATTTGATTTTAAAAAAAATTGCGCTTTCACCAGCTAACTCGTCTTTAATTTTGCTAGTTAGTTGGTGAAAGCTCCACCTTTCACCAGCTAAGGAGTGGATTTTCGGGTAAATTAGCTGGTGAAAGCCTGTCACGGCCAGAATAACCGAATTTTTTTCCAGATCGGGATTTTTTGAGTTTGAATGGTTTGAAACCACTTCAAATGGATAGGTGTTGAATTATCAAGTCTAATTCAAAGGCTAGTTTTGAGGGATAAGGTCAGAAAGAGGTTTTTCAACTACATTTGGCATCTTTTTCAAAGGCAGAATATCAGGGTTTTTGCACACTTCACCAAATTTTAATTTTATCTTTGGAGGACCAAATCAAACAGCCTTGGGAGGCTAAAACTGCACTTCATCAACAATCTACTACTCTTAGATATGGATTGACCTCATCTTGAGGATCTCTCCTTATCTTTTGTAAATCAGTTTTGACTTTCTATTTTTAGAATATCAAATCCATTGTTTTAGGATCTGAAAACTGATTGTAAAAGGCTATAAATGCCTAGCTTTTATAAGAGACAAGGGTTCAAACTGGGATACATTTTTGTGCTACTGTATAGACTCTTATGATATAATAATATTGCAGTCTCCTTTTGTTTTCAATATCAAAAATATCCATGCTTCCTTTTCTGTACTTCATTTCAGTTTATCTTAGCTTATAGAGACTGTTATCTCTTTATTGAGCTCATAGATTTGAAGTGACGGATTTTCTTTCTATCTTGTATTAAGCCCTACACCCAACTGTATTTGGCAATCAAGATTAGTGTTCTTCATCCTCTCCTTTTAAATTTCTTGATCTGATCATTGTTTTCTGAAAGCACTGTTTCATTTGAATGTATGATGAGTTGTTTGTCACATTAATTATTGAAGTAATCCCATTGTTCCAAGCACACCTACACATTATTTTTAAGTTACCAAGCATCCTTAGTCTACAATCCTAAGGAGTTTCTTGGAGTGATAGCAAATTGGCACCATTGTTGGGGAGAGGAGATTTAAGCTCAGCTTCCCTGGGAGATGACATAGATCTGATATTTGATGATAGACAAAGGTTGGACACTACATTGGTTGTAATCATCTATCTGGCGACTCCATGAAGGACGAATTCAGTGGCGACTCCATTGTTCTGAAATCCGTTGACGACCCCATTGGTATGAAATGAACAAGATCTTATCTACGAGGTATGCGTTATGTGATTTTAAAAAAATTGTTGGTTTCCCTAATCCAGTGCCTAGAAGAGATGAATAGGAACAAAGCCTTCGCAGATTTCAAGGAGAAGAATGGGAAGTGCTAGCTGAACACTTGTTGGATTTTCATGATTTTATTCATCGACTTGAAATTGTACATGAGGATGTTCAGATCCGGCTCTTCTTTTTATCATTAGAAGGAATTGCTCGTGAATGGTGCCGGTCTCTTCCTAATGCAAGTGTTAGTTCTTTGACAGATTTCCATTCAGCCTTCAATTCCTTTTGTAAAGAACTTTTTCCAGATGATCTTCTCTATCCTGAATGTTGTCATGAATTTCATTTATTGACTAAAGATTCAGATGTTCATGAAGAGTACGCTGCTATAGAGAATACTCTTCAGTATCCAGAAATTGTTGATTCACATTACGACAACCATTGTGATGCTTTAAACATTGCATTAAATGCATTTTTTAAAGATGATTGTGATGATGATCCGATTGTCCATTTTGAAAATTTGAAAAATGATGAGCAAATTGACATATCAGCAGGAGATAATTTCAGATCTACAACAAATACTAAGGGAAGCCTTGAGTTTACAGTTAGAACAGAAGCTTGAAGATGTATTCCTTTACTATTTTATTGATCCTATTGCCGATTTTCTGGAATCATTGAGCAGTATAAAGATCAGGATACTCTTGTCAGATGAAGGTTGTTTCTATCATTTTTTCGGAACACATCTCTGTTGGCTACACATTCTTTTATCTTTGGGATCAAGATCAAGAATGTTGTCAGCAAATAAATTTCTTACATGGCTYCATTGGAAGCATGAGTTTACTTGATTAAGAAGCAGTGCAAATTGTTAATGTAGGAGTAGGCAGAAGAATAAGCTCGCCAGATTTTAGAAGTATCAAAACATAGGATTTAAGATTTTATCTTAGAAATAAATTGATCCTTAAGCTGGTGAAAGCACTTATTGTTGTAAACATCAAAAGGAAACTTTGGCAATTGTTATAGTGACTATATCTGTCCTATGCGTGCACACCTGAAGGAATTATTGACAAAGAGTAAGAAGCTCTGGGACTCGAGATCAAAATCAAACGAAAGACTATCAGTCAAACAAAGCTTGCAGCTGTCGAGCAAAGTGTCTAATGAGCACCCAGGTGTTGAGGCCATCGACAAATTGCAGGCCACTCGTTATACACTTATACAGATCAAAAATTTTGAGCATTCAAAGGAAAAAAGGATAAATGTCATTCACTGCCAGCAGGGGAAACACCGAGTTTCATCTGGAGCTGGAGGGGACAACCATGTTATTTGTTGGAAACACTTAAGTGCCAATGACATAGTCTCTGGGGCAGTTGATGTTGTTGGCTGGACTGTTCACTTTGAGGTTATGGGTGGTTCAATGGGAAAAGTATCTGAAGTAATTCAAGTTCCCACCCCGAGATCAGTTTTGGATCATGGCAGCAGGAGTCTTACATGGCTAAAGGTCGTAGAATCTCCTGCAGTATACAGGGACACGCTTGTTGAACAAATGGAGACACATTCTTTGGAAGGCACAGTTCCATCTGTCACACATGGAGTGATATTGAAGCAACACAAAATGAGTTCTTCTGAAAGCATTCCTCTTGCAACATAAATTTTGGTTCCTGTTGTTGATGAGATTGTGAAGACAGTGAATAAAGAAAACAGGGCTTTGATCATTTTCCCTCCATAGGGACTTTTGGAACTTGTCAGAAGACCCGAAGCTATAAGAAGACTGCATCCTTCAATATGGGAGTTTTGTAAGCAACATCCACCAGAGAATGTCCGAAAGAGATTAACATATACAAGAATTAAGAATTCAGGATTGATGCCTACACAGAAGCAATTGTAACAGGCTGGAATGCAGTGGCTGATTAAGGAGATAAATGTTGTTGGTGGACTTCTTTATGTTTCCCAAGCACTGAATATGTGTGTGGGTTGCCGCCCAGCTGGTTTCTGGGAGGATTTGACACAGCTTGACATAGAGATAGAATGTTTTATTTGGGAAAGCTGGACAAAGAAGTTAGACAAATGCACAGAAGCACATTATTATTGGAACCCAGTTACAAATGGGGTCTCCAGGATGAAGCCACCTTTTCCAAACATGTCTGATTTTGCTAAGATGAAGGGAGCAGTGATGCCACGACGAAGTACAGTTATCGAAGCAAAACGATGAGATCTTAATCATGCTATATTCTTCCATGGGGGTTATAAAGTTGTTGGTCATGCATTGAAGCATTGGACAGTATTTGTTCATGGTCGTAAAACAAGCAGACATCTTCTTCCTAAGCATAAGTCAAAGAACGAGTCTTCTTTTGTGCATCACTCTCATTACAGATATTCAGGGGATGTAAAGGGAATTGTTTCAAAGACACTTCCAATTGACCGACCTGACTTAATGACACTCAGCCAAGTGAAATTAAGCATTAACAGATTTATGGAGGCTAGGGGCGTGTCTGACTTTCTAGCATACAAAGACCTACAAGAACATGATAAAAACCTATCATGAAGCATTGTCAGTCAAAGAAATAACGAATTCTATGTTTGAAGCCAGCAACTATGATGGAACATCTGAGGGTAAAAGCGCAGGCGGAACTAAAGATGACTTTGGCTATGATGATGATGAAAGCAAGTGGGAAATTACGGCTGCAGGTGGTATACCTCCTCTTGTCTAGATTATGGACGCGACAACGTTATTCATGTTCTTAAGTCTGAGATCTCTCGTGTGAGGTATTCTTCACCCAATTTAATCCGGGATTTCTTTAATATGTTCTAGGACGGTGTGGTTCCGCATCTGTTGGTCGTTCGGCGCGTGGAGTTCTGAGCATTGTTATGTATGCTCCAGAATTTGATCGGATTTGCAGAGAGTCCGGTCGAAAGGGTTTGTTGAAATTAATATTTTTATGTTTTTGATTTCATTTGTGCGATGAATGTGGGGGATCTTCATGATTTGCCGATAATTATGGAGCTGCAGTGTGATCGAAACTAGATTAGGGAGAGAAAACACAGGTGTCGAATTTTTAATTTGTAGATCGCCCAACAACCATTTCATTTGGTGTGTGATATGGCCGAGTAGAGATTGCATTGATAGATCATTGTTTTGTTATTTAATAGGTATCAATCTTGCAGAGAAAACGTAGATTTGTATGCTCAGAAGGTTAAAGTCATGCAAACGTCGAGCAGAGAGATGAACGGGTATCCAGGATGCCATTCATAAATGCCCTAGAGTTGTGTTCATATATTTTTGTCATAAAAGGCGAAGTTCTTCCTGTTGCTGTAGTTGTATCGACTCTTGCAAAGGAGCAACAACATTATCATTTTACATTTATTACACAGGCCACTCATAACTGGAAGTACAGGGGTGAATTGCTTGGGTTTGTGCAAACTACAGAACGCATTATACAGGCGCTAACATCCAAAACATTGTGCATGGGAAATGGCGATGTGAAAACTTCCATTTGGCCATAGGAGACGCTATTGGCATGATTGTGGCCTCTTCAGTACAGTCACAACAAATGGAGGATGATGGTGTGGTAGCTCAAAACAAAATGAGAATGGCTTTGAACACGCTGAAGAGCAAAGAATGCATAAAGGACAAGAGGCTATGCATGTTGCAAATAAATTATCCTCTGAAGAAGCTGACATACAGGATCTTATTGTTCCCAAACTAATTTCAGATACAAATGGGATTCTCGCAACTCATGTTTCATCTGGGGATTGCTGAGACAAGGTCCAAACCTTTGCCTGGTCGATACAACAGAGATGATAATTTTTACTTGAACCTAGAAGACATAACGGTTATGGAAGTTGTTTGGCTGTCTATCCAAGAGCATGGTGCATATAGAATCTTGAGACCTGCTTCTTTTCCTTCGAAAATAGTCATGCATCTATACCTGGTCAAACATCTAGATTGGGGGATAGTTTTGAATCCACTATGTCACATCCAACATCAACTAATTCAAGAGAAATTAGCACGTGAAAGTATTGAATGATTTTCAGAAGAAAATGCAGGAGAAGTTTTGGTTCTGAAAAGATATAAGGAAAACCTGTGAATATTAGAGGATCAGAACATTAGCAAGGGCCAGACTACACAGTCAACAAGCAATCAGTGCAATCTACAGGAGCTCGGTCATTTATATTTGGCTATACTCTGTTTTTAACTAGGCAAAAGGATATTGACTCGGGTGGATATTCAAAGGAAGAAATTCAGTTTTTACAGAAGTAGATGGAACGTGAGGAGCATCCCGTTTTGCCTCTTTTTATTTCGGCAACAACGGAAGCAGGCAAATTAATCTGGATGAGCTTCATCAAATCTGCCAGGAATTTGGTATTGTTGAGATTGAGGAAATGATCAAAGAAGTTGATGAAGAAATTCCCATATGCCCTAGCAAGAAGATCCTTCTTGCGCTGCTATCAAATTTCTGCCATAGATAACAACAGTTGTGCATTTGGATTTCCTTTTGTATGCTCTGCAGCTGTGGTGTCATTGCTTAAATTATTTCGATATCTCTAATTTGTTTTTTCCTCGCTTTCTTAGCACATCAATTCTTGAATCAAGCATTGCAGGTCATCTGAGGTTCAAACATCAAGTGTCGACAACACTTTATTGAGCAGCTGCTGAAGAATCTAACACTGTATGCAGGATCATTGTTGCTCTGCATTATTTTCTTCTCAAAGATAAAACAGAATTTTCACCAGCACAGAAGGCAGAATTATAACCAGTTAGCTGATGAAAGGCAGAGCTTTCAATAGCTAACTAGCAAATCTTAAGGTGAAATAGCTGGTGAAACCTGAGACTGGCCAGCGAAGGTGTATTTTTGCCCAGATCGAAGTTTTTCTCCACCAAATCAAGAAAAACTTAGCATCAAAGATTCGTGGAAGATCCTCAGACTAAAGAGGTCGCAAAGGAGGCATCTGATATGGTCTTAGCAGATGACATTTTCAGTTCAATAGTTGCAGCTGTTACTGAAGGTCGTTCCATTTTACAACAACAAACTTTGGAAAATAGCCAGATGATAAATTGTAAAGGTTGAATGACTCCATGCCCAATACTAAAGGCACAGGGCCTACCAGGTTCTTGGAGACCTCGCAGGGAGGACTCCATCCCAGTTGGACCCAGATGTTAGCAATAAAAAATGCACTGGCATTTTTTTTAAGAATGATGCCTAATCTTGTAGGGGAAATTTGACTAGATTTCCGAGATCCAAATGCAGATTTGAAAGCACCATTGGAAAGATTAGGATTTCTAGATGTTGATCGACTATTCAAGCATGCAAAACAGACTCTCCATGACTGAGAAATTTGATTTTAAAAAAATCTGCGCTTTCACCAGCTAACCCGTCTTTAATTTTGCTAGTTAGTTGGTGAAAGCTCCACCTTTCACCAGCAAAGGAGCGGATTTTCGGGTAAATTAGTTGGTGAAAGCCTGTCACAGCCAGAATAACCGAATTTTTGCCCAGATCGGGATTTTTTGAGTTTGAATGGTTTGAAACCACTTCAAATGGACAGGTGTTGAATTATCAAGTCTAATTCAAAGGCTAGTTTTGAGGGATAAGGTCAGAAATAGGTTTTTCAACTACATTTGGCATATTTTTCAAAGGCAGAATATCAGGGTTTTTGCACACTTCGCCAAATTTGAATTTTATCTTTGGAGGACCAAATCAAACAGCCTTGGGAAGCTAAAACTGCACTTCATTAGCAATCTACTACTCTTAGATATGGATTGACCTCATCTTGAGGATCTTTCCTTATCTTTTGTAAATCAGTTTTGACTTTTTATTTTTAGAATATCAGATCCATTGTTTTAGGATATGAAAACTGATTGTAAAAGGCTATAAATGCCTAGCTTTTCTAAGAGACAAGGGTTCAAACCGGGATACATTTTTGTGCTACTGTACAGACTCTTATGATATAATAAAATTGCAGTCTCCTTTCGTTTTCAATATCAGAAATATCCATGCTTCCTTTTATGTACTTCATTTCAGTTTATCTTAGCTTATAGAGACTGCTATCTCTTCATTGAGCTCATAGATTTGAAGTGAAGGATTTTCTTTCTATCTTGTATTAATCCCTACACCCAGCTGTATTTGGAAATCAAGATTAGTGTTATTCATCCTCTCCTTTGAAATTACTTGATCTGATTATTGTTTTCTGAAAGAACTGTTTCATTTGAATGTATGATGAGTTGTCTGTCGCATTAATTATTGAAGTAATCCCATTGTTCCAAGCATACCTACACATTATTTTTAAGTTACCAAGCATCCTTAGTCTACAACCCTAAGGATTTTCTTGGAGTGATAACACTATCTATATCCTCATCGACCAAGATATCTATATCCTCATGCTCCCTCTCCCTCCAATGGACATACATCCTGTCAATGACAAGTTCAAAGGGGAGTTAGATCTTACATTTCCTTTTTTCTTTACCTTTTTGAGGGTGTACGCAGGCTGTAGTGAGCACAGTTGCGTATGCACGCGGGCATAGTATTTTCTTCCCATAGGGTGTCCTTGGACAACCCGCGTACACGCAAGGCTGCCCCTTTTTAAGAGTGCGCCCCCCCAAAAAAAACTAAAACTAATGCAAGAAATAAGTATTGAAATGAAAGAGGGGTTGATTTGTACTTACTTGGTCCAAGCGAAAGTTCGTTTCGTCCTCTGAAGCTCCTAGAATCAACTCTTTTAGAAAAGGGGTGTTTTTGGCTTTTTGGTCAATTCTCAATTTGTAATGGTGATAATAAGCTGCCAGCTTCTATTTATAGACCTTTTTGGCCCTTTTTGTCATTTTTTGGACCCTTTTGCCATTTTTTCTGGCTTGAAAATCATTTAACATGGTTCTTGAGTTTCTCATTGGATGTTACAATACACTTCACTTTTGGTTTGAATTTTTTTTGGGAGATGGGTCACTTTTTAAGATTCTTTGGTAAAAGTCATTTTTCCAACTTTTTGCATTTAAGTTTGGATTCCACCTCCACTTTTTGTATCTCGTTGTCTTTTCCTCTTTACCATAGGATCGATCCCACCAAATTGTGACACAGAACCATCATTGCTGCTTTAGAAGTGTCGTAATTTAGTGGTAGAGCCTACCTCTACATGGATTCCCTAGGTAGATCATGGTTGCATTTTGGTGTCCATGCCATCATTAATGACTTTAGTCTCAAGAGTCCTTGTTAGTCTTGTTCTGATTATGAGTTTGAGCCTCATACGTCTGATATGTTATCACTCTTGACCTCACCCTCAGGACTCCCAGAAAATGAGTCTTCTTTTAAGCCCTTTTCAGACTCTATAAACATGAAAAGATTATCAAGCAATCTTATTGTCCTTCACGCTCTCCAAACTAAAACTTGAAGGCACGTCTGTTCGGTGGTAGTTTACCCCTTTTCGGTCCGGATGGTCAGTTTTACAAGCAAAGGTACGCTCTAGGAACTTCGGTTCGCTAGAAGAGCATTCTCAGGTATAAGTTTAACCCTTTTTCGGGCCCAAGGGACTAAATTTACGAAAAAGGAACCCCAAGAAAGTCCATAGTTAAGCTCTTTTCAGACTCCCTAAAATTAAAAACATAGTCGAGTGAGATTGTTCTTTCACACTCGTTAAAATGGTCAAGAAGTACGTCCTCTACGGAGTCGATAGTTAAGTTCTTTTCAGACTCCTTAAAATTGAAAAGATCGCTGAGTGACCTTGTTCTTTCACACTCGTTAATTGGTTCAGAAAAACATATATTGGCATGAGTTTACCCCTTTTCTAGCCTATAGATTAAGGAGGAAAAAGGTACACCTCGGGAGATTCGTCTCACCGGGAGAGTTCTCCTCAACAAATTTTACTTTTTCAGGCTAAGGAGACTAAATCTAGAAAAAGGTAGTGAGTCCATAGTTAAGCTCTTTTCAGACTCCTCAAACTTGAAAAGATTTCCGAGTGATCTTGTCTTTGTCACACTCGCTAAAATGGTTTTGAATAGACGTATTTTCGATGCTAGTTTACCCCTTTTTCGAACCGACTAGACTACCTTCGAAAAAGGTACCCCAGTGGAGTCTTCTTTTGCGCTTTTTCAGACTCTCTAAAAATGAAAAACCATTGAGCTTACCTTCTCTGGGATCGTTAAAATTACATTGAAGGATGTTATCATTGTGTCCTATTAATCGCATTTGCATTTCTGCGTCTTTGGTCTAATGCTGACTCCTTGCTGCTCTCAACCGAACCTTTGAAGCATGCCTTATACACAAGCCTTGTAGCACTTTGCCTTTGCGTCTTGACACCTTGACCCATGGAGGAATTTTCCCGAGTGTCCTTTCCCTGCACATGTCTCCTTGATATGAGCATTAGTGTGTTCCTTGCACTTTGAACTAGTATGCTTTGCGACACTCGTTCCTCCTTTGTAACGTAGCATTCTTTTATTCTTTTTCAAGATATTCAAAATATTGAAAAAGACAAAAAAAAAATCAAATATACCCCAAAAAGAGGACGGGAAAAGTATTTTCTTTTTATGGCAGCACAATGAGTCGCCCTTGGACAAATCACATCCTTCCATTTTTTTGTCAAGCTTTGGGATTTAGTATGACCTTAGGAAGTTGTTCTCGGTACATAAAGTCGTGTCCTCCTCCGTTTGGTTATTCTTCCAAACATATGGAGAGTTTGTCTTGCCTCTTGCATCATGAAATTATGTCAATGTCATGCTGCCTGAGTCTGATCATCTATCGTGCTATTGTCCAAGTGAAGTTTTACCCAACTTGAGTCAGCCTCTCTGTAGTTTGTCTCTTTCCCTCATGCCCGACCATCCCGAAAGTCCAGTCAAGTCTTTGTTCGAAATCACTGAAGTTCTCTGCCTGATCCCTGAGATCCTCTTGTTTGTTCCCTGACGAGCCATTGAAGACCTCTGGGCAGGCAAGTCATACACTCACATTACACTCCTACCCGAGTTTTGAAGATCTTGAAGTTGTTGCTCGAGCTCTGAAGGCCTCATCTCCAACCATTAGGCGTCATTGGCTCCTTGAAGATGGATACTATACATGTATATCTTTGATTTTGAGATGTAGATCCACTATGTATTGCTCACAGATACACTTTATATAATTATATGACATGGATCTGCAGTGCATTTGATTGGAAGCCATGATTTATTTCATCTCGAGCATGGGTATGCCTGCCTCGGTGAGAAAATTATTATTTTTTGCAAATGACACCTCCCGAACTCTGGTCCCAGGGTCACTCGCTTTGTACATTGGTGAAGATTTGTAATGTATTTCGACCATCAGATGCTCTTCTGACCTCACACATTAGGGGGCATCTGTTATAACCCTAAATTGCACCATACATGCATACCTAGCATCAAGCCATCTTACTTGCTATTTTTTCCAATCCATCACTGAGCAACTCTTCTTAAAAGACCACATTTTTGAAGATGTACGTGCCCTGCACTATTACTGCCTACGTACACATGCTTGATGCACCACTACAGCTCGCGTACGTACGCTAGTTGCACCATTACAACCCGAGTATACTCATAAAATTTGTAAAAATTAAAAAGTTGCAAGGAAATCGTTGAGATTGCAGGCTATTGGGTAGTTTTCCAACCGTGCCACCGCCTATAGCCCGTCACCAAACCGAATAACCATCCTTTTTGTCATATAAAAGGAGGTGTTGGGGTCTCATTCCAAAGAAAAACATAAGAACAATGAAACTCTTCCCATTTAACTTTCCCCCCTTGCCCCAATAATTTGCAGCCACATTGTGAGTTTTGAGCCATAATTCCCTATCCTTGCCTTTTTCCTCCATTGAAAGCCTAATCCATTTTTTGGAGAGAGCCGAAGAGGAGAAAAATACGTCGAAGCGCAGTTGGAGATTGGTGAAGAGGATCCCGGACCATGTTCGAGGAGCAGTCACCGATCTCATTGTAAGTAACTTTGTGAGATTAATAAAAAGGAATACTTTTCTGTCCCATATATGATGTGTTCAATCTTTATGTTTGATTAATATTTTATTATGACATATAACCCACTAACTCACATATAAGATGCATGTTCCTAGTTCTTTGTTTGTCTGTTTATGAATACATATTGGCCTTGGGAGGAGACTTGTATTCGAGGAACAATCGAACGCAAAAGGATTGACATCAGACACAGAGTTTAAGGTAGAGTTACCCGATCTTTTTACCTTGTGTTTTATGCATGAATGTGGGGTGTATTTGGGGTAGTTGTTAAAAAGTAGGAGACTTTAGACGGTTAGCTATGCCTGCATGTTGAACCCTAGTGTAGTCCATAGGGGGTTTTTCCCGCTATAACAATCACTATTCATGCACTTTGTTTTCATAACTTCCTCACTGAGCTTGGCATATAGTTTCACCATCTGAATGTAATTTGGTGTGACAATCAAAGTACTCTCAAGTTTGATAGAGAACCAATGCAGCTATAATGGACCAAACACATCAATATCCATATGCTCTACAATAGAGAATTGGCACATGATATGATCATCAATTTACAATACCATCCATTTGTCGAATAGACTGCAGACATCTTCACCAAGACATTTACTGAGAAAAAATTCCACTTCTTGTGCGACTGTCTTGGAGTGAAGGACACAACTGCTTAGCAACTGTCTTTCCTTCTTCATTTTTGATGCATTGTAATTTGAGGGGTTTTTTTTCCCCATGAATTTTTCCCTCTTTCCTCTATTTTTTCAGTGTTTTATTCTTAGATGCATTATACAATGGGTACCTAACATGGCCTTGGTTGCTAGGACCCATTCATCATGCACACCCTAGTAGTGTTCAGGGAGGGTGTTGGAGATATTACACACTCACCTATAATTTATTTTCTTTGGTTGACTAGTCTATGTTAAGGGTGCCCTTGGTTAGATATATTCTCCCCTAGATGAGGGTGCCACATCCTATTCAATCTTGAGTCAGTTACACCTCAATTAGACTAGTGGAGTGGAGTCTTGCATGGAAACCTTGGTATTATCACCAAGTGTTGCATGCATACCTCGGTATGATCACCATGAGTGCACACTTATCTTGGGATCATCACCAATAAGGCGCCACACATGTGCATGCATTATTCTCTCCTCACTCCACTAGTGATTAGTCAATTAACTGATGACCGCATGGCTAGTTAACTAGGACTAGGTGGCAGTTCGCTCCAGTGTTTGTCAGTGAGTGTCTTGATCTCTCTAAATCACTACTATGGATCATTATTTTTCTCATAGATAGTATATCATATGTATTTTCATCGACATTCTCTCATTAGTGAATATAATTATTTTAATTTTTTCTCTCGTCTCTTCTCTCCTTCTCTCAATTCACAAGCTTTGTACGAATTTTTGTTAGCTAGATTCTTTGTGTAGGTTTCACCAAAATTCTACAATGAATCCTACAACATTTCCAACCACCCAGCTCCCTTCCCCATTAGTCCGCATAACCCAAAGGATGATATTTTCTTCTCTGCACCACAATCCCACATACAATCTCCATCCCTTCTTGAGCTCCAACATATACTAGTCCAGAATTTCTTTACGGGGGGCTAGAGGAAATCCAGCTGCAATAGGAGTGCTCACACAAAATTTACAAATTATCCTAGGTAATTTCCTCAACATGAATCACTCACATGCATATCGGCCTCATTATCCACACAATTACCAACTCCATCAAGGTATCTTCCATGCCCACTATGGTTGGCCACTTTTTCCCAACTCTCAACTCTAGTTTTTCTCACTCTTCCTAACTACAAAAATTGTCCTTCCTTCCTACTCAAAAATCGTCTTCACCTATCCTTTCTTGACTCTCACGCTTCCCCCAAGGTTGATTACACTCAACCCATACTGTCATAACTAAGTGGGATGACTTCCACACCCAAACTCTTAAATAAATACAATGATTTGAGTGTTTAATAAGTCAAAGGAATAAATGGTTAAATGACAAATGAATTGATGAAGATGGCTTAAGACTCAAGGCACATGGAAACCCCTCAAACCCCCCATTGATCCCCCTCTCTTGTGGAATCATATCTCCCCACTAATCTAGTCATTACTCATCTACAACCGGCGATGTATTCCATTTTATTATTTTTTAATGTACAATGTTTGCATATTACATTGCTTGGCCCACGACCATTCATAATACTTAAAAAATATACAATGCTACATCATGGATAAAAAAAGGGGTGTTACATACACCTGCATTTTTTAATGGGTTTCCTTTGGAACGAAAACCATCACAATAGTTCGTTTTAACTTCCAAATTTTCCAAAAAGACAAAATACAAATAAAAACAAGGACATGCTTATTACAAAATTTACAATTTTTTTGACAAATATCTAATTCAGATAAGTAGTTGGACAATCACATCCTCTCTTTCCAACCTGGCATGTGTATCTTACAGTTGTTATTGGGGAGGTGAGCGATTTCTTAACCTAATCTTTAAGAATCAACTTGACTAACTTTAACTTCCACTCCTCCCCCGCCACACACACATACATATAGAGAGAGACATACAAGAGTGCCTAGAATCCAAGTGCGCTAGACTGCATGGACCTAATCAATGGCTTCTTGAGAGTATACCCATAGCGAATTGAAGCAAAATGGTAAAGGGCCATAATCTAGAGTATCCATGAACAAAGGAGATATAGGCTTATGATCAGAGACAATGGAAGGTAAAATCTTTGATTTGAAAGAATAATCCTATAATAAGAGGTCACTTTGCACAAGGAATTTGTCTAATCTGGCTACAATATGTCCTGGTCCAGTGCTCTTGTTTATCCAAGTATATTTTCCTTTTGATAGTTTAATATGTATAAAATCCCATTCATCGATTAGTTCCTCCATATTTTCCTTGAATGGATATCTCATAATGCTTCCCTCTCTTTTTCATGACTGTACAAAATTGTGTTGAAGTCCCCAACTATGATGTTATTTACAATGAACTTTGAATTCTTCATTGTTGTAAGCTATCTCCAACAATCATCTTTTTCCATATAAATGATAAGCATGTAAAGGTTAAAAAAGTTGAAGGTAATATCTAATTTTATATCCAAAAATATAGTGATAATCCAACATTGAGTGTGACAAGTGAACTCCAAATTTACCACCCGATTGTTATAAAGGGTGCATAAAACCCCTAAAGCTCCTATGGAATCTACCACCACCCCTTCACTATTTCTCCATTATTTCTTTCCAATTTTAATGGCTTCCATAGACTCCATTTTGGTCTCTTGAAGAATGAGGCTTATAGGCTTCTTAGATTTAATAAGGTGTTTTAATGCTTCTTCTTTTCTTCTGATGCCTAACCCTTTGCAATTCCAATAGACAATAATCATTATTTAATTGTGTGCTAGGTCCCCCCAAAATATTCTATTAATTGTTGGACGATATCCCATCATTATGTCCTTATTTGTTTCTTCCTCCAGTTTGATTTTGGCTACTTTTCTACCCTTCCTTCTATGGAGATTTTATTCAAAGGTTCCATCTCCCCGATCCTCTTCTCTCAGGGCACGTGGATATGATCCTTTTGCTTGAAGTTATGCAAAGGTGATTTATGCATCAAAAAAGTTTTCCATCTCTTCCTACTCATCATTAGTGGGATCTTCTTCTTTTGAAGGTGGTTCCTCAGATGCTTGGACTATTGGTGTCTCTAAAAAATTTGCTATTCCTTCAGATATTTGAGAAGGATTGTTGATATTTTCTTCTTTAGATGGTGTTTCCCGATAATTTGGACTAAAGGAGGCTCTGTTTGAGAAAAAATGACTATAATTGGTTCCTTTAAGGGATCATCCTTGGATTCAATGGACGAGGGCATTTCTTCTTGAGACAAAATGTAAAACTTGTCATTTGACGATTGGTTTCCACCTCCTTTCCCTATGTTTTGTTGGGAATTGGAGAAACTACTAGAGGAATATCCTTTAGAAAAATTTTAACCCTAGGGGTTTTTTACACTTGAAGGAATTAGGGCTTTTGCTGCTACTGCATGGTAATTTACTCCTAAATTTACATTGGATCCCATTTTCCAATTCATTGTTTTCCATTGATATCCCTTTTCTTGCACTTGTGCTTGTTGGGTTATCTCTTTCTTGCAGTATTTGGAGAAATGTCCATACTCATTGCAATATTTTCATTTGAACGAAAGTTGTTCATAGTCAAACTACTACACACACTACTATTTATCAAGAGTGATTAGTACCACACACGGTAAACCTCTTTTAAGCTCCACCTCCACACAAATCTAAGCACAAGCATACATATTTTCTCTGGGTTCTTCTCTGTCTTTGTAACGTCCTAAAGTATTATTGATACTTCAAAGACATCATTGTTCCATTAGTGCAAAGGGAGGTGGGGAAGCCTAACCCACACAATAACTTTTGAGGGGACACCATTCTCTAGATTGAAGATTAGAGTCCATATATTCAGATACATACCTTTGGGTCCTAAGAAATAGGACACACTTCAGAAAATAAGATCTCTATCCTCTCTAATATCAAAGAAGAAGACATAAAACCCTCTCCCACAGAAAAAAAAAATGCCACAATTGTCCTTTGATGGGATTTTTCTAGTTATTTCTAAGCCATGTTGCCATTTTCATCAAGGAGGGCCATATACCAGTGAATTGGCCTATCAATCCCCTGTTAGCGAAGGCTATTGCTTTGGGCCTTAAGGTTGCAGGGGTAGTTTTACCTTTGGAATCTCTATTTTATTTATAAAATTGAAATTTTGGAGGGGGTTGTGACCCCCTTCCATAGGGCACATTCATAGATACACAGAAAAGATGGATGCAACATGCTAGGGTTTCAATCAAAGCTCTACAAGTTCTAGGATTTATTTTTAGAGGCCTTTCAAAAGTTTACAGATATTACATTTTGATAATTCTTATTAAACAACTTGTAGGTATATAACTTAAAGAAAAATCCTAATATTCTAATTGATTTGGTAAACATTTGGAGTTATTGGAAAACACATTGGTTGATGGCTTCTTCTTGCCCATGGTTAGTTGAAAGAGAATTATGATTCTCAAGGTCCATGTCCTCTAGGTTCTGATGCATGGTGTCTTCCTCCTTTGGCTATGGATGCATTGATTGTAAACATTCTATGATTATAGGCTGTTGATTATGATTCTTTTCTTAAGTTGATCACCATATTCCTTAGCATGTTGCACTTGGCCTACATTTCATCAACTTTTTGCTTCTATTGGACAAAGGTGTTCATGATTATTGTAGTATGGGAAGTGCAATGATGTTCATTCTCGCGCACCTTTGAGGTCGTTGAGAATATCGAGTTTCCATTGCACTAGATTGACTCCTCATTGTTTCTCAAAATCCTTTTGAATTACTATGCTTCTTTATAATCCATGTTGACTACATACTAGAGAAGGAATAAAAAATTCTATGAAGTTTCCCAAGGAGCAATCGAGAGCATAGGGGAAAGAATATACCCTTGTTTCTAGTAATCAATGGCGTATCCCCTTTTCACTGAAACCAAAGCAAAGAGATGAACCAAGTATTACAAAAAACAAGAGATAGGGGAATTAACAGTTTAGGACTAAAAATAGACCACATAAATTTCACCTAGAAATGGAAACCCAAAACCCATAGGAAAACCATTAAAATAGGCAGGTTGGAGTTGACTAGATTATGCTTGTAACAAAAATTCTAAGAGAATATGGGAACAAATTTTGATTATGCACCAAGCACCGATACCAACGAAATATAATGCATTTCTCACACCTTGTAAAACACTCATACATGCCAACATTCCAAAGGAATAACCAAAGACCCAGTGAAGGTCTTGCCAGGGTTGGCCAAACTGTAAGTTTTAAACCTGTGAAGTAAAGCAATGCATATAGATTCTTAAGAAAAACAAAAATTAATCAATGGCTCATTCACATAGCACACAATGATTTACGTTGGAAACTCTTAACCAGGAGAAAACCAACCTTCCTTGGTACCACACTTGTCAACTCTTCATTGTGTTAATTTCACCATTCACAATACAATATATACAATATCTTAGGTATTCCGTAACTACCAAAACACTAATCCCTTAATCCGCGATTAATTTAGAAAACCTCTAAAAATAGCGAAAAAAGCAAAAATAGCAAAAACCACCCAAAAAAAATCAAAGGATGGTGGGATTGTTAGACGTTGTTGTCAAATATAATGCACCCCACCCACACAAATGAAAATAATATAAAACATACCCAACATTCTCCCACTTTTTTTTTTTTTTTCTTTTCATACAGGGGATCACATGATTACATAGTCAACAATCCAAGGTAGCAATACCCATTGTTTATGTACACTAAGAGAACTTCTCGATGATCACATAATTTTTCAATGAATCTGCAACATTCTTCTAAGTGTCAACCTTCTCCAACAACACCTTCTTTTCTTATACCATGTCTCTTACAAAGTGATATTGAACATCAATATGCTTTGTCTTTGAATGATAAGATGGCTTCTTTGCCAAGAACATTGCACTTTGAATATCACAATCTAACCTTATTGCTTGTTGTACCAACCCAATACCTAAACATAATATTTGTAACCATATTGCTTCCTTGATTGCATGCGTGGCTGTCATGTATTTAGCTTCTATAGTTGAGAGTGCCACTACAACCTATATTTTTCTCATCCAATTGATTTCTCCTCCAAATAGGTTAAACACACACCCACTTGTAGATCTTCTGTGATACAGATCTCCAGCCCAGTCTACATAAAAAAACCCATGTATGTCCAACACTTTGTCCAATATTGTGTTGGCATGTTTTACAGGCAGCGTATGCTTGTCATTGATGGCAGGTACAACAACGATGATGGCTTGAGTACAGGAAGAATGTAACATACGAGCACCAGAAGTATTTTGGGAAGACGCTGCAGAGCAAGCTCGATAAGATCAGAAGAGATAGTGCAGAGGATGGTTGGCATGCTTTACAGGCAGTATGTGCTTGTCACCGATGGCAAGATTAGAGTATGCAGCGAAGGCAAAACAAGAACAAAGTAAGCTCATGAGGAATTAACGCAAAGTCGAACGCAGTGCCTAAGCTCGAGAGGAGAAGCGTCAGTGATCATTGGATCCCATTTAAATTCCCGAAAGAAGGAGGACCGTCAAATCAGATTGTAGACAAGAAGAACACACAGAAGAGGAGGACAGATCTTAGGCGTCAGATTTGAGCATAAGTTCCGACCATCATTGGATCAGGAAGAACCTTCACGTTCTTTAAAGTGCAAGATCAGAGCGGTGTTCCAACTCCATTTCAGAGTTTTGGCTATCGAGATTTCGGAAATTGTAAGATGGATATGTCAAGAACTCCTACCATAGGAGTCCCGAAATCGCGATATGCGAAGCCTCGATAAAATCTTGACTGTTGATCCAAGAGGGACGCGTCGCAGAAGATCAGAGCATGTCAAAGAATCCATTTCGGGGTTTCACGAATCACAACTTGGAGAGTCAAGAAACAATACCACAGGAATGTCGAAATCGCGAAATGCCGAAATCACGAAATGATCTAAGCCGTCAGATCAAGGTTTGATGTGGACCGTTGATCTAACCCCATTTCAGGGTTTCGGATACCGGAAGTTGGAGTGTCGAAACACTTTGCAACAAGAATGCCAAAATCACGATATGATCGGAGCCGTTGATACAAGATTTGATCTGGACCGTCGAATCATAGGACAAGTGGCAAGCGATTGGAATTTCGCTAACTTGGAGTCAACAGAGCATGGTGTGGAAACTCGCGAGATGCGATATCGCGATAAGACCTGGACCGCCGGATCTATGGATATTTCAACCATCGATCAGACTCGATGAAGTTTATAAACTCGTGAAATATGAAGCGCCTTTTGGCACAGCCTATGGTCACCGCCGGTGGTCACGAGAAAAGAAGGAGCTAGTTCAGACAAGCTCCATTTTAGAGTTTCGGGGATCGGGACATGGAGAGTAACAAAATCTTTACCACGGGGATCCTGAAATACCGAAATGAGAATTGGCGAAATAAACGCAAGATCACATGAAGTCAATCCAATGGTGGAGGGGATTTTGGACACGATCAGAGGGCTAATGTTGCTCCTCGTAGTCTAACTGTTGGAAACCATTGATGGTCTCTGCCAAAGGATTCGAAGAGACCTCTGTGTGATCGCCAGAGGAGCTAAAGGGTCTCCAAGCTTATTCCAGTGAATGAAGACAATTCTTAGAGGGACTGACAAGTGGATGAGCGTTGAAGTTTGTAACTGAAGCAGATAGTATAAGCTCGACTATGCTAGAGAAGACAAAGAGTCTCGACTGCCAGAGAGGCTGACGAATCTCAGCATGACATCCAGTGATGATGAATGCGTGGGCAAACTACCAGAGAAGCTGAGAAGTCATAATGATGATCATACATAACACTCATTGTGAAGATATGCAGAAGCATTGTGCATATTGCATGCACAAGGTGCACAAAAGCTATAAGAACACAACACAGAGAAGTGATGAGTTTGTTTTTGCTGAGGTGAAGTAATGCATGTGTGAGGAAGTAAAGAGGTGGTGCAGCAGCTGAAATGTATAGGAAACAAAAGGTGCATTGAATAGGAATGGCACACAGAGCACAAAAGGTAGAAGAACAGAATGGGCAGCGGATGCATGCTGGAAGACAGTGAGGAAGACTGAGTAGCAAAATCTTGCAGAACAGTGATGAGACTGGTAAGTTGTTATTGAACACTATATCACTGTAATTGGTTTAAGTATTTCATATTCATATTTCAGGGTGGTTGGGAGGTGCTAGGGAGGAATGGTGTCCTCAGAGGTTCAAGTGGGTGCTTGAACACAGGGAGTTGTAGCTCCCTTCTAGTTGGTGCTAGAGAAACCAGGGAGTTGGTGCTTCCTTCTAGTGGGTGCTAGAGAAAATAGAGAGTTGGTGCTCTCAGCAAGTTGCATCTTGCAAAACAGATGTTGTAGCCTCACATTGATTTGGTGCTCAATTATAGATGATGTACAAAACTTAAAAGACTGCCTATCATTTCGAAGAAGAAGATGTTTTCTCCCTTTATGGGTTTCCTCGTGAAAATCTGTCTCTGTGTATATCTTATGTGTGACTGATGCTCATTATTTTATTGTCCATATGTTGTATAATGTTGATGATCACTTGAAGAAAGATTAAGAATGTCTTAATAGACTTAAAATTGTTTAAGTACAATAACAACACATTCACCCCCTCTCTCAGTTGTCTTAGTAATTTCAACATATTGGTCTTCCTTGGTAGCACAATCCATAGCTAGAAGTGCCATACAAATACCTGAAAATCCTCTTTACTGCTGTCCAATGCTCCTTCCTCGGTTTTGACATATACCTTCTCAAAACTCCCACAACACGTGTAATGTTTGGTCTAGTACAGACCATTTCATACATCAAGCTACCAACCACACTACCATATGGAACATGGGACATTCCCTCCTCCTCTTCCTGTGTCTTGGGACACTGATTTATATATAACTTTACACCTACGAGAATAAGAACCTTGACCGATTTACTTTCCTGCATATTAAACCTCTACAATATCGTCTTAACATATTTTCTCTGATTCAACCAGAGTTTCTTGTTTTGATGATCTCTTTGTAAATTTTCACATTCAATCTTATGTGACTAATTTTCAGTTCTGAAAATTGCTTCATAGTGAGCTAATAATAAACCCTAGCTGTTATTATTGAACAATTTTACACTGAAAATTATTAACTGAAAATTTATGCAGTGGAAATAACAAGATCAGAGATGAATCATCAATACACATGAGACACAAAATTTTTGTTTTGTAACTTTAGCATATTTAGAAATTTTGAGGGAAAAACCAACCCTCTGAGCCAATACAAATCCACCAAAATTATGAGGACAACCTTGTCCTCTAATAACTAGAAAAATAAAAAATCCAAACCTCAGCAAATCCCTGGAAATTTCCTTTGCCCACAAATTAGATGCATACCACATGTACGACCTGCTGATGTCACCCATACTACTGCTAATGTCATCCTATATGAACCTACTCCTACCCATAAAACTTTGTACGGATGTATGCGATTCACCTAACTGCAACCCTTGTACATACACGACTGTGCCCACTGCAACCCGTGTATATGTGATTCACCTTACTGCAACCTGTGTACATACATGACTATGCCTACTGCAACCCGCGTACGTATGTGACTATTCCCACTGTCACTCGTGTACATGTATAGAAATCTATAAAAACACTCCCGTACAATTCTCTCCACTCACACAATTTCTTCCTTCTGCGACTGCCTCTCTCCTAGGCCAAATTTTCCAAAGTTATAGACATTCCCTTGCTGAAATCACCAAGCCTCCTAGCACAAGTGCTCACCCACTTATGCTAATTCCATGATGCCACAATGACAATTCTGTCCTTTATATACAAGTCTAATGAGTGAGTTTAGGATCCCTTCCTAAACTCAACAATTAATTAGAACATTTTATTCCTCTTTGTGGGTGTGACACCCCGTCACAAGCCCACAAAGCCAATCAATTTTTCCATGAGGCCCTAGCCTCATTCCAAGGCAAATTTCACTAAAATAAAAAGATGATCTAGTCCCAATGGAGATTCCCACATGCCTGAAACCTCAGCCTCTTGTGGGAATACCTCTTGAAGCTACAATATCACCAACACTCCCTCTTAGAGAGGGGGGTATCCCATCCACCATCATCTGGATGTACCTCTATCTTCCATACTCGGAGTATCTCTAACTCCTATACTGGATATTCTACCAAAACTGCACTCCAGTCCTCCTGTTTGACTTCTCCCTCTGTCACCGAAGAAAATCTTTCTCTTCAATCCTCCTCCCGACTACTTGCATCCTTGGTCACTGAAGCAAATCATACTATCCAATCCTCCCGACTGTCTTCTCCCTCAGTCACCGAGGAAAATCCAACTCCAACAAATGGGTCCTCCATGGAAGATATATTGCTCTTAGAAGTCTCCTGCTTCAGAGACTCTTGTCTGGCCTCCTCAACCCATGACCCCTTCTTGGAAGACTCCTCTCTTCCATGTGTACCTGAAAGTAGAATCCCATTGGATGAGTGATTCTCCCTCTAACCCCGTTGACTCCCCCCAAAGTCCAACTATCTCTAAACATTCCTAGGAGGATGCTTCTCCCTACTGGATGCTGAGGGTTGACTCCCTATGAACTCTAGCTCCCTTTGAGCCGACATTATTGATGGGGCTACCTGCCTCATCACTGGAGGAGCTATCTTCTCCCTCTGAACCTATGCTACTAATGGCGCTACTTGCTCTTCCTCATCTGTCTCTTGGTCCTATTGGTCACAACATGCATAGGCTAGCCCCTCGGCCTACATAGGTTTCCCTCCCTAAATCCAGGAACCACCATTGATCTAAAGCTAGATTGTCTAGGCACTAAAAACACTTGTCCATCTTGAAATAATATGTGGTATCCCTTGCTCTCAATCTTCAAGACTGAAAGAACACTCCTCCTAATTTCTGGCACCCATAACACATTTGACACCCTCAACACCTCACCTATCTCCAATCAAAACGATATTGTACTAGATCCTCTTACTGTATGCTTGTTTCCCATACCAAGCTCCACACACAAGTTTGAGCCAGTCTCTATGAAAGTGTCAAATAAATCTCATGTAGCTGTCATATGGAAAGAAGCTCCACTATATTCCAACCAAGCCCCCATGTTGGAAACTATACTTGAAAGGAAGAAGACTAATAAGAGCTCCCTCTCGAACCTGTATGCAACCTCATCAACCTCTACTATTGATGCTTTCTACCTTCATCCCCTTCCCTTTTGGTGTGGACACTGTGAAGCATAATGACCATAGTCATGATACTCAAAACATCTGATCTTACTAAGATCCTTCTTTTGTCTCGGCTTTGTAGATGCATCTCTCTCAGGAGAAGCCCTTCTCCTTGGTGAACCACTTTTTCCTGGAGAACCTATTCTACCCTTCCTAGTGCGAGCTATAAGGGCCTGGTTCTCATCACTGCTACTCTTCACCATACTATCCATATCATCCCTAGAGACTAAGTGAGTCTCCTCCTAGATACAATCAGTCCATAGTCTATCAAATTATGGTTATTTCTCTCATGGAGACATCCCTTGCACGAATGGTTCCCAAGACCCGGGAAGACCTCTCAACGCTACATTCACCAACTCAACATCCTCAATTGTCTCACTGATGGTTGCAAGATGATCTCAGATCTGAGTAATCTTCATAAGGTAGCTCAAAACTATGTTCTCACTGGACATCCTGACAATTTGAAACCGATGCTTCAAATGCAACTTCCTACTAGTATTCTTGTTTTCGTATAGGCTTACAAAAGCATCATACATCTCACAGATTCTAGCAACACCCAATTGGCCTTTACTTGATTCTTGTTGTGAGCTACCAATTCCTATGGATCAGTATGAACTGCAACCACAGACTCAACATATTCCTTGAGGTCGTTCTCTTCCAACATAAGGAGAACCCTTTCATTCCAATCCCAGAAGTTGGTTGCCCCTTCCAACTTGTCCTCAAGCTTCAATGTGTTCACTATTTTGACCTGCCCAGAACAAGACAAGAACAACACTCTTCCAGTGTTGTAGCCAAAATGTGTCTCAAGATGATCCCCTTCTCTTTAGATCCCAAGCTCGGATACCATGTTAATTTTCACATACAATATTATGTGACTAATTTTTGGATCTAAAAATTGCTTCCTAGTGAGCTAACAATAAACCCTAGCTATTGTCATTTAACAATTTTACACTGAAAATTATTGACTAAAACTATATGCACCGGAAACAATAAGAATATAGATGAATCATCAATTGATCCAGGTGGATATTGGTGGCCACCCACCTATTCCACTTGGACCCCCACCATTGCTTCTTTCAGTTTTTCAGTTTCCGCACAGTTTACTATTTTTAGCAGTTTTTCGGGTCCTGAACTTCCGGAGCCGTTTTGAGGCCTTAAATGACATTTTTTGGGAAAACGGGGAGCAACATGGATCTAAGATCATGTTGCTCACCCAAAAGTTGTATTCCTTGGATAGATCTTTCTAACGAGGTATAGAATGCGTCAAACAGAGATCGTATGCCAAAGTTACGTCCCCGGAAAATTGATGTACCAACTTACCCAAACAGGGCCCATAGTCTTGGCGTTTCATCTCCTAGGGTTAGGTCTTTGGATGTTTAGGGTTTTCCATTGTTTCTCAATAATAATAGGCCTTCGAGCCTCATTGTAACACAGTTCAGAGGCCAGTATACACCACATCTCTTCTCAGAGATAACCTACCATCGCCCTAGCTAGTTTATTTCCATTATGTCTGTAAGCATATTTCAGTCATTTGTTATTAATGAAATGAAGTCTTATTTCCGCTGCATCTCTGTGTTTATGTGTATTTATGTATTTCATTGTGTTCCTACATAAATCCTGATCAGTGGTATCAGAGCGGTTTGCTCATTCTCGATCCTTCTTTCCATGTCCCCAACGAGATCGGGGTATAAGGAGTTGGGGCTCGATCTGGTTGAACCTTTGCAAGATCAGTCTCGCAAACCCCGACGACCGCCCATGGGGGAAGAAAAGAAAGATGAGGGAGAAGGAGATCCTATCAAAAATTTTCTCGAGGAGGTCCTCGAGAAACAAAGGAACACGATGATGGACAACTTTGCCCGAATTCTTCAACGGATTCCGACTGGCGGTGCATCGACATCCAGAAGCCACTCTGGAGGTGCCACTCCTTTTAAGGTACAAGTAAACTTTGACATTCCCATATTTGACGGCCAAATAGATGTAGATGCCGTAGATAGATGGTTGAATCTGTTAGAAGGATATTTCTCGGTTCATGACTTTGCTGACCGAGAAAAGATTATTTTCGCACTCCTCAAAGCCGCCCCCCATGTCAAGGACTGGTGGGAAACCTACTCAGAGCAAGAGGGCGAGGGAGAACCCTCTTTGTTCTCGGCCGCACCCACTTAGAATTCTTTCCGAGACACCATCAAGGAACAATATTATCCCGTGGGGAGCTATGAGGACAAATACTTACAATGGACTACGTTGTGGTAGCAAAAGGACCAAGATGTGCATGAGATGACGAATCTATTTCATACCCTACGCACAAAGTTGGGTATCAAAGATTCAGAGAAACATTTGGTGTTAAAGTACCGTAGTTGTCTGCACAGATACATTCAGGAGGAAATGGAGTTCCTCGACATCTCCTCACTTGGTGTACCATACCGATATGCTGCCAAGATTGAGCAGAAGTTCAAACAGAAGAAGCAAGACTTTGGGTCTGCAAATCATAAGTAAGGGAAAGGTACTCCAAACCGCAGAACAAAGGACCAAGCCAAGGCGGGGCAGCCCAGGACAACTCGCCAAAGCCACAAGCAAAGAAAAACACCACGAAGCCAAAAAAGGACACGGGGAAGTGGTGTGAGTTCCATAAGAGCTCCACTCACAACACAAGTCAGTGTCAGGCCAAGCAGTCACTGGTAGCCGAGCTGAAGGCTTCTGAATCGGATGCATGCTCTGACTTTGAATCAGAACCTAACAAGGGGAATCACAGGGGGAAGCAGATTATCGATGCGGAGCCCAACGCCACCGTTGCCACCACAAAGATCCAGAAGGAGGAACCAGAAGATCCAGAGGAGACAGAGCTTCTCTTCCATTCCAAGATGAGGGTAAAGGGTTCCCCGTTGCAGTTCATTGTCGACAGCGGGAGCCAGAAGAACCTCATCTCGATGGAGGTCGTGAAGCGGCTGGGCTTGCCGACCACAGCACACCCACAACCATACACCGTCGGGTGGTTGCACCAAGGACGGGACCTCCGTGTCAGTCAACAATGTCACCTTCCCTACAGCATCAAGCCCTTCACGGATTAGGTATTATGTGACATTGCTCCTCTTGATGTTTCTGATGTATTATTAGGCCAACCGTACTTGTGGAAGCGACATGTTGTGTATGAGTCCAAGCCTCGTGCTGTTATTATCACTTTGGGCAATAAGCTGTACAAGATACTGGAGATAGCACTGCCTACCACCATCTCTTTGGTTACTACAAAACAATGCAGTAAGCTCATTTCCAAAACCAGGAAATTTGTTTTCTTGATGATCCACCCTCAGGGAAAGAGGAAGACTATGGCCATGACCTCCAGACAAGGCCCCGCTGCACGAAAACAACAGATGGATAAGGTCATGGAGGAGTACGAGGACATCTTCACCTCCCCCGTAGGGGTGCCTCTACACTACCAGGTCAAGCACCCCATCGATATGACCCCAGGTGCGTCGTTGCCCAATGGACCCATCTACCGACTCTCTGTCCTGGAGAATGATGAAATCAAGAGGTAGATTCAGGAGCTGTTGTAGAAAGGTCACATCCGGCCAAGTTCATTTCCCTGTGGGAGCCCGATCGTATTGGTGCAGAAGAAGGATGGGACTTGGAGACTCTGCATTGAATATCGGGCACTGAACAAGATCACTGTCCGGAATAGGTACCCGATCCCACAGATTGATGAACTTTTGGACCAACTCAAGGGGGCAAAATATTTCAGCAAGATCGACTTGAAGTCTGGGTATCACCAGGTACCAATTGGACCCTCTGATGTGTGGAAGACTGCATTCAAATCCAAAGAGGGCCTTTTCGAATGGTTGGTCATGCCTTTCGGGTTGACGAATGCCCCTGCAACCTTCATGAGGCTAATGGACGACATCCTGCGGCCATTCACCAACTCATTTGTAGTGGTGTACTTGGATGACATTCCGATCTTCAGTCAGACTTGGGAAGAGCATCTCCACCACATTCGACAGGTCCTCCAAACACTACGACAACACAAGTTGTGTGACAATTTGGAGAAATGCACTTTTGTCATAACCCGGGTTCAGTATCTGGGATACATTATTGATGAGCGGGGGGTGCATGTGGATCCAGCAAAGATCCAAGTCATTCAGGATTGGCCAGCCCCAACCACCCTAACAGAGCTTCGCAGCTTTTTAGGTCTTGCCAATTTCTACCGTAGGTTTGTGTTGGGATTCTCTCATATCACTTGGCCCTTGAGTAGAGTCACCAAGGGAGGAGCTAAAGAAAAATTCTTTTGGTCTAAATCTCAATAGAAGGCGTTCGGGGAGTTGAAGCATCACCTCTGCTCTGCACCAATGCTCACATTACCAGACTTGCAACAACCATTTGAGATCGAGACAGATGCCTCTGACTATGCTATTGGGGCAGTCCTTACTCAACATGGGAATCCAATGGCATATCACAGTGAGACACTTTCTGACACAATCCAGAAGTATCCCACTTATGACAAAGAAATGTATTCCATTGTGCAGCCTTGTCGGCAATGGAAGCATTACATTTTTGGAAAGGAAACGGTCATCCAAATAGACCACCGACCCCTGCAGTTCATACAAACACAAGGGAAGTTGCAGAACGATCGCCATCAAAAGTGGTCCACATACCTGCAACAATTTCATTTGAATATTAAGAACAAAAAACACAGCACCAATAATGTTGCAGACTGCCTCAGTCGACCACCCATCGTGGCACTAACCACTGTGCTCAACTCTTGTGGGCACGAGACTTCTTATTGGCCGCTTCTCTACACAAGTGATCCAGAATTCGGCCACACATACAATACACTCTTGGAGGGTAAGCAAGTTCCCAATTTTCACCTCGAGGATGCCCTGCTTTGTCACCTGGGACACCTTTATGTTCCTTCAAGCGAGCATGCCAAGATGATTTGGGAGGCACACTACAGTCGGGTCACTGGGCATTTCGGGGTCGAGAAAACCATGGCAGTACTGCAAAAGTATTTCTATTGGCCGAACCTTCAACAAGATGTCGGGAAGTACATCAAGTCCTACACTGCTTGCGCCATTACCAAACCGAGCATCAAGAAGCAAGGCCTCTATACTCCGCTTCCTACCCCCAGTCGACCTTGGGAATCCATCTCTATGGATTACATGTCGGCCCTTCCTTCTACTAAGCATGGCAATGACTGTGTTTTTGTGGTCATCGACCGATTCTCGAAGATGTCCATTATGATGGCCTGTAAGAAGAATATCACAGCAGAAGCCACTGCTAAACTCTTCTTTGAACGAGTGTGGGTACACTTTGGGATCCCACAGTCTATCATCTCATATCGGGATAGTAGGTTCCTCAGTACATTTTGGTCCAGCCTCTGGTCGATGTTGGACACCAAGCTCACAAAGTCCACAGCTTTCCATCCGCAAACTGATGGCCAGACGGAGGTCATCAACCGGATGATCATACACATTTTGCGCATGTACAATTTAAAGCATCCACGCACATGGGATGAGAGCCTCCCCTATGTACAACACAGCTACAACTGGGCTCTCCATAGCTCAACCAGCCACAACCCCTTTCAAGTGGGCTTGGGATTCCAGCCACTATGTCCCATTGACATAGCCATGCCAT
>ML780069.1:245813-263977 GCA_009831015.1 Picea engelmannii
AAACAAAGGATACCGCTATATCGAGTTGTCAAAGCAGGCCAACTCCTTCACCAAGGCAAATGGCTCACCAGGGACCAAGTTCAGCAGAAGTTTCCTCATCTCATGGAGGAACTCAACGGAATGGGGACCATTGCTTCCTAAGGGGGGAGGAATGATCCAGGTGGATATTGGTGGCCACCCACCTATTCCACTTGGACCCCCACCATTGCTTCTTTCATTTTTTCAGTTTCCACACAGTTACTATTTTTAGCAGTTTTTCGGGTCCTAAACTTCCGGAGCCGTTTTGAGGCCTTAAACGACGTTTTTTGGGAAAACGGGGAGCAACATGGATCGTATATCCTCGGATAGATCTTTCTAACAAGGTATAGAACACGTCAAACAGAGATCGTATGCCAAAGTTACGTCCCCGGGAAGTTGATGTACCAACTTACCCAAACGGGGCCCATAGTCTTGGCGTTTCATCTCCTAGGGTTAGGTCATTGGATGTTGAGGGTTTTCCATTGTTTCTCAATAATAATAGGCCTTCGAGCCTCATTGTAACACAGTTCAGAGGCCAGTATCTGCCACATCTCTTCTCAGAGATAAGCTACCAGCGCCCTAGCTAGTTTATTTCCATTCAGTCTGTAAGCATATTTCAGTCATTTGTTATTAATGAAATGAAGTCTTATTTCCGCTGCATCTCTGTGTTTATGTGTATTTCTGTATTTCATTGTGTTCCTACATAAATCTGGATCATCAATACACATGATACACAAAATTTATGTTCTGTAACTTTATCAAATTCATAAATTATGAGAGCAAAGCCAACCCTCCCAGCCAATACAAATCCACCAAAAATTTGAGGACAACCTTGCCCTCCAATAACCAGAAAAATAAAAAAACCAAACCTCAGAAAATCCCTGGAAATTTCCTCTTCTCGCAAATCTATTGCATACCACATATCTAGCCTGTTGATGTCACCTGTATTGTTGCTTACATCAGGGTGTACAGACCTGCTTCTGTCGAGAAAAAATTGTACGTATGTACACGATTCACCTTACTACAATCCTCATACATACACCACTGTGCGCACCGCAACCCACGTATACATCACCTTACTGCAACCCACGTACATACGTGACTATGCCCACTGCGACCCACATACATGTACGAAAAACTGTGTGGATACTTCCGTACAATTTGCTCTACTCACACAATTTCTTCCTTTTGTGGATGCCTCTCTCCTATGCCATATTTACCAAAGTTACAAACATTCCCTTGCTGCAATCACCAAGCTTCCTAGCACAAGTGCTCACTCACTTATGCTAAATCCATGATGCCACAATGATAAATGTCACAATGACTTCTCTCCTTTATATACAAGTCTAATGAGTGAGTTTAGCAGCCCTTCCTAAAATCAACAATTAATTGTAATATTTTATTTCTCTTTGTGGGTGTGACACCCCATCACAAGCCCACAAATCCCATCAACTTTCCCATGAGTCCCTAGCCTCATTCCAAGGTCGATTTCATTGAAATGAAAAGTTGATCTGGTGCCAACAAATATTCCCATATGCCTGACACCTTGACCTCTTGTGGGAATAGCTCCCAAAACTACAATATCACCAACACTCTTTTAATATTCATTCCCATAATGAAGTTAGCAACACCGAGATCCTTCATGTCAAATTTGTAGGATAGATGTGACTTTACCTCCTTGATAACATCCATGTTATTTCCTACCAATAACATGTCATAGACACACAACACTACATAGATTAAGTGATTACCAACCTACTTGGAATATACATAGTGATCATCCCTGCTTCTCACAAATCCCAGTCCAAGGATGTATGTGTCAAACGTTTGGTACAACATCCTAGTTGATTGCTTCAGACCATATAGTGATTTCTTTAGATTACGGACCAACTCTTTCTTTCCCTTCACTGCAAAGCCTTCTGGTTGCTTCATGCAAATTTATTCTCCCAGATCCCCATGTAGGAATTTCGTCTTCACATCCATCTGTTCTACTTCAAAATCAAAAGCAACAACAACATATAAAATAAATGTAATATAAGTTGACTTGGCATCAAGAGAAAAATTTTCACCAAAGTCAATTCCCTCTACTCAGGAATAACCTTTTGCCACTAACCAAGCTTTGTATTTCTCCACTTTTCCTTCTACATTTAAATTCTTCTTAAACACCCATTTGTTGTGAATGGACTTTCCTCCAGTTGGAAACTCAACTAGATCCCATGCCTCATTCTTATCCAAGGAATCTATCTCTTCAACCATGGCCTTCTTCCATAGTTTACTATCCTTTGAATTCACTGCTTCCCTGATAGTTCTGGGATCATCATCAACAATAGATAGAGAAAAATTAGCATGAAAATTAGGTGGAATATACCTTTCTAGTTTTCTTCTTTCCCTCATTGATCTCCTCAATACTGGAGAATGAGGTTCTTCTTCTTTTGATTCATCTTCTTCCGTTGATTCAAATTTTGCATCATCCAACTCAAACTCTGTATTCTTAGGTACTTCTTGCCCATGTTGGAATTTCTGTTTGGGAACATCTTTAACCTCTCTAAAAAAATCATCGTGATTGTAAACATTCTTCTTAGTTTATGGGTTCCAAAGCTTATAACCTTTCATACCATGTTTATAACCAATAAAGATACACTTTTATTATCCAAATTACTCCTATTTTCCTTTCGAACATGTACATAAGCACCACAACCAAACACTCTGAGATGCTCAAGAGAGGGTTTCTTACTAGTCCATACCTCATGCAAAGTTTTTTCCACCAATGCTAACGAGGGTGATCTATTTACCAGGTAATATGCAATACCAATTGCCTCTGCCCATAATTCTTGTCCTAACTCGGCACCACCGAGCATGCTCCCTACTTTTTCCATCAACATCTTGTTCATCCTTTCTACAAGCCCGTTCGATTGATGTGTGTATGGATTAGTCTTCTGCCTTTCTATACCACACTTCGTACAAAACTCTTCAATTTCATTCCCACATAATTCTCCACCATTATTTGTCCTCAACACCTTTATTTTATTCTTTGTTTGATTTTCTACAAAATCCTTATACTCTTTAAATTTATCAAATACCTTAGATTTCTTCCTTAGAAAATAAATCCACGTGTTCCTTGAGAAATCATCTATAAATGAAGCATAATACACATATTTACCTTGTGACAGAACATGCAATAGGTCCAAACACATCACTGTGTATCAACTCTAAGATCCCCTTTGCTCTTGTAGCACCAGATGGGAATCTTACGCGATTCTATTTACCATATATACAATGTTCATAGAAATCAAAATCCAAGGTGCAATTAGACATACCTTCAACCATACCTTTACCGTGCAGTGTTCAAAGGCCCTTTTCTCCAATATGTCCTAGTCTTTGATGCTACAACACAGTCTTCTTTCCAGGGATAGTATGGATCCTATATTCTTTATTTATCCACCCAGAGACAATAGAACTGTTACACCCATAAATATAAGTGCTTCCCAACAACTTGTATAGATTTCCACACCGAAATCCCCTCATCAACACCATTTCTCATTTGACCATATTGCAAGTTCCCTTTCCCAATAAAGTATCCAAACCTACATCATCCAACTTACTTATATATGTTAGGGTCTTGGCTAGATTTGGAATGTGCATAACTCTAGGGAGAGTTCTAATCATTCCATCTTTCAACAACAACTTAACCCTTCCATGTCCCATGATTTTGGTTGTCGCGTCATCTCCTAGGAAGACATCACCACCATCATACTTTTCATATTGACTGAACCACTCTTTGTGAGGAGTCATATGAAATGATGCACCTAAGACAATCAACCATACATCACGATCAACATGTGTACCTATAGATGCCATGCAAACATCACCTCCTTCTTTTTTGGAGGTTTTCGCCTCTACGGAAGAGGCATCATCAGATCCCTTTACTTTATCAATATTATTAGACCTACAATCTTTCTTATAATGCCCAACTTTACCACATTTTCAACATTTCCTCAAAGATTTTCCTGGGGATTTAGATCTACCTTTAGATTTATATCTCCCCCTCGAAGAATTGTTTTTATTCATATCTCGGGGACAACTTCTTACAAATAAATCATATGTGCTTTGACTATCCATGCTTTTTCTCCTCATCTCTTTCGATAACAAGGTTGAAACTACATCCTCATACTTAAATGCAGATTGAGTGGTACTACCAATTGATACAACTAGATTATCCTAGGAGTCTATAAAAGAACACAACAAAGTAATACACTTATCTTCTTATGCAATCATAATATTAACATAGATAAGTTGGCTTATGAGAGTATTGAAGGTATTTAGATGTTTTGTCACATAATCTCCATCTTCCATCCTAATTTGATACAACTTCTTTCAAACATTTACTAGAGACTTTGACTGATACAAATTCCCCAACTTTTCCCATAGTTCCTTGGCTATAGATTCTCCTGACACATTCAGTAACACTAAATTTCCAGACAGATTCAAATCGTGCTCCTTTCTCTTCTATCCAACTTCTCCCTATCTTCTTTCGACATAATAGTAGATTGAGTACTAGTAGTTTGTGTACCAGTAGGCTGGGTACTAGGATCCATAGTGATCCATCGTTCTTTGTCTACAAGAAGGCCCTCCATATTGAACTTTCATGTCTCAATTTTTTTTACCGTTGAACTTCTCAATATCGATTCTAGAACTGCTCTCCATTCTCTTTCAACACACGAATTACCATTGCAAAGCTCCCACTAAACCTAGGTTTATCACATACCCAAGATAAACTTGATCTATCAAGCCTAAGCCAAACATCAACAAAAAAGGCATCCCCTGAAGAAAAAAATGTGCTATGATACCACATGTAAGTTTTAAACTTGTGAAGTAAAGAAATTCATACAAATTCTTAAGAAAAACAGAAGTTAATCAATGGCTCATACACATAGTACACAATGATATACGTTGGAAACCCTTACTCGAGAGAAAACCAACCTTCCTTGGTGCAACACATCTCAACTCTTCATTGTATTAATTTCACCATTCACAATATAATATATACAATATTTTAGGTATTCTAAAGCTACCAAAACCCTAATCTCTTAATCCAGAATCAATTTAGAAAACTGCTAAAAATAGTGAAAAATGCTAAAATAGAAAAAACCACCCCCCAAAAAATTAGATGGTGGTGGGATCGTCAGACATTGTCGTCAAATATGAATCACCCCCCCCACACACATGCAAAAAATATAACACATACCCAACACAAACCACCATTAGGTCTTCATCCCTGCTAGCACATTCCCTTTGACAATTCAGAATCCCACAAAGATAGAGCAATCCTTCAATAGATGGTTCAAAATACTGAGCAAACTTAACTTCTAGCATGCAAGAGGAGGAAATTCTTTTCCTTCTAAATCTAGGCTCCTTACATGAGATCTGCCTACGATTGTTGAGTAACAAGTGGTTATTAATGACCTTAATTAGTGCCCACCCCATGGAAACTTGGATTATTAGTGTATTGGATGTAAGTTCCACCCATGTTTTGTTCAAATGACACCAAACTTGTAGTCTACTACTTTGTTGGCCATAATATCAATTTGTTCGTTAAATTCTTGAAAGATCTTGTAAAATGACATCATAATAAACTAACAACCTCCTTTTCAACTCAGGATACCATCAAAGCTAATTTGCAATTAGAGGGAGATATCCTTGAGAGCATTAAGATAATATTTGTATTTGAATCCCCAATGATTATCGGGGAATTCAAAATAGTTTTTTTTTGCTTAGAGGATACCTTGGAGGAGGGTGTAAGACCCTCCTTGTTTGTTTGTTGTCCTTCCTCGATCCCAAGCAAATGAATTTTCTAGATTTCCCTTAGGATCCAAAGTGATCCCTCCCACACCTACCACCCTTAGGGAATTGATATTATATGAGAAGTAAACCCACATTCTTCTAAGGAGCATAAGTATATAATGACTATTATCGATTATTTAAGTAGGTGGGTTGAATCTATGCTATTAAATTAGGTCAAGGAAATTGTAATCATTCGATTTCTTGATCAACATTTGATTACTAGATTTGGTGTTTCTTTGGTTATTGTGTTAGATAATGATTCATATTTTTCTTCATCTAAAGTATTTGAATTTGCATTAGATAAATGAATCATTCTTCACGATTCAACCAACTATTATCCATAAGAAAACATTGTGGTTGAATCTACTAATGAGAATTTGATTCACATCCTAAAACAAATAGTAGTTGAAGACCATAGGAACTGGCACAATGCTTTACTCAATGCGTTGCAATGGATAGAGTAACACCTAAAGGGGAATTGGAAACATCTCCATATTATCTGGTGTATGGGAAAGAGGCATTATTACCACTCAATGTTTTCTTGCATTCACTACAACTTCCTCAATCTTCTCAAGGACATCCTTCCTTTGCTCTCCAAAATCAAATAGATACATTAAAATTTTTTTGCTCATCGATAGAATATTAAACAATGGTTCAATAAAAATAATTCTAGTGACAGGAACTTTGAAATAGGCAATTTGGTATTAAAATGGGATAGGGTAAATGAAGCAAAAGGAAAACATACAAAGTTTCAAAATTTATGGCTTGGTTCTTTTTGTTAGAAAGTAATAGATGTGCTCGTTTAACCATAGACAATATAACAATATTGTCACCCAACCATAGGATGAAGCCACCCCCGAGCACCTTAACCTTCACAGAGAATGATTCTGGAAGCAAACCAATAGCCAACCAAGGCTAATGCATAAGGATAACCAAGACTGATTAGAAAGTCCAGCCATAACCAATAGGAAGTCCAAGCCTAAACCGGGAATACATATTGCAGGAACTGCCGGCTGCAACTGCTCACCAGACTTGCGCATTTGCTTAGTTTCTGCAGTGCACACTTCTTCCCAGCTGAAATTATGAGTTGTGTGTACAAAATGAGGTCTAGATACTTGTATTTATACTGTTTTCCTGAGCTGTCTGGGTCGACTTCTCATTCTAGAGGCTAAATACCTAATATTCATTATTTCCTTGAGTTGACTTGTCTTCTAGGGTTAAGTTTAATTCTTTAGGCTTTCTTCTTGCTTCCCGAAATATTCTATTCTCATCAGGGTTACACATGGAGGTAAATACCTCCTGTAGCTACCATAATATCATCACTCCCTCCTAGCTAGGGAGGTATTGAAGGCAATGGTCTTGAGCACAAACATACCATTCAACCAGTAGCATCATCATAGTCATACATACTATCTCATGATTATATCATGAGCACCATCATCACTATCAATGTCATCTAACAACATCAACTGCATCATATCTCGAAACCATACTCCATCTAAGTAATAATACATGATGTTGAATAAGTCATTCACTCCAAAGAGTGATACATGAACCATTTTTCTAATCTGGGCATATGTCCTAGAAGAATAACGATTCCAACAGATGTTGGAAGCCATGCCATGGGCGACAAGGACTACTCTTCTAATCCAGACATACATCCTAGAAGAATAAATGTCCTGGACCATTTTTCGTCTGGAGAATGTCTGTCCATCAGTACACTGACCATCTATCTAGCTGATAATCATTTTCAATACTACTGATAGTCTACATGGCAATCAAAACAATGTCATTCAATAGAACACAACTGTGTCTATCCATAGTAGTACACAACTACAACCCAGTGGTACACTACCACACCAAGTAGCACACAACTACTTAATCAGTGACACATAGTCACAACCAATGGAACACATCCACCATAGTAACATACATCTATTGTCCAAAGACATATGGTCTCCACAGCAATCACATCATCTGATATCAACCTGCATAGAAAAACAATGTCATGATATAAACTGAGTCATCTGGGCCATTTTTCCACTCATATCTGTGAGATATGGAAGAGCACATGCCCTCAGAAGGTAAAACATCAACCATGAGATACTGAACTATTCTTCTCAAGAATAGAAGAATAATTGTCCTGATTTCTGAGCCTGGACTATTCACCTATCTGGGCCATTCCTCCGACACTAAAAAAAGTACAACTTGGAGAGAATGAGTCTGCCCTAGGGAATGCCTGTCCCTGATTGCCGAACCTGGACCATTCACCTAACTAGGCCATTCCTCTGACGCTAAACAAAGTGAAACCTGGAGAGAATGAGTTTTCCCTAGGGAAAGACTATCTGGACCATTTCCTAAGGAAATGATTGTCCTTCACCAACCTCCAAAATGGACCATTCTTTGAAACTGCTCACAATTGTGAATTTCGAAAGAATGACTGCCCGACGAGGCGAACCATTCTACTTGACCACTACTGAGAGTGAATACCAAGAAGAAATATTGTCCTATACCATTCCCCCACACTTTCCATAAGGGGAATCACTATCTATGGTACATCAACAATCTATCAAACCATTTTCATTACGAAAATGACCATTTTCCGTACTGGAAAATACATTTCCGTCAGAAATCTCAAACCACTTCCTGAACTGAAAACGAACTGCTCATCTTGGACCATTTTTTCAAACTGAAAAATGATTGTCCACAAATCAATAACACATCAGTGCTCCCTCCCAACCTGGGAGTAGTCTCTTCCTTTTTCAATAAGGAAGTCGTCTCCACGAGCTCCAACTTGTTCTCTTGAGTACACATGATTTTTCATCTTGGACAGAGGCTTTACCAAAATATCTTCTAACTTCTCATCTGTGGAGATATATTGGAGAACCACTTCTCTTTTCTGGACTTCATCACGAAGAATGTAATGCTTGATTTCAATGTACTTCGGTCTGTCTGGAACACTGGTTTTCTCTGAAGGCTTCATATAGCTCTGATCATTAAAGTATATCATGGTTGGATTCAACACTTTTATTTCCTGCTAGCTCATGGCATCGTGGCAAGGCTTAAACTGGAACATATCCAAGTGGCACTTCTTCTATCATCATGATAGTTTGTCATGGATTAGCAATCCATCATTCATCCTAGACTTATGAGTAACCATTCTTATACAATATCTCTGTTATAGAAAGTTTTCACCATGATTCTGTTGTTCATGAGAGGATTTGCACCAAGTTGTTTGAATCCATACAAGATCTTCTTCCATTTGCATACAAGGGTCTCTTTCTGGTATACCTCAAAACCTTGAGGTTTCTCTACATATGCTTCTTATTCAATTACTCTGTTGAGGAGAACAATCCTTACATTCATCTGATGTAAACTCCAACCCATGGATATTGTGGACGATATAATGGCTCAGGTAGAGGTATGTCTGGTTACTGGAACAAACTATCATCATAGTCCTCTCCCTCCATCTGGGAGAACCTTTAGTTCTGGATCTCGCAATGCTTCCATTCATAAGTATTCCATACACTGTTCTTCATCACAACTTTCATTTCCTCTGCTTGATTGCTTTTAGTGGGTTTAGACCAAGCTGGTAGTCTTGTGATTCTTGATATAATGACTGTTTGTTCTGGATTTTCTTTCTCTCTTGGAATCTTCATGTTCTTCCTCATGTTTCTCTCTAGCTCTTGGGTCCATGGAGTTTTCTATAGATTCCATGTCCTGAAGTGTAACACCCTTTTGTTACTGTAATGCTCTGATACCAATCTGTAACGCTCCCTCGGCCGTCATCCAACACACTGGCTGGGCAGACGCTACTCTGCGGAACAACATCATTTTATGCTTAATGAATAACATGCATTTAAAACAGGTTAAACACATTTAAACTCAGAGTCAACACAAAATTACTGCTGACATAAATAATCCATGGAATTAACATTAATTCATATGCACAACAGAATACATGATAAACATAAATACACAGACATGCAAAACATAATCAAAACATCGTCTGGTACTTATCTTTGAAACGATGGTAATTACACCAACCACGTACAGGCCTTCCACGAACCTCCCAACCTTAGACCACACTGCTCATCAAGCTCAACAGTGGGTCACCCCCAAGCTAGGACTAAGCTCCACCCCAAGGTAAGGAATCCTAGGCTAGGCTGAGGTTACAGGGAAAACTGCACAGAATGACTGGGAGGATTCTTCCCAGGATGCCATCTTACGCCCACTACTCCCGGACTCTCATTCCCCACATGCATGTTCCGCCCGAGAGTATACACCTTCACAAGCACAGTCCATCCGTGCTACACCTCCCTCTCTAGGTCTCGGCAACAGGCCGGATCAGGAAGTCTCAAAGCCCGAAGCTGGTGCTGGACACTCTCTGGAAGAAAACACTTCCCAACAAACTCGCTCACCTGGGGAGAGAGTTGTTCACAGGCCTGACAACCTGCCTCTTCCAACAACAATCACCTCCCTCACCTGGAGAGAGGTTACACACACATGCTAAGCACAAACTCACACTGGCCAGTAAGCCACGCGCAGTCCAGCACTACGTGGCCACAACAACCAACTGGGAAAATAGACACAGGCTTCCCAAACAGGCTCCACAACCATGGGGTAGACTCACACTCTAGTTCTCAGGGACGCGTGACACACATTCCACGCAGGGGATGAACACAGACTCCATGGTTCAGAACAGAGGGTGTACTGGCCTTTTAGAAACAAACACAGGGTTTCCCTGAAAACAACACAGACTTTTCCCATGGTTTCAGACTTGCACGAGGTCTCTTGCAAAGGTCAGACGGTATGTACCGTTCAGAAGAGGCACGAGGGTATCTCTGCAGAGGTCGGACCGGTTCATGCTCAGGCAATCGAGGGTCGAATGGAGGAGGAACCCCCATCATGGCTCATCTCAGTCATTTTATTTGCATGCACCTGGGTTGACACTTGTCACCCATGAAAATGCATGCATTCCATCAACATGCATCCCCTTTGCACATGTTTTCCCCTTGCTAGGAACTTAGGATAAAAACATATAATTCACATGTCTTTTGGAATAATATTAAAATATTATGCCCAAGGACTTAAGCCCCTAAGCTCAACACTTAGCCCCTCTTCCCACCTTCCAGCTCCTAATCCCTTGCCCATTCTGTGGAAGCTTAGTCCCCCATCGTTCATTCATCGTGGTCGGTCTGCACATAGTGGTGTTTATAATTTTATGAATGTTCTGCATAGATACATGTACAAAATCAAGCTCTTGGCCTTCAACACTTAGGCTCTCTGGCCTAACAATCACATAAGCCCACCAACTTATATAAACTTGGCTCACCAGCCTATAAGACATTTTACAACTCATTTCGTAAACAAGATTTACAACTGGGATCGGCCTTGGGGACATTACATGAAGATTCCAACTTCTTCCTTTCATCATATGATCATGGATGTGGATGGACAACTAGGGATAGTTTAAGGCTTCTTTTCGAAGAAGATTTCTTCTAAAGTCAAACTGAACACATGCTGCTTTTCATGGCTGCTACCATCAATGAGAACATGGATAGATACTCAATGGATCATATTATTTAGGATTAGATCCCTCCTAATCCTTGCATCATGCATGAATGTATGCTCTTATTTTGGAATTATATAATCAACTCCCTCCATCTAAGAGAGTCCACGCTTCCATCTGCATCCTTATTGCCTCTTGCAAAGTGTCACAAGTCTTTTTCCAATTTCCTCTTGATTGCTGACTTCTTTCTGTTTTTACTTCTTCCAGGTTTCTTCGAGTTTGATTCTTATTTCGGCTTATCTTGCAACTTGTCTTATGTTAATAGCTTCCACATGAATTGTTACCAAGGATTGCCAATGTGCTTCATCTCTTTCTTGTGTATTGCTTGACTTGTAGTCATCGTGATAACAATCCTTATCTTGTTATTCTTCCATAGGTATTGTTTCTCTTGAACATCTTATCTTCTAAGAAATGGATATGCAAGATATGTACAAAAACTATGTAAACATGGTATGTACAAAAGTTATGAAGAATATTATTACCTTATCTTAGAAGAAGAATTCTGTTTTATCCTGCTTGGCCTTCTTTGAGGGTTCCCTTTCTTCGACAACCGATGCTTCGTGTGTTTCCTTCCTTTTCTTTAACTCAAGACAATGATTCTTGTAGTGACCATATTTTCGGCAGTTGAAGCATTGTATCTTTGACATATCTTTCTCTTGATTTGGTTTCTTCCTTGAGCCAAACTTCTTTTTATTCCTGAAATTCTTGAACCTCGCTGTGAAGGCTTGATCATCACATTTCTTTTGGGGTTTCTCTTTTACACTAATCCTTGATTCTTCTTGTGCACAACAAGTCCAAATTTCTTCAAATGTGGGATACTCCTTCCTTGTGTCCATGCTTGTGACAAATGCATCCCATGTCTTGGGAAGACCATTGAGTACTATATTTACCAGTTCCTTCTGTGAAATGATTTCTTCAATAACTTGTACTTGATCTCTTAACTGAGATATTTTCACAAAGTATGATGTTATGCTGTCATCATCATTCGTTTTCATGTCACAGAGCTCAACATTCAGACTCATTACTTGTCCAATGTTTCTAACTGAGAAGAGGTTAGTTAGGGCATCATACATATTCTTAGATGAGTTAAGATGGGAGATGTTTATAGAGTCCACTATGACACTCATGGCATTGCTGTCATTGTCTTTGAACATCTCCATAATTGCAACGTTATGAGGTTCCTTCTCTTTTCCTTCTTCAAACTCTGGTTCCACGATCTTTCCTTTCACGATATCCAACCCTTTATTCTTGGCAAGGATGAGATCAATCCTTGTCTTCCATGCTTTGAAGTTAGAAGCCCCTTCTAACTTGTTTTCTGACTTCATAGAGTAAGTCATAATTGCTTTGACTTGGTCAACCCTTAATTTTGACCAAAAACTCAAACTTGACGTCTTAGCTTGCTAAGAGTACCAGGAGATGCGTTAGGCTAGGGCGCACTAGGCTATCCAAAAATTAGGTCAAACTCTTCACTTAAGGTGCTTCAACAAGAGGGTTAGGGTTTCGTTGTTGCAGCAAAAATCGGCTGCAACTGCAACTGTAACTGAGCAAATCCTCCCAATATATCTTCCAGCGATTAGACTGTCTGAAGATAATGTGGGCCCACAACCTGTTAAAAAGTAATAGATGTGCTAGTTTAACCATAGACAATATAACAATATTGTCACCCAACCATAGGCCGAAGCCACCCCGGAGCACCTTAACCTTGAAAGAGAATGATTTCGAAAGAAAACCAATAGCCAACCAAGGTTAATGCATAAAGATAACCAAGATTGATAAAAAATTCCAACCATAACCAATAGAAAGTCCGAGCCTAAACTAGGAATACAGATTGCGGTAGTTGCCGGCTGCAACTGCTCCCCAGAATTGTGCACTTGCCCAGTTTCTACAGTGTGCACTTCTTCCCAACTGAAATTCTAAGCTGTGTGTACAAAATGAGGTCTAGCTACTTGTATTTATACTGTTTTCATGAGCTGTCTGGGCTGACTTCTCATTCTGGAGGCTAAATACTTAATATTAATTATTTCTTTGAGTCGACTTGTCTTCTAGGGTTAAGTTTAATGCTTTAGGGTTTCTTCTTTCTTCTCAGAATATTCTATTTTCGTCAGGGTTACACGTGGAGGTAAATACCTCCCGCAACTACCATAATATCAACACTTTTCAGGTTGTTGAGAAGATAGGAGCTAGTACATATAGGATAAAGAGTTTAGAGGGTGATCTAGACCCTCTTTGATTCAAAATATATTTGTAGAACAAAATGAATATAGATTATTATCAAAATATGCTTAACATAAAATAACAAATATACAATAAAACTGGTTTCTATTCAATAAGAAAATAAGATGAAACTGTAAAATGCAGTGGAAACAAGCTTGCTAGAATGGTGGCGGCTTATCTCTGAGAAGAGATGTGACGACTACACTCATTCGCAAGAAGATGATTATAATGAGACTCTGAAGGCCTTTTTACAATAAACAGGAATGTCAAAAACTTTAGACATCCATAAAACCTAACCCTAGGAGATGAAGCGCCAAAAGTCATGTGGGCCTCGTTTGGGTAAGTTAGTACATCAACTTCTCGGGGTCGTAACTTTTGCATACGATCTCTATTTTAGGCGCACGATAGCCCATTGGAAAGGTCTATCTAAGGACTACACATTCTGATGCTATCCATCAAATCTCATTTTGACAGTGGCGAGCCCTAAAAAACGTTGTTTAGGGCCTCAAAACGGCCCCGCAAGTTAGGGACCTGAAAACTAGGGAAAAAACTGACAAAGTGGAAAACTGCCAAAATGAGCTAGTTGGAATAGGTGGGAGGCCACATACATCCATTTGGATCACTCTCCCTTTTGATGACCAAATCCTTAAAAGGTATTTCACTTGATTGTTTGAAAAAACAATCATAGTGTATGTAATTAATTCTTAGTTTTATCGAATTCTTTTGAGCTTTATTTTTGTCTCACTTGATTTTGCTTTTGATTATTTGGCATACTTTTTTTAGCTTTTATTAATCTAGTAATTTTGAAATCTTTGGTCTTTCTATTTTTGTTTTGTATTTTGTTGTGTGTTGAGATTTCAACATTTAGCATACACTTGAATCTTTTTTTAGCTATGCCTTATATTTTTCCTTCTTGGTCAAAAGTAAGGTGATTTAGTTACGAGTTAAACTTGTAAGGGGAGATTATTACATGTTTTCTCTCCTCAAAACTATAGATATATTCAATACTTTTTTGTTAAAGTGATTAGTTGAATCCATTGGAGAACTTATTTGTAATCATATTTAATTAGCTACTTGGGTTAAGAGGAGAGCATGACTATAGACACTCCTCTTGAGAGGTGTGAGCTTAAAACCCAAACTACTGAACTTGTCTCTTAGACAACATATATCATCCTCATAGCTAATAAAGCTTGTGTGTGTGTGTGTTTATAAAGAGAAAAGAAGAGAATAATTAAATTTGAACTCTTCAGAGAAGACAAATATTAAACCGATGGAAGGAAGATGATTTTGTGAGAAAATGAAAATATCTCCACCGGGCTATGGATGCTGACTAGTAGTGGAGAAACACCATAATAATGAGAGACTAGGAGAATTTAATAAAGAAATTTTGAAAGGTGGTGGAAAATAGTTATAATCTAAATCCTAGCTTAAAGTTATGCTTAAAAGAAAATTAATCTTATGTTCTCTTTTGGATATTGACCAATGACTTTGCATTAAAGTAAGAAAGCGAATCTAGAGTTAAGTTGAATATGGAAATATAAGTGACTTACTTGCTTTAAAGTTTCCTCTAACTTTTACCCTTGAAATTGAGTTTTTTTTTTTATTCAAGGAAAAATGCAGAGATTTTATGATTCGTCCACTGAATCGCCATTTTTTGAGACCTCAACAAACCCTAATTTTTTTTAGAATTTTTGAATACCACTTTCTTCTTATTATTTTTTCAACTCTTCTCTTTTATTTTTTTCATTTTCCAATTTTGATAAAAAATTACTTTGGTTAATTGTTTTAGGTAATTTCCCTCTTAACAAGTCTTTTTACCTTATTGGTATTTTGATTCTTTAAGTTAAAAAAATTCCAAGTCAAAAACTTCAATAAACAATTTTCTAAATCACATACCGGAGGTGATCTCCCACTTTGATCGGAGTTGAAACTTTAATTTCTTTATCACCTAAAGTTACAAGTCTCCCCTAATAGTTATTTTTTAGTTTTTGGAGAAGCATACATGCTTTTGTTGTTTATTTGAAAGTATTCTTTGGAAAAGTTTCATCGAATTAAATTGTTTTGGTCAGAGTCGAAAGTTAAACATCATATTTGAAAAAAAGTTAAATGTTGTCTTCGCCAAAAGTATAGAGTGTGCCCTGCTAAAATGAAAAGTTAATAACGCGCCTGTCCTTGATCAGAGGAAGAAAATCACTTTGGTTAAAATCAAAAGTTTGAAAGTGACTCCGTGAAAGTGCTAGGAGTTTATCACTTAGACTAATATTCTTTCTATGATAATGAAAGTGCACCGAGGTCATTTCTGAACTTTCTACGGAGTTTACATTTCACTTTATCCTTCATTTAAAGTCTTTCTCATCACTGTTAAGGTTATCTTCCACTTGAATTTTTATGTTTTAGTGGAGAAGAAGTTGGGAGTGAGGGTTGCTTAAACTTTAAAATTTTTCATACTAATCATTGTTAATGGTGTTACTCCACAATAAATGTTTTTTCTTATTAGATTGGTCTTCTCTAAAATTAATGAAATCTCATAATCTCAAATACTTTTCAATTTATAGATTAGAGGGCTTATTATCATAAGAATTTGAATTCAATTTTATTTAAATTTCATACACATTTTTTTATGTTCAAAAGAAAGAGTATTTAACAAAGTGTTGTGTTAGCAAAGTGAATCACGATGTTTAGTGTGTTCAATATTCTCTTAGTGTAGTAAGCTCAATTATTTTTTGTGATTTCCTTGTAATTGCTAATAAATATAGGTAAGCATTGTTATGTTTCATCTTCTTCATTTATATGATTGGATCTTAGTGTTGATGGTTAAAATTAAACATGAATTTCATTATAAGTCTTGTTATGAATGTCTTTTTTTTTTTCCAGTGATCAACAACAAAATGGAGTAGGTTTTGATTAAAATAGAATTTTGTGTAAATAATAATTTTAGAATTCACGAAAAAACCAATTGCTAAAATTCCCCAAATTGCAAGGCTAATAGATAGTGACATGTAAACAACTCCTAAAAAATATACACGCATGATTAAGTTGGAAAAACTTGATATTGAGCTAGTGAGACCCATATTCAAGGATATCGAGGCCTTATAAGTCCTCAAGCAACTTTTCTAGGATGGGGAGATATTTATAGGAAGTTCAAAGAATAAGATGATGTAATTCGCCCAAGTGATCAAGCTATTAGAAATCTTGATGACTTTGTATTCTCTAAAATAAGAAGATATCTTTTACACACTATTGCTTCCAAAACCCTTGTGATGCCCTACTCTAGGTTATAGAATGGGTCATTAAGCATACATATATAGAGAACATTGTTGATGACCATTTTGGTCATCATCAATTTTTAGCCAGAAAAGCATTGCAAGGCTCCCCTTTGAATCACATTACTTACGCAAAGTTTCACACACTTATTAAAATTGACGCAATACTTAGCATAATTATTGTAGTTCTGGACCTACCGTCAAAATGTCTCATTTTCCCTTTCCTCATTTTATCAACACTATCATTCTTTACAATTATCATTGACATATGGATACCACAAAAATCTTGGATCTTTATTCATCACCTTCTTGTCTTATGCCTCGCTTTCAAAATTTCTATTATGACATTATCTCATAATATCATGCCAAAATTTAAATACATTATTACATTATATAACATTGCCATATTTATTTTACCCTATTAAAACCACGAGTTTGGCCGTGGATTATTTAGCTTACTTTATTCCACGTTAAAAGAAAATATACCTTATTCTCCATGCTTCTTTCACACGACACCTTTAAATTCACACTACACCTTTATTATTTATTATTTAAAGGAATCTCAGTCCCCACTTTATATCTAAAGAAGGGGTTAATTTACTTTATGTTTTTTGAGGCCATTATTTACTCACGTGAGTCATTTTCCTTATAGGTTGATTTAATCCATAAAATAGAGTATTATGTCAAGAAATGCGCATCCAATCTAAGTGTGAGCCGTCTAAATTTTTTATTAAGGATGTTTTATCTTAAATAAGTGTTGCATGGCAGGGTAGTTCCTGTTTGGTTGGAATGAGAATACATGCATATGTATGGGGGACCATGGGAGAATGCGAAGCCCAAAGTACCAGGGACACATGGAAATCGCTGTGGACACTGTTGATTAAGGTTGGTTGTCATTGATGTCAACCCTTGAAGAAAGCTCCGCAGCACAAAGGTTTGGGTAATGGACCCAAGTTTGTTTGATGGATAACATTATGAGTTATGATATATTTTCAGATAATACTATTCTATATGGATAGTACATGTCATTCCATTTCTGGTGGTATGTGGAACGCCACATAACTCCTCACGGTTTGAGAGTTATGGCATTACGAAGTTGGAGGGCCCTCATATGTCATTTAGAAGCCCCAAAAGGTTAGAGTAGTCAAAGTGGTTTAAGAGATTTTAAAAGGTAAATAATAAAGTGAAGTAATGAGTGTATTATAATTCAAAGTGAATAAAAAATAAATTATTTCAATAATAAATTTAATGGAGAA
>ML780069.1:264027-278497 GCA_009831015.1 Picea engelmannii
GAGAAATTAGAAGTGGGTTAACCCTAAAATAAGGAAAGTGGGGCCAAGTGACCTAGAAGATGTTTTTAAGGAAGCTACTTGGAGAGTATAAATAAGAGGCAAGGCTCTCTCATTTTAATCACACTTGAGCATATTGAATATCTCTAAGTGTCTGAGGTAACCAAGGATATCTAAGCCAAAATTCTGAGGGAAGGTGAAGAAAAGAAGGCCGAAATGTAAGGAAGGATAAATTCTTTTGATGGTGCTTTCTAAGGTATGTTATTTACAGGCCATCTCACCATTTTCGTTATAACATTTTTTATATAATGATTCAGACTGTGAAATTGCTATTCCATTGAGAAAACATATCCAATTATCTGTGGTAAAAAATTCATCTTGGAGGTCATTGTATTTTTGGAGTTACACTCCGTGGAAATAGGGTTTGTGGCTAGTCCTGAAACTAGTCAAAAACAAGTGTTTCGGGTAAAAATGTCATAACTTCTTCATAACAGATCCAAACTCAGTGAAACCAAATGCGTTGGTTAGGGTATAGTCTGTAGTATGTTGTGTCACAGTTTCATATCAATTCAACAAATATTCCGTGTGGGGCACGCTTTACAAGGTTGATCTCTAGAATAAACCAGAATTCAACAAGGTATGCCATTTTTTCTATAACTCCTTTTCTGAGAGGTTCCAAGTAGTGACACCTGGAGGAATTTCATAAAACACACTGAAGAACATTGTGTATCGATTTCAGTTAAGGAAGGTTTGCAGGAATGTGATCATATACACCAGGTCTATTATAGAGCTACAAATCAGATTTGGATGATGAAATTGATGAGAGCTTTTGGTTGAGGCACATGTTGAGTACATGGTTGAGACAAGTAGTTGTTGAGTTGGCACATACATGAGGTGTATAGTTGATGATGTTGGTACATATTGATGAGTCATAGTTGATGAGTAGTTGACACATGATTGGTACATACTTGGTACATGGTTGGATGCACTTGTTTATGGTACAGGTTGATTACAGGTTATTTGGTACAGATTGGTGCATGGTTGATGCACTTGTTTATGGTACAGGTTGATTATAGGTTGAGGTATAGGTTGATGCATGGTTCAGATTTATTGGTACATGTTTACAATGGTATATCTCACAGTGACAAGTTGACAGTGGTTCTATCATTCTACTTCTACTTCAGGGTGGCAGGACGGGGCAAGGACAGGTGGTTGTAGACACCTTCCGGTTGTAGCCGGAGAACATAGGGGGTTGTAGCGTCCTTCTGGTTGTATCCAGAGAATTGGTGAGTTAGATCTTCCCTCAGGTTGTAGCCTGAGAAACTAGGGGGTTGGAGTCTCCTTCCAGTTGCAGCTGGAAAACAAAGGAAGTTGGTGCTTCCAATGAATGTAACTCTTCAAGACATATAAGAAAAAACATTCTGTGGTTTTCTCCCGATTTGGGTTTACACGTGAAACACTGGTGTACTGTGTATGTGTATGTTTGTTCATTTGTTCATTGCTTATTTACTCTGCAGTTATTGGATGATAATGCTTCATTGATATAACACTTGGATTATATGGTTAAAAAATATTAAACTGCTCTATTACTGATTCACCCCCCCTCTTAGTAATCCAACAATTGGTATCAGAGCAGGTTCCTTCAGAAATCAGTTTAACCACTAAAAGGTAGATAATGGAGAGTACCAACTCATATAAAAATGGAATACCACAATTTGATGGACAGAAGTATGCTTTTTGGAGCATAAGGATGAGGACATATATAAAGGCACAGGTATTTCAAGTTTGGAAATCAATTGTAGATGGATACACAACACCAACAGTTCCACCAACAAATGACAAAGCAGTAAAAATTAGTGAGAATAATTCCAAAGCCACAAATGCACTTTTTAATGGTCTCAGTGATACAGTATTCACCAAAGTTGCACATTGTAAATCCGCTAAAGATATTTGGGACAAGCTTCAAAATATTTATGAAGGAGATACAAAAGTCAAAGAAGCGAAGCTTCAGACATACAGAGGTCAGTTCGAACAACTAAAAATGAAGAAAGATGAAGATATTGCAGCCTACTTTTTACGACTCGGTAAAACAATGAATGCAATCATAGGATTGAGAGAAGAATTTGAAGAATATGTAATTGTTCAAAATATACTAAGATCTCTTCCTATGAGATTCAACCCTAAGATATCAGCACTAGAAGAAAGATTGGATCTGGACTCAATAAGCATGGACGAACTGCATGGAATCTTCACAGCATATGAAATGAGAACTGAGCAGGAAAATCCAGATGTAAAAGAAGCAACCTTCAAGGCATCCAAAATATCAAAGCAAAAGTAAAATGAACAAGAAGAATACAACAACATCAGTGATGCCTCAGAAGATGATGAAGAAGAGGCCAACTTCGTCAAAAGACTGAACAAGGGAACCAACGGTAGGTATAGAGGTAAGCTCCCTTTAATTTGTTTTAATTGTGATGGTATTGGTCATTTTGCTAACAAATGTCCTCATAAGAAAACGAAAAATGATGAAGGTTACTCAAAAGGAAAACACACATATAAAGGCAAAAGAACTACAAAGAAAGTTTTCAAGAAAAGCTTATACACCAAAGAAGACATCTCATCATCAGATGAAGATGAAGTCAGTGACAATGAGACATGGAGAGTTCTATTCATGGCAGTAAAAGACTCTGACAAAGAAGACTCCGAAGAAGAATATGAAGAAGCCGAAAAATAATGTGAAGGAGTCGAAGAAGAAATTGAAGAGGCAGAAGTTGACTATCGAGAAGAATTAATGTGTGCCATAGAAGTTATCAGAAGAGAAAATAAGAAAAACAAGAAACTACAAGAAGAACTAGACAAGGAAAATGACACTCGAGAACTAGAACAAATGATCACAAAATTGAAGGTTCAAATAGAAGAAGATAAAATATTTGAAGAAGCATTCAAAGAACAACTAGAAGAAAATGACAAGATCATTGTAAACTTGGAAGCAGAGGTTGTCACACTAAGAAAGGATATTTAAAAGAAAAATATGCAGAATAGCTCAAAAGTTCTGGATGACATTATCAACAGTAAAAAATCTCATCTTGACAAGTCCGGACTTGGATACAATCAAACAGAAAATGGATCAAGCTCCAAAACAACAGAGCAAGAAACAAATCCAAAGAGCTATGCATCAACAATAAAAAATGATACGAAGATATACAAGGAAGATTACATGGACACTCCTCCATCAAGAAGATTTAGATTTTAGAATCAACAACAGAAAGATAGGCCTCAAGAAGAAGAATGATTCATAATAGCACCTCCTTTCAAAAGATCTTCAAATCCTATGTATCAAACTATATTTTTTGGTTTATGTTATGCATGTAATAATTTTGGACATAAAGCTATGAATTGCAGAGCTAACAACAGGAACAGTAACAACTTTGAGAGGTATACACAAAGGGATTATTCAAGAAGACCTAGTTACACACAAAGAAGAAGTTACAACATGTTTGAATCTTTGAGCATTGAAGTGGAATGTTACAAATGTAACAATTTTGAACACATGGCCAATGATTGCAGAATGACAGTCCCTCCTAAAGAACCTCAATAGAATAACAACAGTCACAGACAAGAACCTCAGAAAACGACATGGATAAGAAAACAAGATCAATATAACAATTAAGAATGCACATTCGCTCTACAAGCTAAGCAAAAGAAACACGGTTGGTATGTTGACAGTGGATGTTCAAAACACATGACAGGTGATAAAGACAAAGTTCTTACATTACGAAAATAAAAAAATGGATCAGTCTCCTTCGAAAATGATAATTCATCAAAAATCATTGGAGAAGGCACAGTCCGAATTGGGAACAAGAATGAAAAGGCACAAAATGTTCTACTGGTAGAAAATATGAAACATAATATTCTAAGTGTGAGTCAAATGTGTGACCAAGGTCATAAACTTACTTTCAATTTAGAAAAGTGTGAGATAAGAAAAGAAGGTTCATGGAAATTGGTCGGTACAGCTGCAAGAACTTCAAACAACATATATGTGTTAAGTGAAATTGGAAATGAAAAGTGTTGTCTAGGAAAGGAAGATGAAAGTTGGCTATGGCATAGAAGAACGGGTCACATGCATTTTGATAATCTTGTCAAAGTCAACAAAAGAGAAGTAGTCAGAGAAATGCCCCAGATCACGAAACCAACCAACACTTTATGGAAGCATTGTCAACAAGAAAAGTAAACAAAGACCAGGTTCAAATCAAAGGAATATTCAACAACAAGACCACTGGAAATTGTGCACACTGATCTAGTTGGACCAACTACAACAAAGGGCTTAAAAGGTGAAAAATACTTTATGTTATTAGTTGATGATTATACAAGAATGTTTGCGGTTTACTTTCTCAAGAACAAGTCAGAAGCTTTTGAAAACTTCAAGATCTACAAAGAAATGGTTGAAAATGAGATGGATTCAAGAATCAAATGTTTGAGATCTGATAATGGAGGAGAGTTCATTTCAAAGGAATTTATGGACTACTGTAGTAGTCATGGAATAAAAAATCAATTCTCCGTTGCTAGGACACCTCAACAGAATGGAGTTGTTGAAAGAAAGAACAAGACAGTACAAGAAATGGCTCGAACAATGCTAACGGATTCCAAATTGACAGATATATTTTGGACACAGACAATGCATAGAACAATTCACATTCAAAACAAAGTAATGGTCATAAACAACAGTGATAAAACTCCCTACGAGCTGTGGAAAGGAAAACCAACAAATGTGAAACACTTCAGAGTTTTTGGAAGCAAATGCTACATCAAAAGAGAAGATGGAAGAATGGGAAAGTTTGACTCTCGCGTGGAAAAATGAATACTTGTTGGTTACTCAAGTACAAGGAAAGCATACAAGTGCTACAATCTAAGATTGAACAAAGTTGTGGAAAGCATCAACATAACAATTGATGAAACAGACAGACCATAATCAAAGGAAGAAGAAAACAAATCAACAATTTTTTGAAGAAGAAGATGCAAAAGAAGTAGAAGAGGAAGATGAAGATGAAGAGAATCCGACAGAAGCAAAAGAACAAGTTCATAAAGTATCTCCAAATACACCTAGCAAATGAGTACAGAAGAAACATCCTTCAGATCATATTATTGGAAACAAAGATGCAGGAGTTGAGACTAGAAGAAAAATCCGTTCACCAGAACAAACACACCTAGCACTCTTATCTACAATTGAACCAAACTGTTTTGAAGAAGCCAACAAGTATGAATTTTGGAATAAGGCCATGGATGAAGAATTAGATCAAATAGAGAAAAATGACACTTGAGAATTGGTTCCATGACTAAAGAATAAGAATGTGATCGACACAAAATGGGTTTTCATGAATAAATAGAATGAAGATGGACATGTTACAAGGAACAAAGCTAGATTGGTATGTAAAGGATATGCACAGATTGAAGGAATCGACTTTGAAGAGACATTTGCCCCAGTTGCCAGAATGGAAGCAATCCGTTTACTTTTAGCTTATGCATTCTCCAAAAATGTTAAAGTATATCAGATGGATGTAAAATCAGCTTTTCTGAATGGGGAACTTGAAGACGAAGTCTACATTGAACAACCAGAATGATTTCAGTTGTCAGAGAACACATACTATGTATGTAAATTAAAGAAGACCTTGTATGGTCTAAAATAGGCTCCTAGAGCATGGTACTCCAGATTGGATAAGTATCTGCAGCAGACAAGGTTCAGAAAAGGAAGTGCAGACAACAACCTCTACATCAAGGTAAGTCAATGTAATATTTTATTAATTGAAGTTTATGTTGATGATATTATTTTTGGTAGTGATGATGACAAGTTAAGCCAGAAATTTGCAAAAGACATGCAGAATGAATTTGAAATGTCGTTACTTGGAGAACTATCCTTCTTTCTGGGACTTCAGATACGTCAAAGCAATCAAGGATTTTTTTTTCTCAAACCAATTATATCAAAGAAATGCTAAAGAGGTTCAGAATGGAAGATTGCAAACCAGTTATCACTCCCATGCAAACTAGTTGTAAGTTGAGCAAAGATGATGATTCGAAGTCTATAGATCAGAGGCAATACAGGTCAATGATTGACAGCCTACTATATGTGACAACATCCAGACCAGATGTAATGCAAGCAGTTGGACAGGTGGCACGATTTCAAGCAGCACCAAATGAATCACATGTATTAGCAGTAAAGAGGATTTTCAGATATCTCAAAGGATCAGAAGAGTTTGGATGATGGTTTTGGCCCTTGGTTATGGAATAAAGCAAAGATCGAGGAAGAAAAGGTCAAACACGAACTATGCGGGAGACATAGTGACTGTCCCTGGGTCGAAGTAAGCAAAATAACATAAAATATGGAGTGAAGCAAGGAAAAACAATCCGTTGAAAGAGGAGATCAGGGATGACAGATCAACAAGAGAAAATAATCATAGAAAACTCAACAAGCAAAGAAATCCACAATTGGATGCTTTGGAGCACCGCACGAGAAGGGAGGAAAGACAGGCTGGCGAAGCCCTGAAAATGTAGGTCAAGTTGACCTAGGGTTTTAGACACCTAGGGTTTTGGGTAATTAGGGTTTTGACACCTAGGTTTCGACCTAAGGATGTCAGTGAGGGAATATAATGTATAAATAGAGGTCGAGAGGACCTAGGTCGGGTCAGTACTAGAGTTGTGTATTGATATTGATTGTTGTTGGTTGAAAGATTATTGTATTGTGAGAGAGAGGAGTGCTGAGAGGGAGAGCATTCTGGTATTGTAAGATCTTCAACTGGGTGCGAAGATCAAGTCCTGTAGCTGGGTGCGCAGGAAGGTGGGAGACAAAGAGAAGAAGAGGGAGAAGATCTGTTGACTAAGAGCGCATATCATAACTGTAAGCTTTACCTTAATATATCATAAGCACAGTTCTGTGGATGTATCCCTAGAGAGAGGGTGAACCACGTATACTTTGTGTTGTATGTGTGATTGATGCCTGGATCTTTGTCATTGTCATACTGTTATTTTCATTATTGTGTTAGATCAGATGTATAACTGCGCAGAATAGATCTAGCTGATAAGAGATATATGAATGCTGCATTATTGTTGTATTAGTTCCACTTAATATTCCCCTGGTTGTAGACACCTCTGTCTTGCAACCACCCCTGCCTCTACCTCGGGTGAAACTTCATTTGCTTCGTAGATGTTGCTGAAAGGGTCAGTAGTTAGGGTTTTGTTGGTGCACTCTTGAGCATTGAACCCTAGGTTTTCCCTTGTGCCAACAAATGGTTCCATTGTCGGGACTATTTGTTGGCACAAGGGAAGACCCAGGGTTCAACGCTCAAGAGCGCACTTTGTTGGCACAAGGATAGACCCAGGGTTCAACGCTCAAGAGCGCACCGACAAAACCCTAACTACTGGCCCTTTTGGAAACACCTGTGAAGCAGATGAAGTCTCACCCGAGGTAGAGGCAGGGGTGGTTGCAGGACTCAGATGTCCGCAACCTTAGCCGGGACACCGATTTGTGATTATATTTCTTAGTAATTACCTAGTGTAGATTATCCATCAATATTCAACCGTTAAGATACTTCACAGATGGCATAGAGCATCGCAGTAAGTACTTAAATTTAAGAAGATTCAACACTTAGCCATAGAAATATAGATTAGATTCAACAGATCAAACACTGAGCAATTTATATATCAGATCTACCATTCATTTGTATCTTATAAGCACAAAGCATAACTATATCTATCTAAACACATCAAGGCATTTAACATCAGATCGAAGCACATAACACAACACACAAAGTTACCATGGTTCACTCCCACCCTAGGGCTACGTCCACAAAGTATTCTTCTTTATTATCTCGGTCAAGTAGTTACAACACAGAGCTCCAATAATCCTTACTTCGCACAGGACAAAAGATCCGCGCATCTCGCTAGATCCTTCTTCCTTGCACTTCAGCACTAAACTACAACATCTTGCACATAGCACTTACAATATGCAGAAGATCACACAGATCCAGTTACTAGCACTAAGCCATCAATGATACATTACATAGATGTACTACTCATGTCCTCCTATTGCATAAGTATCTATTTATAGATTACAAAAATGGGCATGAACGTGGGTAAACCCACGGGCCGACATCCCTTTCCCGTTACATTAACCCAAAACCCTAAAAGGTCCCAAAAGTGGGTCGAGATCCTGTGATCTCTGCATCGCCTGACGCTCCCTCTTTGACAGGCTGTTGAAGTCCAAAATGGTCAAATATGACCAAGTGTTCCTCAAAACTTGGTTGAGGCCCAACATATGGTATCCAAAAGGAAAAGATCTATCACTTATTGCTTACACAGATGCAGATTGGGCAGGTTGTATTGATGACTGACGAAGCACCAGTGGAGCAACATTCTACTTAGGTGAGTGTTTGGTATCATGGCTAAGAAAGAAACAATAATCAATATCTCTATCTACAGCCGAGGTAGAGTATATTGCAACAACAACATGTTGTACACAAGTTCTTTGGTTGAAACAAACTTTGACAGATATACAAATTGGGTATGATGAACCCATTCCAATATATTGTGCTAATACAAGTGCCATCAGTATCTCAAAAAAACCAGTGATTCTCTACAAGACGAAGCACATTCCAATCAAGTATCACTTTCTACAAGAACAGGTTGCAGAAAAGAACATCAGAGTTGAGTATGTGGGCACAAAAGAACAAGTGGCAGACATCTTTACAAAACCACTTCCACGGTGTTGACACTCGAAACTGAAATGGGCTGCAGCAAATCAATCCTGAGGCAACCTCGAACCACTTTGGATTGGGATCTGCCCCTTCCAACCCGAGAGGGATCTCTCGAACAATGTCACAATAGGAATTTAAGTAGCGTGAAAAAGGCGGGCAGATTTATGGGTGAATGAAGGTCTTGGATTTTTGGAGTTTGGGTGTTAAACCAGAGAAATAGTCCATTGGGCATGGAGTCAAATGAAAACCGAAGAAAAGAGACAATAGCAGAGATCAAATACTTGCGGAAATCGAGGCAAAGTAAGTCTATCTTTTAGCGCTTTGAAAGATCATGATGCGGCAGTGGAAAGAAAAAGGAAAGGTCGACGTAGCAAAGGATACATGCAGAAATCTGAAAATGCAGATTGGTCTTACACAGCTGATAGCTGGTGCAGAGGAAAGGCAATAAACAATTACAGAAAACCCAAATCCATTCGTTACAGTAGTGGTCGTACTAAAGTGTAACGAAGCCCATCAGTTAGAGGAAAACAAAATGTAATGCAGTCATAATGGATTAAGGAATACATAAGGCTATGGTAACAACAATATCAACTGTGAGTAAGGAACACATAAATGCAATCCAAACAGATTTTAACACAACAGAAAAGAAGAAGAACATGTTGAAAGAAATCGACCGTGATGAATCTCACAGTCGCAAGTAAACATCTTTTTTATTACTCCAATAATGGCTTACACAATAACTCAGCAATTACAATGAATCTCTCCTGACAAAGATTTTTTCTCCCAGTCCTGCGCTCATGCGCCCCCCTGTCCCTCGAAAAACACATCAGTCTTTTTAAAAGGAAAAATAAAAACTCTTTGTGTTCCAGGGAACTGAAACGTTTTGTCTTCATGGAAAACTGCCACTGCTAGGTGCCCTTGCCAGCACTTTGAACCGTTTACTAACTTGGGGCAGCTTGTAAACGCCTTTGGCTAGGTGTGCATAATCGTTTTAGACTGCAGCAATGCCTCATTTCCCTGCTTCATCCAGTCTATCATTCTAGATAGTAATTGGAGAAAAACCCACACCCAATCTTCGAGATTTCATCTCCAGTTGGGAGTCTTCAAAAAGTCTGGACCAGACCATCCAAGATCACAGTTTTTCTTCTCAAGGCATCTAGCATATTCTCCAATGGGTTCAAAAGCATAAATATTCTGACCTTTAACCTCATGTTCTACTCCAATCACAGTTGCTTCAACACAACGTGGATGTGAAACCAGAGCAGATTATACCTCGACTGTACCAACATGATGTCCAATGACATTGTAAAATCACCTCCATGCTGTTGGATTTATGGGTTCTCCGATACTTCCCAAAACTCGCAAGGACTTTCATGAATGACGTCGAACAAACTCTTCTCCAGAATGCATAAGGGACCGCAATAATGTTGGTGCTCGGGGATGAGATAGTAGAGCTTCAGCTTGTGTATGTGTATGAGGGCAAGATCCTGCCACTCAGGGGACGCACTACCACATGCACCCACCAGAGGAGAAACTTGCCAGAAGTCAGGAAAGGGGAAGCGCCACCAGTTGTGCTTTGCAAGAACGTACTCAGTCACATCAATCGTCTCCGTGTCGTAGTCGCCCGCCTCAGCTTTTTAGTGATCTTTGTTTCATCGTCCTTCCATCCCTTGATATCATCTTTGCTTCTTTTCAGCTTGACGCTGTGCACACTTAGGTTCTTCTGTTGCTTCCAAGAAGTCCCCATGTCAAAAAGGCCTGATTTTGGCAACTTCGATTCCTCATTACGGCCTCCCGTTATCTCCTTCTCGGCATTGCTTGGCTTTTCTTCCTTCATGAGAAGAGCTCCTTGAGTTCCTTCCTTTGTAAACAGACTGATATTCTCCCATTGATTTCTCATACTCCCGTTCAATCTGCAATCTACTTTATCGCTCTCCTCGCCGTTGTTTTGGCTTGCAAATCAATCCGTTGCATCCATAGCTGTTCCTTCCATTTTTACAAGGTGCTGCCCAACTAACATCACTCCTTTCCACTCCAACTGTTTGATTGAAGTCTGAAAATGTGGGATATGAATATAATTGTATTAATATGTGGTGCCTGTTGATGTCCCGACTAATCGGTACTATTTTAATCTTCTTCTTGCTCCGACATTATTTCGTCCTCATCTACGCCGCCAACACGACTATCACAGCTGCATATGGAGGGTGCTTCTTGACTTTTTATAAGTTCGCTCATTTTGATCCTCAACGAGGGGTTTGAACTTTGATTTCCTCGGAATTGCATTGCATATTCTGAGTGCGTGCGAGGAAATTAGTCCATTGATGAATAGTATAATAGGACCAAAAGCCCCGAGCATTGTCCATGAACTCTCTTATTTGTCATCCATTCGATTGTGTATCATTTTTTCAACCGTAGATGTTATGGGAAACTCATTCTATACTTCTCCCTCTATTTTATGGATGATATGAAATGTTTAAACAACAACTCTAGAAACAAAAGGTTCGAACCAATAGTCTCTCCCAACCCAGAGAGTATATACACCTCTCACCAATTCACCAATTGCGCTATCCCATGGAACTGATTACTTAAGCTATAGATTAATACATGTATATCCACCGATATATCTACATTATATGAATATCTACCCACAAAATTATGTGTCGTCTTGTGTAGGACTCTAGGGTTTGGGGAAGCACAGACAAAAAACCAGTTTGCACCCAATTACGACATGCCCTTCATTTTCATTTTCAGTGCATGCGGTGGACACCACCACTTGCCCCTTCCTTCACACAATACATCTATTCACTTCCTCGGCCAAATTGATAGAGAAGCAGATTCAGTAACATTAACTGCTATAATCATCGATTGACGACTGAGGTCTCGCGGGATCTGTAACGGAGATTTCAAAATTCTGGGCGCACAAAGGAGATGAGAAAGGTGTTGATGCAACGTGAATTCTTTCAACAGAGACCAAGAATTGTACAGCTGCGTAAATGCTTCACAGACAATGTTCCATTGTAAGGAATTTTTGTCCCAGCTGTCAGAGCACCTGGCAGTCACCAAGACAGAATCCGTGTAAAGACCCGAAACGCCCCATCTGTCAGAGCATAGACAGTGCTAATGGCTACTGTTTCCAGAATTAGTCGAACTGTCAGAGTCATGAAGACCGGACCCATAATATTCTTCGACGAAATTCTTAACGTTCTTCGTTGTTCCATACATCGGTTGCATCGGAAGATCGTGCATACCACTTAACTTCTTCACTGTCGCTGGATTGAAATAAAGTTGCATGATGAACTTCAGATAATTATTAATAGCATACAAAAAACGCTGGCACAACAAGAAGGTAATTTGAACGAGCTGTCTGCAATATTGTGGATGGTGAGAGAATAGATTTCTCTCCTACCTTTTGTCTTCGGGCCTGGAATAGGAGCATGATAATGGCAAATAGAACTTTTGCTGCATCTGTGAGGAAATTAACACTCACGGGACTAAAATTGAACTTGCCATCAACTTTAGACATGTAAACCAGAATTGGCTATATAAGAAAATTTACACATGCTCAAAACATGATCATTTTTTACAACAAATGCCTATGAAATTGATTGTTGACGATCTAATTCACCACCCATCTGTTGACCAAAACCATTTCTTAAACCTCAAAGATGGTTTCGAACCAAAAGGAAGGGTGTTCAGTCCAAATGAACGTAGCGACATCCATAGGGGAGTGGCTTTATCCAGCACCAGAAATCTAATAGAATTTACTAGAAACATGTCATGTTGGCTAAGGTGGAATGTTTTAGGAGGATTCATGAATATAAGAATCGATGACCTCGGTCCAGCTAAGGTTCTCTTGAACAGATAATTGGTTCAACTTATAGCACCTAAAAAATTGTCTACGACAACAACATAACTGGAATCAAGCCACCACCATGTGTTGCAAAGCCTCAAATACGTCTCAGATACTCGAAACGAGCATATAGTAGAATGAACATGAATAATTAAATTAGATGAAAAGGGCAGCCTAGACTCCCCGCTGAAAGAAAAATCCATGATCATTTTCAAACACATTAGGATGAAAATAATGAGTAGAGCAAATATTTAATATCTGTTACAACACACGGGAAGCCTTTGAATATCTTCGCCAAAGACTTGGAGTTATTTCTACTCCAAAATGAATGCTTTTTGAATGCTTATCTTATATGTCTTAGATGTACACGAGGAAGCACCATAAGAGGAAAATTTAGTCAGGGGGAGAAACCCTGGATGGAAAGATACCTTTTCCATTGATGACAAAGGGGGAGAGATTTATCAGATGTAAAGGACATAGGCATGGTTCTAGGGGGAGCAGATTTATCAGATGCAGAGGATAGAGACAAATTTATCAGATACAGAGGACAAAGGCATGGTTCCAGGGAGAGCATGAGTGATATGATTTCAGTATTGCATCAGAGTGTTTCCATCAATGCCAAAGGGGGAAATTGTTGATTAAGGTTGGTTGTCATTGATGTCAACGCTTGAAGAAAGCGCCGTAGCACAAAGGTTTGGGTAATGGACCCAAGTTTGTTTGTTGGATAACAGTATGAGTTATGATATATTTTTAGATAATACTATTCTATATGAATAGTACATGTCATTCTGTTTCTGGTGGTATGTGGAACGTCACATAACTCCTCACGGTTTGAGAGTTATGGCCTTACGAAGTTGGAGGACCCTCATATGTCATCTAGAAGCCCCCAAAGGCCAAAGTAGTCAAAGTGGTTTAAGAGATTTTAAAAGGTAAATAATAAAGTGAAGTAATGAGTGTATTATAATTCAAAGTGAATAAAAAATAAATTATTTCAATAATAAATTTAATGGAGAAATTAGAAGTGGGTTAACCCTAAAATAAGGAAAGTGGGGCCAAGTGACCTAGAAGATGTTTTTAAGGAAGCTACTTGGAGAGTATAAATAAGAGGCAAGGCTCTCTCATTTTAATAACACTTGAGCATATTGAATATCTGTAGGTGTCTGAGGTAACCAAGGATATCTAAGCTGAAATTCTGAGGGAAGGTGAAGAAAAGAAGGCTGAAATGCAAGGAAGGATAAATTCTTTTGATGGTGCTTTCTAAGGTATGTTATTTACAGGTAATCTCACCATTTTCGCTATAATTTTTTTTATATAATGATTCATACTATGAAATTTATATGACATTGAGAAAAAATATCCAAGTATCTGTGGTAAAAAATTCAGCTTATGGGTCATTGTATTTTTGGAGTTACACTCCGTGGAAAATCGGGTTTGTGGCTAGTCCTGAAACTAGTAAAAAACATGTGTTTCATGTAAAAATGTCTTAAATTATTCATAACAGATCCAAATTTAGTGAAACCAAATGTGTTGGTTATGGTATAGTCTTTAGTATGCTATATCACAGTTTTAGAACAATTCAACAAATATTACGTGCGGGGCACGCTCTACAAGTTCGCTCTCTAGAATAAGCCAGAATTCAGCAAGGTATGCCATTTTTTCTATAACTCCTTTTCTGAGAGGTTCCAAGTAGTGTCATTTGCATGAATTGAATTAAACACACTGAAGAACATTGTATTAGTTTTAGATCTTTATACATTACAGGTACAAAGTTATGATTACTTCAAGTTAGGGTTGTTGACTAATCCAAAACTAGGCATGTGAGACTAAAGAAAAGTTTGATGAAAATGCTAGTCTCTTGTTGTTGAAGTTAATGAAGGTT
>ML780069.1:314999-352907 GCA_009831015.1 Picea engelmannii
TGTTCACTGTAGACTTTCCTAGGTGTTAGCCAGAAACTGGGTTAGAGATCCCTGCTCAGAAAGAAAGGAACCAGACTGCCCTGTTCTCTGTAGACCGCAACCTCACAAGTGTGCTACAACAGAAGTAAGGCTCAAGGCTCCTGCTTAGACAGAAAGGAACTAAGTGCTTTGGTTTCTGTTAGATAGAGTTAATTGTTTTCTGCATTACTGCTTTCATGAAAGAGTGCTAGTACTGAGTCTCTGTTTGAGAGTAAGGGTCCTGTTCTCTGATTGCAAGATAGTTGTTCTTTCCCATTGCAGTATTATTTTAATGTAATCCAGGATTCTTAATTTGAACTTTAAAGAATTGCAATAGGGGGATTGCTTTCCTGTGATTTAATTCAGAGCTTCAGTTCATTCAAGCAAGTATAGATAATATAAATTTCTTTACTACAACACTAAGTGCTTTTGGAATTGAGCATATATAGTGCGTGGCTATCTTTGAAACAAAAGACTTCCCTGGGTTGATAATTTATGTTTCACTTGGTTGTTTAAAAATTAATTAAGCAATTATAGTGACCAACAATTATGAGTGTTGTACGTGTCGCATCTTGTCCGCAAGTGTCACATCTTGAATATAAGTGTTGCAAGTGTCACAAACAGTATGCTGCCATCTTGCCTATGTAGTGCCCATAACGAAATCATGAAGACACTTAAGACACCTCAAAAGATAGTTTGGAAGAAGGAAAATCACTTGGCAAGAAGTACAAGCCCTTTGCCATTGGGAAAATCACTTAAAATTTGATTTTTGTAGAGGAGCGCTCCCCTAATCACTGTTAGGGAGCATTGGCACACCCTGAGCTTCTCTGGGGAGAGTTTGAGTGCCCTACACCCCTTTGTGGGAGTGCTACCCCCTTTTGAGAAATTTCTGGGTTTGTTGAGGCGAATTAGGGAAGAATCCCTCAAATCCTGAAGGTAGTTGGATTTGAAGAGATGGTCAAGGCATGATCTTAGTGGAGATCCTCAACTAAAGAAGAAGAATCCTTAACTCATCCCAAATATCTCTCAAGTGGTTGGACCTCTCCAAGGTTATATAAAGAGGCCTTCTCATGGTGAAAGGCAGAATAGAGACTAGAGTTTGATACCAGACTTATGATCCTATAAGTGGTATTGACGGAGGATGACATTTGAGAAGTACATCAAACTTATGATCTCATGAGTGAGATGCTATCAAGGTAATCAGTGAAGATTGATTGAGCAAAGGGGTTGGACAAGGAGAACTAGAAGAAGTTGCTGCTCCTTCATTCAAAGGATTGTAAGTACTTTTACTTGTTCTCATTAATACAATCAATGCTCGGCCTGTTTCTTTCAAACTTGTACTTGTTCCATATAAGTTTGTCTGCAGTAGATGGATCTATGTTTGAGCTAATCTTAGTAGAGTAGGAAGTCTTTTGTACTTTTGTTTGTCTTGCAGGACCTACCAAGGAGCTCAAGATCGAAGCTCATCTTGGAATTTGCAGGGACAAACGACGTTCATAAGGTACATACCTTCCTACTTCTCTTTCATTCATTAGATTCATTAGATCTAAAAGGAAGTTAGTGTCCATGTTAAGCACTTTCCATCTTAGAGTTAAGGGTCTATCTCTCATGAGGAAATCTACCTGTCCGTAGGGGGATTCACCTTCAACAGAAATTGACGACTCCATTGGGGAGGAGCTCTGATTTGTTTCCTTTCCTAGGTTTTGTATTGGGTTTCTTTGCCCACTGATTTTATCTTATCCATATTGTCATGTTGATTCTTAGATTGGTTTGATTGCCTCATTATGTCATCAGGATCACCCTGATTGACTGGATTTCCTTCATTTTTTGAGTTTTTTGGACATTTTTCCGAGTTTTTGGAGTAGAGCGCTCCCCTACCCTTAGCACTAGGGTGTTGGCACTCCTGACAGTGTTCCAGAGAGTGTTGGAGTGCTCTGTGTCCCCTTTTTGGGAAGCGCTACCCCATTTTTTGTCAGAAATTCTCCAAAATTTTCATTTTTTGAAGTTATTTTTGGGTTTTGGCATTTGCTCAGGGTCCTATACTCTCAGTCCATCTTGATTTTGGCTTTCAAACACCCTTCTTTCTAAGGATTCATCATCTCTTTTGTTTGGATTTTTTTACTTTTTTCCTTACTTTTCAATGACTCTTTGTCCGTGACGATTAAGAGTCAATTTGTCGTTTTCTTCTCATTTATCTGATTGAGTGAAAACTTTGTAAGGAGTTTCAAAGGTCTTTAGCACTTTTGTTTATGATCTTTGAGTCATCTTGTCCAAGCTCTTTCTCGTTCCTTTTGAGTTTTTGGCTTTCTGTTTCTTGTTTGATCATAACAAGGGTGTCTTTTGGTTTATGTGAAGTTTGCTTCCAGATTGCTTAAATATCATAACTCTTGAAGTCCGATTAGCATGAGAAGCTTTACATCTACTAGTTATCAGTCACATACAACCATTTTATCATTGCAGTGGATTCCTTATTGAGGACTATTGCATGAGGTCATTTCATCTTGGTGGTTGACAGTGAAAGGAAAATCCTTCTCCTTCCCTTAATTATAACATTCATTGAAAGAAAAGATTGCTTATCATTTCTTATGCATGTTTTGGGAACTGAGTCATAATATCATTAGTCTTCACTCTCATACACCTCTGAGTAAACAACAACCACTAAAATCAATGCTTAACTAAAATTTATCAGACTTTTTACATCTTTGTTAGCAAACCTACATTAGTTTAAGGTGTAGGGATTTGGAATAGGTTGAAAGGATAACTTTCCAAAGATATCAAACAAACTTAGCATCTTGCGATAGGGAGAGAATATCCAATTGTCGTATAGGCTTTCTGGGACCCCCCTCTCACACAGGGGCTACACACGAGGTCGCATTTGGGTGAGTTATGGAGATTATCCCTCCGTGGTTCAACTGTTTGTAGTGGTCGGATCGTATATTGGGGGTCACTTCAGGGTATACCCACAATTATGCGTGGGAGCCTCTCAAGTTGATTTCAGAATTCTTATCCTACCCATAAGTTTTGACTGAACTATCGACTATACCCACCCAGGGCCTGACTGCGAATTGGTGACCTTAGTAGCCATAATTTTTAGGGTCTCACACAAGGTGATGATGAAGGGAAGTCTCACTGTACTTGGAATAGACGTTGGTCAAACTCACTCGGGCTCCTTGGAGGTTAAATCCACAATTACTGTGTGGAAGCTTGCACCAAGGCGTAATTCCATTAAGCAGGTCACCAACGTAGCTTATCCACCCACTCTATCCCCGCCCCTTCCTATTTTGATCTCGCGAAGTTGGATTTCATCACCAACTAGTGATTTCATTATGGGAAGGTTGTGTTTGATTGTTTGCTTCTCAAATTCAAAGCGTGTGTTGGTTGTGTTAATTAGTGGACCTTAGGTTGAGTCAGCATTAATGGCATCCAATCCTGAGAGTACCAATGGAGGAACCCCTTCTCCTGGGAAACCTTATACCTTTCCTTCTTTTGGAAACTTTGGTCCTCCGTACATTGCCACACTGAGTCTTCCAGGACTCACCATCGGATTACCGATTTGGTTGTTCCCCGCTCCGGTGATCTCAAATCCTCCCAATGTTTCAACTACACCTAATACTTTAGATGTCAGTACACCACCCGCACATCAACCTCATGTCAACTTTTCACCTTCTTCAGCCATTAAGTCTCCTTCCCTTTCTACTTCTTCACCTAGTGAAATCTCTAAAGCAAATAGCCAGGTTGATCAGAATAAGAAGAAACATAAAGAGAAGAAGAAGAAGAGCCCAAAAAGGACCAAGGCCCCAACAACATTAGATGTTGGATCCAAGCAACTAGTTACTGTTAATAGTATTGGGAGTGTTGATGAGGTCAACAAGATTAAAATGAAGAATCTGAAACCCAAATTCCCTTGTAGTCTTTGTAAGGGTGATCACTTTCTGAGGGATTGCCCTGGTATTCCCAAGGTCTTAGAAATGTGGTCCTCCATGTCATCGGCCTCTGTTGGTCATGCCGGTGATACCCCGTCAACTAGTGACGTCAAGGTTGGTAAGAAGAAGACAACTGTCAAATTTCCTTGTATGTTATGCAAAGGTGATCATTATTCTCACCTTTGTCCTCGCATGGACGAGGCTTCTTCTCTTTTGGAAAAACTTCAACCAAAAGGTTATCGTAAGATTTCCCCCAACCAATCATTAGTTGATGGACTGGTCAATCCGGTTCCATCCTCAGTCAATCTAGTTGATCAGGTGGTCAATCTAGTTTCCTCCTCGATTGAACTGCAAACCCAAATAGCTGATCCAGTTCCGACATCGGTCAACCCCACTCTTCATCTACAGAGTGAAACCCAAGTGAATGATCTAGTTTCTTCCTCGGTCAGTCCCACCCTTCATCTAAAGAGTTTTCAAGTGGTCAATCTAGTTCTGTCCTCGGTCGATCCCACTCTCCTGTTAGAGAGTGACACCAAAGCAGTCGATCTGTTTCCACCCGTCGACCCCATTCTCCCATTGGAGAATGAAACCCAAGTGGTCGATCCGGTTCTGTCATCGATCGATCCCACTCCTCCTTTGATGAGTGCCAAAGTGGATGATCCAGTCCCTTCCTTGATCAGTCCCACCCTTCATTCGAAGAGTGCCAAAGTGGTTGATCCAATCCCATCATTGGTCAATCCCACTCTTCCTCTGAAGAGTGCCTGTGTGGTCGATTCGATCCCATCATCAGTTGATCCTACTCTATCTCTAGAGAGTAAACCTGATACTGCCCATGTTTTTCTCGTTGATACAAAATCTACCATGCTGGGGGGCATTCCTCATTCTCCCGTGAAACCCCCTCAAAGTAATGAGGCCATCCTTTTTGATTGGGGTGTGATAACTGGACCTCGTCTTCGCTCTCACATCCCTTTCCAGATTATAGTACAGGTTTGTGGTCGGGACGTTCCTCAAATGCTGATAGATGAAGGTGCGTCCATTAGTATTTTGTCCTCAGTTGCTTGGCACGCCTTGGGCTGTCCTCTGCTTGCACCGGTTACACAGAATCTGTTAACTTTTAACAGAAGAACTAGTCAACCTTTAGGGACCCTTCCTCAGTTTTTGGTAACTTTGGGAGGGAAAACTGTCTTTATTGATGTCATGGTAGTCCGAGACCCCTTGAATTTCGCTTTACTCCTTGGGCGGGATTATGTCTATTCCATGAAAGCTATTGTGTCCACTCTTTTTCGTGTGATATATTTCCCTCACGATGGAAGAATTGTGACCATTGATCAACTTTCATTCATCGGTACTAACTGAATTACCTCCCTAAATGGTTATTATATGACGACAGTATCGCCCCCACCACATGTCAATTATGTGGCATTATCTCCCATGACTTCAACTTCCGATGATTTGGATCCGGTAGTTAACATGGTGATCTCTTTGGTAGGGCTATTGGAGCCTGATATCCTTACCCCTGTCGCGACCCTTGACATGTGTTCCTTCCAGAGTGATCTTCTTCTATCCAGTGAAGATCTCTTGGAATCCATGACCGAGTTTTGGCCCTTGACATGGTATCCTTCCAGAGCGTTTTTCTCTTGGAAGCCATGATCAAGAAGAGGCGAGAATAGTTTTTCTTCTCTGTGGAAAGCCTGTTAAAAAATGAAACAGAGGTCATGAGAAAAATTTCTCTTCTCTGTAACAAGCTCGTTAAACAATGACATAGAAGCCTTGAGCATAGTTTTCCTCTCTGTAGCAAGCTTGTTAAAAAATGAAACAACAATCTGGGGATTGAACCCGGAGCCCTGAGCATAGTTCTTTTTCTATGTCAAGCTCATTAAAAAATGAAACAATCACCTCTCTTAAACCTTATTTTCATCCACTCTTATCCTTTTTCTCTGTCTAGTAGAGAAATTGGTGACAACCTCACAGTTGGTGAATGAATTGAAGCTTGGAGGGCACATTTCCAGCCTTTGATGATCATTCTGAAGCTTAATCCACTAGCTTTCAAGCTGGGGGCATACCGAGCTTGGTCTTTGTTCTTTCTCGTGCTCGAAAAAACATGAGAATGTACCCAAGTAGACTTTTATCACCTTTTCAGACTCGCATGGATATATGAAAAAGGAACCCTTTGGAGTTGTCTTTGAGCTCTTTCAGACTCTCTAAACATGAAAATATTGTCGAGTGATCTTGCTTCCTTTCCCACTCGTTAAAAGGTTTGAAAGGGCGTCTTTCGAGTGATAATTTATCTCTTTTTTGGCCTCGCAAGACTACCATTACGAAAAATGACAACATTGGAGTCATCTTTAAGTTGTTTTCAGACTCTCTAAATATGAAAAACCACCGAGTTTACCTTCTCTGGACTCGTTAAATGATCATACATTGAAGGGCCCATATGGGATCAAACCTTTACTTCTTCCAGTTCGTTAAACAAAGGAAGAGGAAATTACCAAAGGTGAGTTATATTGAGCACGTGTTACCCTCCTCGAGCTCGTTAAATTAAAAAGAGGTACTCGTCTATCTGGATGGGGGAAAAATTGAAAGAAGAAATCCAAGCAGTTTTTTGAGAACACTACCAGTAACTCTTACGGTCGCCCTTGAACATGGCACTTTGTCTTTGCACGCATTTTAATCCACTGAACCTCTGCACTGAACCAATCCTCTGAGTTTCTTTTACTCCTTTGGGTCACCTGACGAAAGTCACAACATCCATTTCATTATCAAGTTTTGGTCCATGTCATGTTTCTGCTGTCGTTCCTAAGTGTTCAAGGGAAGTATCTACCTCGAGAGTCAGCCATCACAAATATCTTGTTTCAATACCTATGTCAGTCCATGTTCATTTGATCCACCAATTACATCTTTGTGTCATTTTCGTGTCGTTGATGGGGGATACATCAAGGCCCTCCTTCGATGAGTCTATTCTTGTTGACTTCAACACATTATCCAGGAGCTAGACTTAGCAACCAATTAGTACCTTGGAACCTGCATGCCTCAATGGTAGGCCTCCTCGTGTCCGACAATAGGTTCACATCATTGACCTCTGATCAGATGATTCCACAGATGTTCAACTTCAACTCATTCATTCACATTCGTTGCAATGTACTGGAGTACCTTGGGAATCATTGACTTCAATGGTGATCTCCCTTGCGCTTGTTAACGATTTACATCATTGACTGGTAATCAAGTGGTTTCTGCCATGTTCGACATCAAGACATCTATTCACATGGTTAGATTCGTACTACATCGGGATCGGTAAGAAGACCCTGGGTTGAGTCACCACTCTTGTATGTACTTTGCCCAGGTTGCGAGGGAGTTCTTTTGAACTATGACACATATACTGTTACATAGATCCACTTTGTATTGGTCGTGGCTATGTCTTGTCATATCGTAGATCCACTGTGTATTCTTCGTGGCTACGATCAGTTCAGGTCATAGGAGTATAGATCCACATTGTATCTTCGATGGCTATACCATTTTGTCAATATAATTATGGATCCACAATGTATTTTATGGCGGCCATACCTAAAAAGTCTTTATCAATCAAGCATAGGTATGCCTGCCTTGGGTTTTGAAACATGTCATAATATTTTTTTGATGGTTGTGTGTAGCTTTTTCCGGTTTCTCTACATCCATACCCTTGCTTGAAAAAGTCTACAAAGTTCTTCATTCCTCATCATCTTCTAACTTCGTACTTTGGGGGGCAATCTGTTATACCTCAAAATTACTCACTTCGATAGTGTCGCAAGTGTTGTCATTATGAGTGTTGTAAGTGTCGCATCCTGTCCACAAGTGTCGCATCTTGAATATAAGTGTTGCAAGTGTCACAAACAATATGCTGCCATCTTGCCTATGTCGTGCCCATAACGACATCATGAAGACACTTAAGACACCTCAAAGGATAGTTTGGAAGAAGCAAAATCACTTGGCAAGAAGTACAAGCCCTTTGCCATTGGAAAAATCACTTAAATTTTGATTTTTGTAGAGGAGCGCTCCCCTAATCACTATTTGGGAGTGCTGGTGCACCCTGAGCTTCTCTGGGGAGTGTTTGAGCACCCTGTACACCCCTTTAGGGGAGCACTACCCTCTTTTGAGAAATTTCTAGGTTTGTTGAGAAGAATTAGGGAAGAATCCCTTAAATCTTGAAGGTAGTTGGATTTGAATAGATGGTCAAGGCATGATATTAGGGGAGATCCTCAACTGAAGGAGGGGAATCAACTCATCCCAAATATCTCTCAAGTGGTTGGACCTCTCCAAGGTTATATAAGGAGGCCTTCTCATGGTGAAAGGCATAATAAAGACTAGAGTTTGATATCAAACTTATGATCCTATAAGTGGTATTGACAGAGGATGACATTTGAGAATTACATCAAACTTATGATCTCATGAGTGAGATGCTATCAAGGTAATCAGTGAAGATTGATTGAGCAAAGGGGTTGGACAAGGAGAACTGGAAGAATTTGCTACTCCTTCATTCAAAGGATTGTAAGTACTTTTATTTGTTGTCATTAATACAGTCAATGCTTGGCCTGTTTCTTTCAAACTTGTACTTGTTCCATATAAGTTTTTCTGCAGTAGATGGATCTATGTTTGAGCTAATCTCAGTAGAGTAGGAATTATTTTGTACTTTTTTTTGTCTTGCAGGACCTACCAAGGAGCTCAAGATCGAAGCTCAGCCTGGAATTTGCAGGGACAAATGATGTTCATAAGGTACATACCTTCCTCCTTCTTTGTCATTCATTAGCTTGATTAGATCTAAAAGGAAGTCAGTGTCCATGTTAAGCACTTTCTATCTTAGAGTTAAGGGTCTAGCTCTCAAGAGAAAATCTACCTGTCCACAGGGGGATTCACCTTCAACATGAGAAGCAGCTGGTGATCTTGTTGGTGATCCTTCAGATCAACGTCGGACAGGTTCACAGTTCCATCGAGCCTCTTCTCTTTTTTCTCAAGTTTCAGAAACTCATGATCTAGAGACATTTGCAGAAGCTTCAGGTCATCCAGATTGGGATACAACAATGAATGAAGAGTATCATTCTTTAATGGAAAACAATACTTGGGATCTTGTACCTCTTCCAAATGGAAGAAAACTTGTTATATGCAAATGGGTCTACATAACTAAGTATGCATCAGATGGAAGTGTTGAAAGACATAAGGCTCGATTAGTTGCCAAAGGATTTTCCCAAGTTGAAGGAATTGACTATAATGAAACCTTTTCCCATGTAGCAAAAATGAATTCCATCTGCCTTGTTCTTGCCCTTGCTCCCTCACATAAATGGGAGGTCCATCATATGGATGTTAAATCCACCTTCTTGCACGGATATTTGCAAGAATAAATCTAAATGGAACAACCTCCTGGCTATGTCCAGAATGACTCTAGCCTTGTTTGTCGCCTCAAGAAATTGCTTTATGGTCTCAAGCAAGCTCCCCGATATTGGTATGCCAAAATGGACAGCTTTCTAATTGCCACTGGATTCTCTAGATGCCATTTTGATCCTAATGTCTATACCAAGAAAGTAGGAAGCCATCTCATAATAATTGTCCTTTATGTTGATGACCTTATCCTTACTAGTAGTGACTCAAACCTTTTAAACCATGTGAAAACCAACCTTAAGACGAAATTTGAAATGACAGACTTAGGCTTTTTGCACTATTTCCTTGGCCTCCAAGTTTTGCAAACCAATGAAGGAATTTTTCTTTCCCAGTCTAAGCATGCTTGTGACCTTATTCGTCGCTTTCACGTGGGCGATTGTAAACCAACCCCTTCTCCCTTCCATTCTGGAGTCAAGCTTACTTCCACCTGTACTTTTCAAGAAGTTGATGCCACCATGTACTGTCAGTTAGTTGGTAGCCTCTTATACTTGACTCATACCTGGCCTGATCTTTCCTTTGTTGTTGGTATTGTTGCCCAGTATATGCAAACGCCCCATGAAATCAATTGGAAAGCAGCTAAAAGGATACTTCACTATGTTCGTGGTACAATTCAGTTCGAGAAACATTACATTTCAGGGGGGACTCCTGTATTGGTTGGTTTCACTGATTCAGATTGGGCCGATGACCCTGATGATCGGAATTCTATTGCAGGTTATGTTTTCAACCTTGGTTGAAGACCTGTCACTTGGTCCTGTAAGAAACAACAGGCTATTTCACTTTCTTCAACAGAAGCAGAGTATCAAGCATCGATAAATGCAAGTTAGGAAGCCCTGTGTCTTTGACAGATCCTTTCAGAGTTTGGATTCCATCACCAGCATCCGACCAGCCTTTGGTGTGACAATCAGAGTGCCATCAACCTCGCTAAAGAACCAGTTCAACATCAGCGTAGAAAACACACCGAGCTACACATGCACTTCATCAGAAAGATCATTCATGATCAAATTATTGAAGTGCTATTTTTCCCTACAGAAGATCAAGTTGCAAACATTTTCACAAAGTCTCTTACATAAGCCAAGTTTTCCAAACTTCGATCTATGTTAGGAGTTCTGGAAGTTGTCATTAAGGGGGGATAGGATCTAATGCCTCCTTCCTTATCCTATTGTGTCACTATTGTAAATCCTTCAATCCTATCCCAAGTTGTTCTTAAGGGGGGATGTTAGGATATTTAGACACTTAGGATTTAGTTAAGATCTACTTGGTATATTGTGTTGTTAGGTAAAAGTGTGTTTTCTAGTGTGTTTCTTTAGTATGAATTAGTAGGCATTTGTAGTTAGGAAATTCGATGATCACGATATGTTCCCGACATAGAGTGATTCGATGGTTCATACTCTCTGTGGCTTAACACCCGATTGGTCCATGATATCTATTTAAAGAGAATGGAGGGTCATTTGCTGATGATTGATTGTGAGAAACTCTCTTGTAAAATCTCTCTGTAATATTTTTCTTTGCATTAATAAACTGCTCCAAGTGGCCGCATTGGTTAGGGTCGTGGATGTTTCCCCGTAGGGGTTTTACCACGTGAAAACATCATGTGTTGATCTTTGATCTAGTTATGTGAGTGGTTACTGAAGGTGTTCATCCTGTATTGGAATACCTGTGTTTTCGAATAGGAGATAAGTACGCCTGAAAGAGGTATGCTGGGGGTCGTGCCCCCACATGAGCAGACACCACAGAGAAGGGGGAGGCCTAGGAAAGATACGGGAACAAGGGAAGAATACCGTCTCTGAGCTGAGTTGAGTGTACATCCCGCCACTAAGGGGTCTACGACACTTACTAACTGGTCGGGGCCTGTGGGGACTACTAGTAAAGGAAGCGGGAGACGAAAGGGAAGGGAAAAAGCACTGGGTTCTCCCGTCAAGTGTTCCATCCAGCAGTTAGAGCAGGTCCAACTTGGCATAGTTGAACTCTACCAAGAAAATAGAAAGTTGTGGAGCCAGTTGGTGGCGAAGAACCAAGAGGTATCGACATCGCAGGGTCGTGGAGGAAGCACAGTTTGGCTCTAGAGATAGGTTCGAGAAGCTCAAGATACAATTGTGCAGTTGCACGAGGTGCAAAGGATGATAGCGAAAGAGGAAAAGGAAATGATACAAGGTGCGAGAAGTAGTATGTGAGAGGGTGCGCACGTAGGAGATGCATAATGGGCAGGCCCTTACTTTGTGTTCCCCGAAGTGATGCTTAACATTTCTTCTCTTTTGTCATAAGGGTTTTATACTCTCATTGTCACCGAGCCTGTCAGTAAAGACGTTGACGATATCTATTTGTATGTGACCCAATTTTGGTGGGAAATTTTAATTATATGAAAAATTCGAAGCGTCTTGAATGTATCCCATTCCCTTTTGGATGTAAATTAATTGTGTTCTTTTATCTGAGTTTTCGTGAAAATTATGGGATTTTATAATTGTTATTATTGCATTGTAAATTTGTTGATATGTTCCCTTTAAAACTTTTGATATCGATTGATGCTGACGTGACGTTATTAACCCAGGGTTATTTAAAGTATTTGAACATCAAATTTAGCATTCGGCTGGTGGGTAAGGATTGCACTTGGAGACTTTACTCACGTCGAAAGAATTAAAGGAGATAGATATTGCGACTGCCTATACTTGGGTGGCGTCGGGGATCGACATTTTAAAATGTAAAATTAATGTGTATTTTATTTTGTAACTCACTGACGCCGAAATTGCGTCGGGTGTCGACGATCAACGATACCGCTCCTCTCCTTGCATGATGCTTACTTTTTTCATTTTCCTGCCGAAGCCGAACGGATTGGTCTTCGACGATACCCTTCCCAAAGTTCATTCACAAAAATAAAGACTTTCATTTGCCGACGTGGATGAAGATCGGTGCTCGGCTATTTTAAACTTCTCAAACAATTTTCGTCACCTTTAATCTTTACCGATGCTGAAATCCCTAAGCGCGTTGGGGAAATCTTTAGTTTGCCAATTCCTTAAGTGGTTGTTAAGCACATTTTAATTGTTAAGATGATTCTTTGTTGTATGTTCAAGCAAACTTTAAAAAAATAAAAATTCAAACATAAAATATAAAAGATAAGCGCGGGCATTAGTTTCACACTGAAGGCAAAACAAACAGTGCAAAGGATCAAGTGGCACCCAAAAATTAAGAAAAATGGACGTAGACTTTGAGGGTGTGTTGAGTGCTCAACAAATGGTGATTCACTGGGCGAAAGCAGAATCTATGTTCCTCCTCCAAGGCTAGACTGATACAAAAACTGATGGAGAATCTCAACTGGTCTTAAATCAGAACCTCTTAACCTTTGAATCTGACGTCCTTCGGTTGATGCTTCTAGGTCTACCTGTGGGGTTTTAACCTATTTCCACCTTCATTTCCTTTGACCCTGACTCATGCCCCCCCTTTTAAAAAGTTTAGAGAAGTATTCATCGGCATGAGCCTTTAATTACCTCTACTCACCTTCTTCGGTGTCGCTTCACTGCCAGCAAGCGTCCATAGCCCCGACAGAGTCACCCCGACATCACAGACCTTACTTCGTTGCCAGCGAGTGTCCATAGCCTCGAAAAAGATATCTGAATACCCTATCCTATTGTTCACTCTTTTGATAATATCAATTTTATTTCAGCATGACGCACTGAGTGAGTAGGAGAGAAGAACGTCTATTTATTTGCTGGGTGAGAGAGTTAAGGTGGATGCTTCGCTAGCTCCATCTTCTAGGTTTATGTAGTCCTTTTCGGATTTCCTTCTTTCCCTTGAGGTCTAACCAAACCATAAAGTAGATATTTCTAACATTTCTCCGAAGTCTCTCATTTGCTACGATTGGATAGAGGATTCCTCAAAGTAATCGCAAGTTTTCCAGTGCGTCTAGTGTTTGTGAGTGAACGATGAGTTAGGAACATGGTTTGCTATGTTTCGTGATATTAAGACCAACCATTGTTTTATCGGACACCTTCAAAAGCACAAAAATATAGGAAGAAAAGAAACAACAAAATAAGTATTTGTGCAATCATGAAGATATTCAAAAAAGAACGTAAAGCGCGCGCACACACACACACATATATTATTTGAAGTATTGTTTTAGGGCTTGGCCATTTACTGGGAGGGCATCAGGTCCCCCCCTCAGACTCTGCAACCGATAAGTGCCTGCCCTAATTTTCTCAGCTATCTGGAAAGGTCCAAGCCATAGACTCTAAAACTTAGAATGTTTCCCTTTTGGTTCATTTGTTCTGTCCCACTTCAGGACCAAGTCTCCTACTTCAAAATTCTTTCCTTTAGCCTTATGCTTATCGAACCATCTTTTCACTATCTGTTGGTGAGCTAGGAATTTTGACTTGGCCTTTTCTCTCTCTTCTTCCAACATGAGTAAAGTGTTAATCCTTTGTTGCATGGTCGATGAGGGTTCTTTGTTGGAATCTTGGGCCAACTGAAGAGACGAAAGATATAGTCCCTTTGGGAGGATGGATTCTTTCCCATGGACAAAAAATTATGGGGAATTTCCTATAGCTTCTTTGGGTGTGACCCTATCGGCCCATAGAGAATTATAGAGTAGATTATGCCAATTTCTTTGGTTATCCATAACCGTCTTCTTTAATATCCTTACCAGGTTTTTATTAGTTGATTCAACCACACCATTTCCCTGGGGATAGTAATTTGCAGAGTACTTGATTATGATTCCTTTGTCCAGAGAGAACTTCGTCAATAGGGTGGAAGAAAAGTAAGCTATGTTATCAAAGACTAGAACATAAGGGACACCAAACCTCGTGATCAACTTCTGTTCTATGAATTGGATCACTACCTTCTTATTTACATGAGTTAGAGGTATGGCCTCTGCCCATTTTGTGAAATAGTGGGTGGTAGTAAGAATGTACTTGTGTAGTTTTGAGGAGATAGGTGTGATTTCTCTTATGATATCCAACCCCCACTACTCGAAAGGCCGAGAGACGGTAACAAGTTGGAGTGGGACTACCGTTATTTTCTCCTTTCCATCGCTTATTTGACAAGTCTTACAGTTTCTAGCGTAAGTATGAGATTCCTTGAACAAGGTGGGCCAATAATAGCTAGCTCTCAGAATCTTATGAGAGGTAGTGTTTCCTAAAAAATGTCCCCCGGCGGGGCCATCATGGAGTTCTTTTAGTACTTTGTCTTTGTCTTCTCGTTCGAGACATCTTAATAGTACCCCATCACAATTGATCTGGAAGAGCACCTAATTTATAAGACGATATTGTGTAGATTTTAATCTCAGGGCTCTCCTTTCTCTAGGGTTGAGGTTTTTGAGACAAGTCCCATGATATAGAAGATAAGTTAAATCTTTATACCAGGAGTCTTGTCCTGGGGAGATGTATGCTAATTCACCACACCATAGTTCCATTTCATTCTCCCATATGAGATCTTCACTTACTTGATCCCGGGCTTCAGCTGCAAGCTTGCACAACCCTTGTCCTTTTACTAGTTTGGCAGGTTTTATATCCAGATCAAATTCCTGGACTACTGCCACCCAATTCCCTCTTCTTTCCCCCATTTCTTGCTGGGTAAACAAGTATTGGACTACAGGGTGCGACACAATTACTTTAGTGTGATTATTGAGGATGTAAGACCTGAAATGTTTTATTGCCTTATAAACCGCGTAGGCCTGCTTGTCTACAACAGGATAATTGATCTTAGCTCCTTGAAGATTAGTACTCATAAATGACCCCGGGGCTTCATTTTTGTCATCATCCTTCTGAGTCAAGACTTCAGCTAGCGATTGCCCGGAGTTGAAAGTATAAAGGGAACAATCTCTATTGAAATCAAGACTTCGCAACACCGGGGCCCGGGAAATGGCAGCCTTGATATTGTTGAAGGCGTCTTTTCGCTCATCAACCCACTTAAATTCGTCATCTTTGCGAATCATATTTTGTAAGATTTTGATGATTTCTGCGAAGCCAGGAGTGAACTTCCTCAAAAAATTGATTTGCCCGAAAAAGGTCTGCATAGGTTTCTTGTTATTGGGTAATGGAAGTTGAGCTATGGCTTTAAGCCTTTCCGGGTCTATGCGAATCCCTGCTTGAGATATAATGTGACCTAAAAACTTACCTTCCTCGACATCAAAGATAGTTTTCTTAGGGTTTAAGGATATAACATATTTCCTACACCTCTCGAAAATCTGAGTTAAGTGTTGGATGTGCTCTTCCCTATTCTTTTAATACATTGTTACGTCATCTAGATACACTACCACACATTTATTGATTAGTCCCCAGAAAGCTATGTCCATGGCTCTTTGGAAGGTTTCTCCTACATTAATTAACCCGAAAGGCATGCACTTATAAGCGAAGGTTCCCCATTTGGTTCAGAAAGTGGTTTTTAAACGATCTTCCTCTGAAGCAAGGAATTGGTTGTAACCTAAGAAACCGTCTAGTAGAGAGAAGATCTTTGAGCCAGACACGGTCTGCAGAAGTTGATCCATCGACGGGATTGGGTAATTTTCCTTTTCTGAAGCTCTGTTGAGGTTCCTAAAATCTACGCATAGGCGGATCTCTCGTGACTTTTTCCTCATCGGAACAAGGTTCACTACCCAAGAAGAATGCCTAACTTGAAAAATGATCTTGACATCCAAAATCTTCTTTAATTACTAATACATAAGAGGTTCTAGGGATGGTTAATACTTCCAGAGCTTATGTTGGAAAGGTTTTACTTCTGGTTTTAAAGGGATGGTCTGTTGAATGATGTGGGTATCATACATTTTCAAATCCCTATAGGACCATGTGAAGCCATCCTGGTATTGTCTGAATAATTTGAGGTAAGCTTTCCTCTCTTCCTTAGATATGGTCTTGCCCAGATTCACATTCTTTTGACTCTTTGGGGTCCCAAGATTTATAGTTTCATGTAGGGGACAAGAGCTACCAGTCTTTGCGTTTTTGGTTCCCTTAAATCGCTCTTTCAGATCAAACATGTTTTCCAGATTAGTTATCCCTTTCGGGATCATGTGACCCTTTGATTTATCCATAGGTTGTCCCGTTCGAGGATCAGTTTCTTTGCATAGCTCTTGGAATTATTCATCGTCAATAGTGAGATCTTTGAAATTGTCTTGGGTAGTTAAGAAGTTTATGATTTGTTCATCTCCTTCGAAGAATTTCCAATTGGAAATGTTATTAGGTGCCGACGATTTGTAGAGTAGCTCCACAGTGAATCGGGAGGCTTCATAATCTTCTAAAGGTGACAACCTAGAAGCGGCTGTCGCCAAGGAGTCAATAAGAATATTTTTCGTTCTGGGGATCGCAGTGATATTAAAAGACTCAAAGTGCTCTATTAACCTATGCACCTCCTGCTGATAGTTCTTCAGATGAGGAGAATTGCAATGTATATTATTTCTTACTTGTCTAACAATAATTTCAGAGTCTTTGAAAACTTTCAATTCTTTGATATCCAAATCTATGGCTTTCCTTAATCCTTGTACAGGAGATTCATATTCGATAATATTGTTGGTACATTCGAATTCTAACCTACAGGACAATAAATGACATTTACCGATAGGATCGATGAGAATGCACCCTGCTCCAGATCCTTATTGATATTTAGATCTATCAAAATAGAGGGTCCAAATTTGTGAACAAGGATCGTTGTTTTCGTTTCCCTTATTAGTTCCTTTCTCCCCGACCTCTTGTTTCGCAAGCTCTAGTGTCTGGTTTTGGCAGAAGAGGGTGTCTCCTATCAGTATCGACGATTTCTCTTGAAAAATCAACTCGGAGTTTTGGGTAAGAGGAACATCAAATAAGAGGGGGGAAAAGTTTCCGAAGTAGGATTTGCAGGAATAATTTCCCAGTATGGGGAAATCTGTGGACGAGGGCTCGTTAGGGGTTTCTAAATCAATGACTTTATGTTTTAGATATCTCTACCTGTCGATTCTGATCATGTTCTTGTGTCCCTTCAAGGGTAGCCAAAGTTGTGCCCAGTTTGTACTGAAGTATCCGTTCAACTTTTCAGACCAATCTCGTCTCAGTAATAGACCATATGCCTCTAGGATATCTACTACAATAATGTCGATCACTTGCAAAAATATGGGGTGCGTCGATATTCTGATCATCACGTCCTTGAGTTCTCCTATGACCTTGAACTGGGTCATGTCCAATAGTATGACATGTTTATCACTCTTGAGAGGAATGACATTTAATTTCTTGCAAACAGACAAGGGCATGACGTTGGAGGATGCTCCAGAATCTACCANTTTTTTTTTTCCTTTCTATCTCCCGAATAGGTATTCACAGTTGGTTTGCCCATCGGATCTGTGTGAGTCAAACTTATTTCTGGGTCATTTCCCGTCGTCGGGTTTTCCATAGAGTTCAAGGCTAGTAACATAAAGTCTTTCTGCTGAGGGATCCTACATATTTCCATAACTGAAATATTGGCCTTTAGCTTATTCAAATATTCGACCATGTTGTAATCTAGTTTGGGTGATTCTTGGGTATGAATGATTATAGGATTTTTACCGAGTGCGAAAGATGTTTTCAGGTGGTCAGGATTTAACTTACTTTGCGAGGCTCAGGTGGCATAGGTATCTTTCGAGCTGGGCGGGCCCTTACTGCGTGTCTGTATCACTGAAACTTCCATCGGTTGTTCTCGACACTCAAATAGATCATCCAAAGTCACGATCAGGTCAGGATCCCATATCAGCATGGCCGTATCTCATGGTGGGTCAACTTCTTCCTGGTCAACAATATTCATAACCGAACTGCTTGGCTGTTCGGTCAGGGAGACTTCGTCTAGAAACCGATTGGCCATTAAAATTCATGGCATGTATCGATTGAGGGAAGTCTCTTTCGGAGTGGTTTTCTTGATGATAAGTACATAAATAATCAGACGCGACATTCCCTAGATCAATATTTAAGTTAGCGGGGGGAGGTTCAATTGCTTTGAAAGGCGGGTTTCTTTTAAAGAAAGGCTTAAAGGGCCTTTGGCCTTGGTTTCCCTCCCCTACATTTGTCTTCATGTCTATGATTTCATTTGATAATTTCTTAACCATGCGTTGTAGATCTTCTATATCACCATTACCTTTGTCGAGAGTTTATTCAATCAGTTTTCCTGGCGGTCTAGTCAGAAGGAGTCCTCTCCTTTGAGGGGGCTGGCTTTATTTTTTCACTAAAGAGACCTGGCCCTCTTTACATCCTTTAATCTAGAATTCTATTGTCTTGGCCTCCTCAAAATGTTCCACCAGTGTTTTCTTAGCGGCTCTTTTTACAAACATAGAAATAGACGCTAGGAGCGCGTTGGCATAAACCTCGATTTGCAACTCCTGAGTTGGTTTTGCCGTGGGCTGGAATTTGTTTAAGATGGTCGTGAATCTTTGACCCTGTCTTTTGGACTCATGGTGGCTACGAAAAACTCATCCATCAGGGCTCCCGTAGTATTTTCCTTTGTAAATTTATCTAGAAAATATTTCTGGAACTTGGTCTAGCTGGTTATAGATCCTACTGGAAAATTGAAATACCACGTGGAAGCTGAATTTTCAAATGTGTATGGGAAGAGTCTACAGACTACGTCTTCATGTTGAATGTTCATAAGTCTGATTGTGAGTATGAACTTCTTGATATGATCTTCAGATAAACCTGAAGTTTCGGGGTCATACTTAGGAAGCAACTTCTCTGGATGCCGAGGAAGATTATGTATTCATCCAGGGATGACCACGACATCTCCGGCCAACCAGGGATGGTTGTTCTGAAGTGGGATTTCTCTTTATTCCTCATGGTTATTATTACCCTCCATATCTTCGGAATCCTAGTCAACCTCTTCTTCTTCTGAAAAGTCGTTTGGCTCAGAGACGTCGTCGACCGGCGTTTCGGGTATCAGATCAAGAGGTTCTTGGATTTAGGTAATTGTGAAATCTATTAAGTCTTCTACGAAGTGTACGAAAACCTCGTTAGGAGTGCTAACCACTCGTCTTCTTTGTTGTTTTCTTCGAGGGAGGATGGGAGCTAAGGACAATGCACCGATTTGCCGGGTGTAGTCTTTAGTGATTCTCCTTAATTGATTCACTTCCACGTGAGGAAGGGCGTAAGGTATTTCAGGTTGAAAAGGTTCTTCCTTGGGCTGCGATGAGTTATTTGTTTCAGGAATACTCAACATGTGTGGGCTGTATTGTGAAGGAATAACCATTTATGTGGGCTGTTATGAATTTGTACGCTGTTTGAAATGATAGATAAAACATATATTCAACCATTCATTCTCAGGCCCTCCTTCTAGTGCCAATTTTGTTGATGGGTCTTAAATCCCTTAACTCAATAGTAGGAATCAAACTCGCCACCGAGGCCCAATTAGATTCTCCAACGTTTAAAAATGGAATGGTTCTCCAGATCTTGTGATCTGACCAATTTATCGATGGGCTTTGTGTTTTCTTGTGAAGGCTCCTCCTTCAGTTAGGACTGTTCTCTTCTGTATTTTCTCTTGGGTGGGGCTGTTATGAGAGATGCAAGCCAATATAAACCAACTTGACAAACAACGGGATTAAGTTTTAACTACTTAGGAAGAGGCTAAGCTTGGGATAACCCGCTGTTCAACATGCAGACAATTACTCTATACCACAGACCTAGTACGAATACATTAACCATGTGAGCATCCAATTACTGTATGAGAAACTGACTATCAGAAAGAAATCACATATGTAATAAGATAATGGGAAGCAAAATAATTCATCTACCATAACCATTCATCACATAATAACACAACGATTTATCTTCATCATTAAAGCAAAGAACAACAAGACATTGCACCAGATAACTTGACAACATAATTAATTGCTCTTACTCATTACTGCATCATTCATGAAACATGATAGGAAGTAGTTCTTCTCCAAGTCCAATCACATGCATCTGATGAAAATAACTTGTGTTTTGTCCAGAAGGACTTCTCAATTCATAGTAGTCTCAAAATAATTCTTAACAACCAAAAAAGAAGACTCTTACAACAACCATCGACCCTCTACTAATTGGACGGTGTCTTTATTTATAATATAAAGTTTGAACTGAAACAAACGGCTAAGTGGAGTTTAAACAAAAGAAAAATCGCCATGTGGCATTATCTTCTAACAACTTCATTAACAATCATCCCGAGATACTTCTTTGACAGGGTGACTTCTCTCGTATTCAGTCTAGCTGACAAACAGTTCTTCACAAGTTTGGGCCCATGGAAATCTGTGATGTTCCATCGGGGCCGCATATATTCCCCTGATGTCTATTTCATGCACTTGGTACTTTACTAAACTGGAGTTCAACTGTTGTAGCATGGTTCGGGCTCTGATCGGATGTTCTGCGAATTGTTGCACTTGCCCTGGCCTCGCATCAACTATATTTACGGACTCTTCAATCCATAGAGAATCTTGTTTGGCATGCAGCTTGACCACGTCGCTCAGGTCGATGAAATTATCGGGGGTGCCGAACTCGGGGAACTTGACATCCTTCATCACTTTGTCGATTCTGCTTCGGTTTTTCTTTCGAGTTCCTCAGCGAGATCATAGAGTAAGATTTTTTCGGTAATTGGGGAATCGTCCTTGCAATTGGGGTTGAGATAGTTTAGTGATCAAGCAATATGATATAAGGTACCAACAAACATAATAGACCGATGCGTACCTGTGGATCTCATTAGTCTCGATCATTTAATACATACGTGATCCAAGTTGCTCCTTTGAATGACCTGTGATGTCTTTATCCATGTCGTCGATCCTCTTCAGTTTAAATGACTCATGTTAGCGCTCCATAGCGTGGCAAATCAAGTACAATGGATTGGGTGTCGGAACTGTCATAGTAGCCGCTCGACCTTTAGGGCTAGAAAAGATGCCATAGTCGAGCATGCACATGTATGCTCCCAGAAGGTCAGATGCTGTAGTAAGGAAGCCGTTAAATGCCTCCATAATTCACATCACCAAGTGTGTCAACTATCATTCATCAATAATGGAAGCTGGGGAGTTTAAAGAGATTGGAATGATTATACTATACATCCCCCACAACTCCAATCGACGACGTTTTATGCATTCAGGATTACATGTGACGAGCAACTGTGACACGTTAAGTCTTCAAGACATCCTGTTGCGAGGTGTGAGTGTTCTTTTGGCATGCTATGGTTTTCTCCTTTATTTTGCTATAAATTCTAGGAGTTCTGTGGGGAATTCTAGGCATAAGTCGAGGTTATACCTCTATAACACTGGTCTTGTGAGTTTATTCAGGTGAAACTCGGTCTAGTGGTCCTATATCATCTATAGACGTCCAAGCCACTACGTTGTTGCACTATGGGATCCCCTTTGAACAAGGGATGGGGTTTGCGAGGTAGCTGAAGTGCTAGGTTCGAGCCCTGATGTGCGTGGGACTCTTTCATATTGGCTTCCAGTGTCCTTGAAGCTTTGATAGGAGGTACAAGCCTTTGCTCGGAGAGGGTGTCGACGCCTCTAACAGAAGTTGGGGTAGAGAGAAGTATGTCTCAAAGAGGTATGCTGGGGGCTGTGCCCCCACATGAGTAGACACCACGGAGAAGGGGGAGGCCTAGGAAAGATACGTGAACAAGGGAGGAAGATCGCCTCCCAGTTGAGCTTAGTGTACATCCCGCTGCTGAGGGGTCTACAATGCTTACTAACTGGTCGGGGCCTATGGGGACTACCAGTAAAGGAAGCGGGGGATGAAAGGGAAGGGAAAAAGCACCAGGTTCTCCCTTCAAGAGTTCCATCCAGCAGTTAGAGCAGGCCCAACTTGCCATAGCTGAACTCTACCAAGAAAATAGAAAGTTGCGGAGACAGTTGGAGACGAAGAACCAGGAGGTATCAACATCGCAAGGTCGCGGAGGAAGCACAATTTGGCTCCAGAGACATCTTTGAGAAGCGCAAGATACAATTGTGCAGTGGCGCGAGGCACAGAGGATGACAACAAAAGAGGAAAACGAAATGATACAAGGTGTGAGAAGTAGTCCGGGAGAGGGTGCACGCATAGGAGATGCATAATGGGCAGGCCCTTGGTTTGCGTTCCCTGAAGTGATGCTTAACATTTCTTCTCTTTTTTCATAAGAGTTTTATACTCTCAATGTGATTGGGTCGGTCAGTAAAGATGCTGGCGATGTCTATTTGTATGTGGCCCAAGTTTGGTGGGGAATTTTAATTATATGAAAAATTCAAAGCATTTTGAATGTATCCCATTCCCTTTTGGATGTAAATTAACTATGTTCTTTTATCTAAGTTTTCGCCGAAATTATGGGATTTTATAATTGTTATTATTGCATTGTAAATTTGTTGATAAGTTCCCTTTAAAACTTTTGATATCGATTGATGCTGACGTGGCACTATTAACTCGGGGTTATTTAAAGTATTTGAACATAAAATTTAGCATTCAATTGGTGGGTAAGGATTGCACTTGGGGACTTTACTCACGTCGAAAGCATTAAAGAAGATAGATATTGCGACTGCCTATACTTGGGTGGCGTCGGGGATCGACATTTTAAAATGTAAAATTAATGTGTATTTTATTTTGTAACTCCCCGACGCCGAAATTGCATCGGGTGTCGGCGATACCGCTCCTCTCCTTGCGCGACGCTTACTTTTTTCATTTTTTTTCCGAAACTGAACGTATCGGTCTTCGGCGATACCCCTGCCAAAGTTCATTTGCAAAAATAAAGACTTTTGTCTGCCGACACCGATGAAGATTGGTGCTCGACTATTTTAAACTTCTCAAATGATTTTCGTCACCTTTAATCTTTACCGATGCCGAACTCCCTAAGCGTGTTTGGGAAATATTTAGTTTTCCGATTCCTTAAGTGGTTGTTAAGCACCTTTTAATGGTTAAGATGATTATTTGTTGTATGTTCAAGCAATTTTTTTTTTTTTTTTTAAATTCAAACATAAAACATAAAAGATAAGTGCGGGCATCAGTTTCATATTGAAGGCAAAACAAACAGTGCAAAGGATCAAGTGGTACCCAAAAAGTAAGAAAAATGGACATAGACTTTTAGGGTGTGTTGAGTGTTGCAAAGATGTTCCACCCAACTGTAGACACTACTGCTCCAAATCTCAACAACAGTGTCACCCCTGAGCCAGGGCTATGAATCCACAAGGACGGTTCCAGAGTGTTACTTGGCTTCCCAAACCAGTCAGAACTCAAGCTCTCATAGGCTTTCCCAACATTCACAACAATTCAAGTACCCAACTCTCTTCTACCTAGCCTGCACCACGCAAGAGAATGGACCTCCACCCTTCTCTGCCACGTAGTCCCTCAGGCAATCCTTCTCCTTCCAGGGCTCCAACGCAACTGGTCCATAATCTCAATGCTGAAACTCTCTGGAATCACACCTGTGAAAGAAGATGGACACAGGCCAATGCATCTCAGACATGCAGGCCTCAAGTCATGGCTGAATTACACCAGTGACCACTACAACCAACAATACCATGACTACTCTTCAACAATTTGTTTCCATTTCCCAAGCCGAGACGCAGATGAGGATAGATCAATGAGTGATAGGTAAGGATGGGATGAATGAACAATTGAGCAAGTGAATGAATGCATGAACCAGTGATAAAGTGGATGATTGAATAAGCGAATGAAAGAGAGAACGATCCAAAGAGAAAGCGAGTAATCAACCAACCCCCCCAACAGACCAGGGGCTGTTTTAAGTAAATTCGTGGGGAATCAAGAACCTGTTGTCCTCCCCCAAGAAGCTCATGCAACTGATCCACTCCCTTAGACAAAAGGGTGATTAAAAAAATAGGAAATAAACATTTATCCCCTCAATCCCCCTCTCTTGTGGAATCATATCCCCCTATAAATCTAGTCCTTGTCCGTCTAGCAGCCAACGATGTATTTATTATTAATAATGATCATAACATTACATTTCTTGGGCACACTAGCCTTTTAATAATTGTTTGGGAACTCTGGTGTCTCAGCATTGTAACAACACATTATTTAAAATGGGGGTTCAAAACCCGGCGTGTTACATCCCCACCCCTTATTTTGGCACTATCCCGAGTGCATATACAAAATAGAGATCAAAATCTCAAAATTTGTAAAAAAAGCTATGGGTACATTGCCCGCATGGCATCTTCATGCTCCCAGGTAGAATCTTCAGGACCATAGCAGGTCCACTGAACTTTTACCAGCTCTATAACTCGATTCTAGAGAATTTGACCTTTCTGTTCAATACCTGCACTGACTAAACCTGAAAGTCTCCCTCTGTCTCTACCTGAATCAGATGCCAATCAATAACATGGTTAGGATCATGTACACATTTCTTTAGTAAAGATACATGAAATACATTATGCACATTCATGGAAGCAGACAATGCAAGCATGTATGCCACTGGTCCTATTCTGTCCAATATTTCAAGTGGTCCACAGAATCTGGCTGCCAGCTTTGTACAAATACCCAATTTCAAGGAGATTTTCTTGGGATTCACTTTCAAAAGTACATGCTCCCCTACTTTAAATTATCTAGATGTCCTGTTCTTATCTGCATAAACTTTCTATATATCTTGAGCTGCCTTCAAATTCTGCTTGATCTTGATCATCTGGTCTTCAATATCCTTGAGCAACTCTGGCCCAAGTACCACTCTATCTATTGGGTTGTCCCAGCTCACTGGAGTATTGCATTTCCTACCATACAAGGCTTCAAATGGGCTCATTCTTAATGAAGCTTGATACCCATTTTTATATGTAAACTCAACCAAGTGTAAGTAATCTTCCCACTTAGATGTCTTATCCATCACATACATTCTCAGCATATCTTCAATTACTCGATTGACCCTCTCTGTTTGTCCATCTGATTGGGGATGGTATGCTGTGCTAAAGTTTAGATTTGTACGAAATACTTTAAACAATCCACCCCATAAATTGGAGGTAAACTTTGTATCTCTGTCCAAGACAATTGTCCTAGGTATCCCATGCAACCTAGCAATCTCCCTCATGTAAATTTCTGCAATATTAGCCATTGTATGTGTTGTTTTTACAGGAACAAATGAGCAACCTTTGTTAATTTGTCAACCACCACCATGATTGAATCATGTTGTCTTGTTGTCTTGGGTAATTTAGTTATGAAATCAATTGTTATCACTTCCCATTTCTTCTCTTGGATTTGTAATGGTTGCAGCAAACCAGTTGGGTGCATATGCTCAGCCTTCACCTTCTGACATTCCATACATTGAGCGATGTAATCAGCAACATCCTTTTTCATTCCCAACCAAAATAATTGGCTTCTTACTGCTGTAATCATTTTCTGGTAACCAAGATGTCTAGCATAAGGACCATCATACATTTCCTTCAATACCAAATTCCTCAGTTCTCCGGAACCATGAACACAGATTCTATTCTTATGCATGAGTAATCCATCTTCCTTTATCTCATGCTCCTTTATTTTCTATTGTACATCTCCTTGATGTAAGCTTTGCTTTACCTATAGGTAATGCTGATCTGTAACAAGATCATCTAAAATTCTACTCTTCAATTTTGAGTGATGCATACTGACAACAGTAGCATGCATGAGATCCAATCTTCTACTAAGTGCATCGAAAAATTTATTCTCTTTTCCTTTGATATGCTTGATATCGAGGTCATATTCACTTAAAAATTCCAGCCATCTTGTTTGCCTAACATTCAAGGTTGGCTGTTAAAAAAGATACTTCGGGACAATGTGGTCTGTTCTTAATTCAAATCTCTTCCCCATGAGGTAATTCCTCCACATCTTCAAGGCATGGACAATGGAAGCGAGCTCCAAGTCATGTGTGTCATAGTTCCTCTCATGTTCCTTAAGCTCTCTGGACTCATAACCAATGACATGTCCATTTTGTGTGAGGAATCCCCCAATTTCTTCCTTACATGCATCTGTACATACCAAAAAACTTTCATTTGGGTCAACAATCTTTAACACAGGTGCACTAGTAAGTAATTCCTTCAACTGATTAAAATTATCTTCACACTTAGGTGTCCATTCAAATTTAGTTCCCTTCTTTTGCAAAGAAGTGACGGGATGAACAATCTTAGATAACCCTACTATGAACCTTCTGTAGTAACCAGCTAATCCCATAAAAGATATGACTTCTGACACATTTCTGCGTGTTGGCCATCCTCTAATGGATTCAATCTTCTCTGGATATACTGTTATGCCCTACTCTAAAATAATGTGTCCCAAGTAATGGATTTGATTTTGATAAAAAGAACACTTACTCAGCTTGGCATACAACTGATGTTCTCTCAGCACTTGCAATACCAGTCTTAAGTGATGTTCATGCTCTTCTTCAGGCTTATAATAGATAAGTATGTCATCCAAGAACACTATGGAAAACTTATCCAAATAATTTCTGAATATGCCATTCATTAAGCACATAAAGACAACTGGTTCATTGGTCAATCCAAATGGCACCACTACAAATTTATAATGCCCATGCCTGGTTCTAAAGGCTGTCTTATGAATGTCTTCTTCGTTGATCCTTACCTGATGGTATCCTGACCTCAGGTCAATCTTCGAAAATATCTTTGCTCCTCTTAGCTGATCAAAGAGGTCATCAATTCTGGGTAGAGGATACTTGTTCTTTATAGTATACTTATTCAGTTGTCGAAAGTCAATACACAGCCTCAAGGTTCCATCCTTCTTTTTGACAAAAAGTACTGGTGCTCCCCAAGGTGAAACACTTAGACGTATGTGTTGGCATGAATTTGATCAGACCAGGGTCCTTCTCCGGTTACCAAGAAAAGGTACCATGTAGTCTAGAGCGCTGGCATTTTCATCTCCTCCGAAGAGAAGAAGTCTCACCCGAAGCACTGCTGAGACAGATAGATAGGGAAGGGTAGGGAAAAGACTAAAGAGGATCCATAGAGTAGTCATAATTCATTCTTGTTCTTGCGCAAGAGACATTAACAAATCTGAAACATAAAAATGCACGAATCGAACCTACTTACGTTGCGAGAAATCATTTAAACATTGAACCATCAAATATAACTCATAAGCTATAAGGAAATACTGTCATGCATAAGTAAACATACAAAGACACAAAATATTTTGAAATTTGGTCCTGCTTCCTATTATATTTAGGATCTTTCTCTCATTACAGACTTAGAATTACATAGCAAGGCTCAGTACAGACTCTTGGCTCTGGACTGATGCCACAGAGCTCTAATTCTCAGAATTGTCTTCCTTCAAATTACAACAATTATCAACAAATAATCCCAAAACCTGGTGACTCTGACCAACCTGACTCGACTCAACCCAACCAACCAACTTATGAACTATCGAATGAACAAATGAACCCTTTTACAATTATGTTCAGCCCTATATATAGCTGGGTTGTGTCTTCCTTCTCGTCTTGCACACTTTCTTGTTCTGTTGCAACCGTTTGTTGCTTCGCTGGCATTGCGCTGACTTCTGCAACTGCTTTCTGTTGCTCTTTCTCTCGACCTCTAATGGAGTTTGCGCAACTCGTGGTTAGTCAAAACTTGCACGATTCCTTCTCAAAAATAAAGGGCCCAACAGGCTCCGACCACAATCCTTGGCTCATCCTCGAGTCAAGCTATTTTTTCTTTCACATCCTCCAGGAGCATCTGTTGTTTTCCCTTGTCCATCTTTTCTTCTTCTTTGGGCTCTTTTGTTTGTGATTTTTCTTCCTTGAACTCCTCAAACGAAGGCCCCAATTCTGGTACCAGCTCTAATGCTCTGTGCTTTACTCCTTGAAAGCTTCCAACTTTGTCCTACCATTTCCGGGCTAGGAGTGATTCTTTTGCAAGAAACTGTTGGGTCGTCTCTTTGCTGTACTCCTTTGTCTTGGCCGCAACCAATGAGTTCCACTCGAAATCTGCTATTGCATCGACTTGATGCATTTTCATGTACGCGGTCTGAATTACAGGTCGAAAGTCGTGCATCTCTTTCTTGGCTACAGACTATGCCTCATAGAGTGTATTTAGTTCATTGTCAGCCTATTGAATTTGGTCGAACTTCTGCTGTTTCTCCATGGGGTCCATTGTGGCCACAACTTCTTCGTTCAACACTTGGATCTTTGTGCGTACCTCCTCCAAGACTTGATTCTGTCGAGTGATGATGCCCATCCAATCGCTGAATTCCTTGAAGAGTTTGGTGCAGTTTGTTGTGTGCTTGTCCAATGATGCTCGAGCATTGTTGCCTTGCAATATTATCTTCTGCATATGTTCCTGCAGCTGCTGAGGTTGTTTTTTTGCTTGTGACAATTTTCGACTTGCAAAATAGATAGGGTGATCCATAGCTCCATCTCTAGGTTGCGTTAAGATATCTCCTAAGGAAATTCCGGAAGCATCTACATGGACGTGAAATTCCTTCTCCCAGTTTGGGAATATCAGAATCATTGTTGTAATGAGTTTCTCTTTAAGTGTCTCAAATACTTTATTGCATTCGGGAGACCATTGGAACATTTCAGTCTTTTTCAGGAGGTTCTCCAAAGGTGCAATAATGTTGGCATATCTTTGAATGAACCTGCGGTAGTAACCTATGTGTCCTAGTGTGGAGCACAACTGTTTAGCAATAGTAGGTGGTGTCATATTCACAATGACCGCAACTTTGGCTGGGTCTACCAATACTCCTTCTGGGTAGACTATGTGGCCCAACAGATTTCCATGTGGCACGCAGAAGATACACTTTCTAAGATTTAATGAGATTTGCAACTCTCTGCATCTGTCAAACATTAGCCTTAGAAGTGCTACATGTTCCTTAAGCATGCTATATATTGTCCAATCATCCATATAGACTTCTATAAATTTGTGAATGAATTCTCTAAAGGCTGCTATCACAATCCTGGAAAAAATTACAGGGGCGTTCTTTAAGCCAAGTGGCATCACGTTGTATGCAAAATATCCCCATTCTGTAATGAAAGTGGTCTTTCTTTTGTCTTCTTCAGCAATCCTGACTCAATGGTATCCTGAAAATCCGTTTGTGAATGAGTATGCTTCCTTCCCCGCAACTTGTTCTAGCACCTCATCGGTAAAGGGTGTTGGGAAAGGGTCGTGCACACAGGCAGAGTTGAGGCTTATGTAGTCCACATAGTATCTAATATCCTCAGTGTCTTTCTTGCTTTGAATGACTATCGGGATGACCCACTCTACTTCTTCTATCGCAAAAATGAGAACTGCTTCTAATGTCTTATCAATCTCCTTCTTAACTTTCTCTTTTACTCTTGGGTTAAGATGGTATGGTCTATGTCTGACAGGCTTGGATCCTGGTTTTAACTCAATCTTCATTTCTCCCATGACACCTTTGATTCCCTTTAATTATGAAAAATTATTTGGGAACAAATCCTCATATTCCCTCAGTAAACTCTATATTTCTTGACTGGTTTTCTCATCCCAGTAATCTCCCACCATAACTATCTTGGGTTTCTCTTCGGTCCCTATGTTGAGTCTGCACAATTTTAATGGGTGGTTGTAGGAACTATCGGTTTGGATAGGTATGGTGTTTTGGATTTCTCTGCTCCCCTCTATCTCTTTGATGCCTAGGTTTCTCAGTTCTTTTAATTCGTCTAGGCTTTCTGAATATTTGCTAATCTTATAGCATTCTATAGGCTTGTCAATCAAGGGTAAGTGGAGTTTAGTATGAAGTTCTTGGGTATGTTTTGGGCACACTACAAAGTTGGATTTATTATTATTATTGGTTGTAAAAATAATTTCTTTAATCTTTTTCAAGGCTAGCTCAAGCTCAGGGTACTTACTTGTGAATGGGAAGTCCTTACAAAATTGAGCTGCTAGTGTTTGCCAGTCGCTGGTCTATCTTCTAGTTTCCTCATGTATGAACCAAGATTTCAGGATTGGGCCTAAAGAGTGGGGAAATATATGAACCCAAAAGTGAGAGGGTATCTTCGTAGCCCACCACTGTGTCGCACACTATTCAATGTGTATTCTAGGATATGATTCTCCGCTGAACAACCGTGCAACTTGGAGATCCGTCTGCATCTCTAATTCCATCTGCTCCCTATTCCCGAACCTGTACTTGACAGCTTCCTTCACCTCGTCCCAAGTTCTGAGTACGGATTTATGAGTGGCCCACCATCTAGCGGGGGTGTTCTAAAAGGCTACATCTAGTACCAAGATTCTTTGATATTATCTCACATTCTCTTCCATATTCTACAAAAAATTGTCTAGATCTGAGGTACCATCGTATAGTGGGTGTTCTCTAACTTCGGTCCCAAACCATATGGTCATTCTGATAGTTGTGCATATTCTTGAGAATCTTTCGTGCGAGCCTTGTTGCCAACTATCAAAATCCAGTTCTGAATCTTCATCTGCTCACTGTATACTTCTCCAGCTTACTGATCCAGTAGCAGTAGGGTTTATATAATCGTTTCTTGTCCCCGCTATTACAATGTACAACTGGTCTAGGTCTTCTCCCTCCATATTATTGTCTGTTGGTTCTGTGTACCTGGGTCCTACATATGGGTCCAAAAGTTGAAATACCTTGATTCCCTCAACTTCAAAAGTCATGGTGTATTTCTTTAAGTAGATTACTGCATAATTGTCATAGGCCCAATCGATGCCAAGTAGAGCAGGGTAAGGGTCCTTGTCTCCCATGATCTCAATGACTTCAAAGTCAACTACTATTTTTACTCCTGCTACATTGATTTCCCCTTTCTCCAGTATTCCTATGGGAAAGATACAGTATTGGTTTTCCATTCTTAACTGAATTGGGGAATATGTCAGTCTCGATTTTCCTAAGGCTTCCCAAGTCTTCTTAAGTAGAATGTTCACATCTGAACCTAGCTCCAACATGACGTCCTTAATTTCGAATTCGTCTAACTGGGCTACTAGTCAAAATTATTTTCCGGTTCACACTTTTCTTCGCTGCACTCACTGAGTACTCTTCTCAGGAAGATTAGCCCTTATCCTTGCTTCTAAGGTTTCTTCAGTCCCTAAGACTAGGTACAACACATTGTGCAACTTTTCTGTTAGTTGATCATTCCATAGAATGTCAGTTAATAATTAAAACCAAAGATCAACCGCGTTCTAAGGTCTCTCAGGCTGTCTTGGTATGATTACATGGTTTCTAGGTGCAGGGGGTGAAGCAGGGACTTGTGCCATATTAGGGTAAACAGTCGGCTGGGGGGGTTCTCTTGCATTTCATGACTAGCAATATTCTGAAATACTTCTATGGCATTTTTAAAGAACAACTTTTGCTTTAGGGGATCATACCTGTCTCCCTCAGGTGATGCTTTTTGGATATGAGGTAGAGTATCAGTATCAACTCTTGTCTTTGCTCCTCCTCAAGGAAATCCTCTGTATCTCTGAACTAATAAGGTTAGTTCCTCTTTGTCGTACTCTGTCTTCCCACTTTGCAATTAACTCTGGGCAGTCTTCAGTTGCGTTTCCGTTGGTTCTGCAGTGAGAGCACCATGGCTGCCTTGGATGAGGAAAATCCCTAACCAAGTGACCTTGTTCATCGCAGTTATAACATCTACTTGGTCCTCTTCCCCTAGTCCTTGCTCCTCTGAAATCTCCTCCAGCTCCACTTCCTCGACCTCTTACTCCCTGAGGGTTTTCATTCACCCTGAATGTTATTCGGTCTAACCTGTTTGCAAGTGCGTCCAATGGTCTACATTGATTGGTAGTATGCGTGGTAGATGCGCATAACTCACAATATACTATTTTTGGTACTGTTGAATATTTTTGCATGATGGGGCACTGTCTTGGCCCATGGCCGTGCATTCAACAGATCTCACAACATTTCATTATCGGTGCTGCTTGGCCTCCTGGGAAAGTGTGATATGGGGTGTGGTGATGGAATGATGAATCCATCGACACTTGCGCAACTCCTCCCGTGGGTCCTGGCGGGGTTACCGTCAGATTCTGAGGAGGTCCCAGTCCCCTCATTCTCAGACATTCGTTTGCTAGATGACCTTCCGTATAACATCCAGTGCACCAAACCCATGGTCGTCCTAGTCTGGGTATCGTCAGCTCCTGAATCTTTTCTGTCAATGCCGATATCTGCCCTTGTAGTTGCGCCAGATTCACATCTACTGGGGGTCGGGTTACTCTCAGGCTCCTGGGGTATCCCGCCATGGCTTCAATCTTCATTGATTGTTCCAAGGCATCTGTTAACATGGCTATCTGTTGTTGCGTTAGCGGAATTCGAGTCAGAGGCAAAAACCCCTAAATGTACCACTCTCTTTGATGTTCTTCATGTATTAGATGTGCCAACCTCCCTATGGCATTTTTAAACTTCTGGCTGTACTCCCAGGCTGATTCACCTTCCCTCTGTTGGATTATGTGCAACTCAGACAGATCTTGTTGTTCTGACTGAGGTAGTTTAAATTCTTCTATAAACCTTGTCTGTACCTGGCCAAGTGTGAATGCTTAACTTTGCGTCCCTAACACTCCTGGTTCAATGATATTCATGTACCAGTTAATAGCGCGACCTCTCAAGGTAGTCTGGAACTTGACTAGCTTATTCGCATCCGAAGTCCCTTTGGATCTCCAGATTGCTTCGCATAGGAATCAATGCTACTCAACATCTTCATCTCCCTTACCCAAAAATTATGGGTATTGGGCAATCGAACCTCCCGCATGGCTGGCCATTGCTGATCTTGTTGTTCCTATCAATGTGAAACCTAATGGTCCTACTTGTGATCTACCGAGGGATCCCAATATCCTCCCTGTACCCGCACTTCTTGGTTATGACTGACTAACTAATTGTATTGGAACATAACTAGCATGAGAAGGTAGTATCAAACTTACTGCTTGTATAGAAGGCACTAGGGGTATGGGTGATTCGGGACTCGCGCCACTGGCTTTGGGGCAGTTTTCTTTGACCTGGGGGGTCTTGTTAGCTTCCACTGGGATGATCTCTTCGGCCGAATCCCCGATCTCTCCTGTTATCAGGGCTGAATCTTCTCTTTGTCCTCCTAGATTCGTGCCGACTTCCTCCTCCCTTACATATGTACTTTCTCCTTCTTGTCCCACTTCCTGGGGACTTATTTCTCTCCTCACTTCTCTCTCGTTTAATATTTAACTGGTCAGTCATTCATGTCTTCTCATCTTCTACAGTTCTTCCATCTGTCTTTCCTCTACTTCTCCCGATCCACCTTCTTTCCTCAACTTTTTAGACTGTCTTGCGGATTTCTTGATCTTTCCGCACCACCACTTCTCAACTATGGCGGCTCTCTTCAAGGCTCACTCATCTCTTCAGTCCATTTCTTATTGTCCCCCCCCCATTTGTCAAAGAACCCTTCCCCTCTCTCATGCCATGACTCTCACTCTGTCTCACCCTACCCCAAGTGAGGGTGTTTACGCTGCCATCTCAGTCGAGGACATAATCAACATCCCTTCCTCCATCAAGAAAACCTTAACCCACAGGGGGATTTCTCTCAACAGTCTTCCCCTTTCACCTTTCTTGAAAATTTCTTGTGCATGTGAAAAAGACTGGTGGTTCTCAGTTGCAAATTCGATTATGTATCCCTCTAGCGTGGTGCTAAGCCAAAAATCTACAACTCGTGTAACTGGACAATCCAGCCTTTGGAGTGCTACTAAATTTTCAGTATCCCACACACAGATCTTCTTTTCCCATCCCTGGAACTTTGGAGCTTCTTGGAGCTTCTTTATCCAGTGAAAAAATTCTTCCGGGAATTTAACCCAGAAAATCTCATACTGGTCGCTCAATCTTTCTGAGTAAAAGATTGCTTCGCGAGTGTTTTCCACTGATTTTCTCCTTAGTTTCGCTTCTTTCAATATAAAGGTGTCACAGTTATTTTCCCACCATTTATCAATGCTATATCTATGGATCGGCAACAACATTCTCGCTACAGGCTCCCTTTTAACACAGGTCCCGAAAACAGAACCATTTTTTTGGCATGAATTTGATCAGACCAGGGTCCTTCTTAGGTTACCGACAAAAGGTACCATGTAGTCTAGAGCGCTAGCATTTTCATCTCCTCCGAAGAGAAGAAGTCTCACTCGAAGCGCTATTGAGATAGATAGATAGGGAAGGGTAGGGAAAAGACTAAAGAGGATCCATAGAGTAGTCATAACTCATTCCTATTCTTGCGCAAGAGACATTAACATATATGAAACATATAAATGCCCGAATCGAACCTACTTACGTTGTGAGCAAGCATTTAAATGTTGAATGATCAAATAGAACTCATAAGCTATAAGGAAATACTGTAATGCATAAGTAAACATACAAAGACGGAACATATTTTGAAATTTGGTCCTGCTTCCTATTATCTTTAGGATCTTTCTCTCATTACAGACTCATAATTACATAGCAAGGCTCAATACAGACTCTTGGTTCTAGAATCATGCCACATAGTTCTAATTCTCCAACTGATAGGTCCGATTCATTATAGACTTAGAATTGTCTTCCTTCGACTTATAAAAATTATCAACAACTAATCCCAAAACTTGCCGACTCTGACCAACCTGACTAGACTCAACCCAGCCAACCAACTTATGAACTATTGAACGAACAGACGAACCCTTTTACAATTATGTTCAGCCCTATATATAGCTGAGTTGTGTCTTCCTTCTCGGCTTGCACACTTTCTTGTTCTGTTCCAACCATTTGTTGCTTCGCAGGCGTTGCGCTGAATTCCACAAATGCTTTCTGTTGCTCTTTCTCCCGGCCTCTGATGGATTTTGTGCAACTCATGCTTAGTCAAAACTTGCGCGATTCCTTCTCAAAAATGAAGGGCCCAACAGTATGTACCCTTTCTTCAACAATTCCTCCAACTGCATTTTTAATTATTTTAACTCTGGTGTGCTCATTCTGTAAGGTGTTTTTGACACCGGGGCAACTCAAGGCACTAAATCAATTGAGAAATCTATCTCCCTTCTTGGTGGTAACCCTAGTATTTCTTGGAATACATCTTCAAATTCCTATAGTACCGAGAAATATTCAAGGCTTGGACCCTTTGTATTTTCTGGCTCTTCCACATGAGCTGCATACAATTGACATCCTTTTCTAAAACATCTCTTCAACTGTAAGGCTGAAATATCCCTTATAGAGATGAGTCTTGGAACTCCTTTCACAATGTTCTGTTTTCCATCTTCATCAAGATAGGTAAATGTCTTGCTATGAAAATCTAGGACAAAATGATGCTTGTCCAACCAATCCATTCCAATTAGAATATCATAAGACCCCAAGGGTATGATATTCATATCAACACTAGTATTCATGACATTAAGACTTATGGAACAACTTATGACCATATCATGGATTCTCCTTTTGGTTCCAGTGGATAACTGAACCAAACTTAATTTTCCAAGCTTACTTTTCTTCAAAAGTAATCTATCCACTATGTTGAAACTAAGTTTATTTTTTCTCTAAACCTAAAACTCAATTATTCGTTGGTTATGGAGCCACCCTTAGTTCTAAAGAAGAGTCAAAGTCTTTCAAAATTTTTGGCTTTTGCAGTTCGGCGATTCACGAAGTATGATTTTCAAATAGCAACTCCAAAGTCCCAATACCGAAATCCCGAAAGAGTGCAATGTAAAAGTCGAATTCTATTTTGGGGATTTGGCCGTCGGGGATTTGGCCAACGTAAATATTTTGACCATTGCTCCATTTCCCTGAAACCTGAAAGCCTAAATCAGGGTTTTAGGACTTTCGGTGGCTTATGACGCTCTGAAATCACACTGTTAGTTGCCGAAATCGTAGGTTTTTCAGTAAACAACTGCCTGTGGGAAAATTCACTTTTCTCAACCTTAGAGAGGCTGTTTTACATGTTCGAATAGTTGATTGACATCTATAGATCCTAATATTTCCAGTGGTATCTTCAGATCCGAATTTAGAGCTCCGGAAGGTAGGAAAAAGTTTCCCACAATATGGCGCTGTAGACATGGCCCAAAAATGTAGGAAAACGCCTAGATTTCAATTAAACAATTGCTAGTTTGTTTTTCATGACTCTTAGTCGGTTTTGGGGTCGTTTCTCATTGGTTATAGGCTGGAGAAGTCTTATATATTGTATATCTCTTTGATGAGAGGGAAAAAGGGGGGGCACCGAAGTAGAGTCTGGTGGCCGAAGCTTTCATTTTCAGTTTAATAAAACAATGCAGAGACATGGTTTTTCTAGATCAGAGATTCTTGTGAGGTTGTTTACAGAGTTTTTCTATTTTTAGTTTCAATACCATTTCATATGATCTTATTATCATTTCTTCTCAATTTGTAACTGTTTTGGAATGGAATTCATCCTTTTGTTAGATGCTCTGTTGCAGGACTGGTTATAGATTATTTCTTGTAGAGAACTGAAAGCACATAACTTATCCTTGTTAGATGCTCTGTTCCAACAGTCTCTTTCCACTGATTTATACAAAGAATTCTCTCTTTGATAAGTGATCTTTGTATTTTGATATGTTTTCTCCCTATTCTGTTATCATCACATTTATGAATTTTTCTCTTTGTAAGTAGCTTCTACCTTGCCTTTGTTTCATGGATTTCCATTGCCGAATACTCATTTTATTTTCTTGATCATGTGACTCCATGCCCAATGGAATATTCTCCTTGTCCAACCCACAAACCTAAAAACCCAAAACCTTTTGAAACCTACAGTTTGTCCACTTTTTTTTGTGCATTGTTGATTTATCATTAGTTGTGACATTATTTGAGAGATCCCTCTCCTAGTTGGAAAGGGCAGTTTCCAATCCAAATTGGTTTGAGGTCACCTCAGGATTTACTTGCATGCAACCCAAGTCAAGTTCTATTTTATACCTAGTTCCAGAATCCTCATATGACTGATCAATCAACAAATTATTATTTCATTTAAAATATGCTAAGGCTTGGCTCTATTACAGCTAGAACCAACTCTTGCGACAACATTTTCTGGCACCATTGCCGGGGATAGAGGATGAAGTTATCTTCCCTGGGATACGACAAAAAGTTCAGATCTATCTCTTGATGGTGAACAAGGGATAGGCATTCAATTGGATGTGATCATTCACCTGACAACTCCTTGGTTCGAAGACTACATGATTTCGTTGGTGACTCCACTGGTCTCAAAATTTCAAATTCATTCACTGCTTGGATTGCTGCAAGGTTTGCTCCTCTGGACTTTAGAAATTTTTATGGTTTTCCAAACAATGTTCCAGACATTAAAATTTGGGAAGATGTCCTTCCTAAATTTGGAGAATATGCGGACGACCATCCTGATCAACACTTGTTTGAATTCCACAAGCTCATGGATGAATTAAAAGTACATCATAAAGATGTCCTCATGAAACTGTTTATGTTGTCGTTGGAGGGAGATGCTAGACTCTGGTGTTATCACTGAAATTTCGTCCGCACAGGGCGACAAGAACTCCGCATCATCAACACAGAAAAACAATCATTCATGGCACAAGGTTAATTCCACAGCACAGCAAAAAGGTCAAAAAACTATACAAATGATCAAAAATTCAAAGGCGCTTTACAAAACATGGTCTCTCGCGCGCGCGCGTAATAGCAACGTATAAGGCGCACCTGCGTGCCCGAGGCGCGGCTGTGGGGCGAAAAACCCGCGCGCCTGCTAAACGACGCATTTATGAAATTGGTCGGCCTCCCAACCACTAATGGATCAGCTCCCAAGTCGATTTGACACCAAATCCGAGCTCAATCCGCGTGGGGGG
>ML780069.1:414944-428402 GCA_009831015.1 Picea engelmannii
AGGTGGGACAATACCTCAACCCCAACAATCCAGCAGAGCGTACAATTCTCCTCACCAGTGAGGAAGAAATCCTTCTGCAAACACGTAATCGTCAGTATCATGAACCCGCTAAGTCTACTCCCATCTCTCCAGAGTTAAATACTACACTGACGGGACCACCGTTGGTGATCCCTCGCCCTTCTGCCGAACCACCACTACACATCCCTCGCATCCCCTTGCGCAGGAATGTCCACAACCCATAGGCTAGGGCAACTCATAACTATAGCTTGGTAGACGACTTAGCACAATCCCCGGCTGCCATGTCAGTCTTGGAACTCCTCTAGACTTGTCCTACGCAGCGAAAATCACTACTTTCCACCTTGGGGGCAATCGACCCTACAGATACCCGACTCATCACCTTTGATCTTGATAGCAGAGAACCCCGTCTTCCCGCCTTGATCGCTTTTCAAATACCAGTGAAAATATGAAACATCACAGTTCATCGATGTATCATCGATGAAGGTGCATCTACATGCATTATGTCCAAAATAGTATGGCAGAAACTTGGTTCCCCAGAACTCATACCCTCTGCCATCACATTACGAGCTTACGACGGACGAACATCCTCTCCTGAAGGGCTCTTTCAAAATGTCCCCGTTGAACTCGGGGGAAAGACTATTCTCATTGACATCGAAGTTATCGACGCCCCACTCGATTATAATATCTTGTTCGGTCATAGCTACATGTACGCTATGAAGGCAGTGGCATATTCCGTCTTTCAGACAATGATGTTCCCCCACAATGGGAAGATCGTGACCATCGACCAAGTCTCACATTATGAGCCTAACCCATCTGCCAACCTAGATAACATTCTTCTCCTCATCCACACAAACCAAGACGCATATCCACTCGTCGAGACGGGTCCTGGGATTTTTAAAGATCCATCCTTGTTAGGAATGTACAATGGATCACCACCACTCCTTCATCCTACTAATCAAGTGTGCAACGCCCCACTAGTTGCAGAAACACTCCCGTCAGAGCCTCCTGCACACTCGTCGACCCCAACAGTCCATGAATCCACATCCCCTTAGGGGTATAATCTCGTTTGGGAGACAGTTCCCCAACCCCTCACTCAAACTCCCTTCTTTTACCCTCCACCAGGTATATAATCTTTTCAGGTAGCCACAACGCTCACACTACCCAATATGGTGTTAGCAATCCCAGTGTGGTATTTACACCCACCTGAGATGGTCCCTCGACCATCCCTTCCCCCACAGGAAGGCCTCCCCATGACGATTCCCATCCTTATCCCCACCACCCCCCCNNTTCCTCCACGCATCCCACCACCTTCCGCACTATGTGAGAAAGAGGGCCACCAAACCAACAATTGTCCATCACTACCTAAATTATGGAATTTGATCCCCCTCAATCAAACTCCCACAACACCCACCACTACTGCTAGTCCCACCACTATCACCCACCCTTCCAGTAGTAAAGGGTTAAGGACCAAATACACTTGTGCTGTATGTTCAGAGTATGGCCATTACACTCATCATTGCCCAGCACTGCCACGCTTTCGACAGACATTAGCGGCTGTACGCTAGAACTTCCAGAACCACCCCAGTGCTGCTATGTCCTCATCAACAAATATCACTGACATCTGCTATGTCACCACTTCAGTCAATGAACGTATGAAATGCCCTTGTTCTCTCTGCGATTCATTAGCTCATTTTACATACCAGTGTCCTATGATCCTTGAACATAGGCAACGTCAATTGACCCTACTTCACCGACCCACAGAGGCAATAATTAACATTACCTCGTCACTAGAGGATCTTTAGGTCATTTCTCCCAAGCCCGAGGCACTCCCAACGCCTCCATGGTTCTTCAATGACGTCTCTGAGGATTTACCCCGCAACCCCCCCATCTCTCCTTCTCATTCCCTTATGGACACTCTCCACCCAACCACCATGGGTACCCCTCAGTACTTCAATATATGGTTTATGACGGGTGAACCCGCACCATCTCCTAACCGTGTTCCCCCTGTTTCTTCACCAGGGGGCAACCACCCAACCACGGTCATCGAGATCACTCCCCATGACCCCTTTTATTCCCGGTGTTTCCACTGCGACGAGGAAATACTCGAAGAGTTAAATCACCCGAACTCTCCCTGGGATGCGCTACATCACCGCGCACTCTTCTCTCCACATGAAGCCCCCATGCCTCCTAACCAAAACCCTATTTATACAATCGAAACCAAGGATTTTATCCCATCAGGGCTTATTGATTGGTTCAACAATCCCATTCCTGCCCCTGATTCCTTTGAAGAAGGTAACATGGCCAACATTTTCCCCACCATCAAAATCGACATTTCCATCAAACATGGCATCGTTGAAGAAATCACCATTGGAGCTGCTTGCACTCCTCAGGAAATCGCCGCGTATAAAGCCCTCTTCCAGGAATATAGGGATATTTTCACCTGGTCATACACATAAATTCCTGGCCTCGATTCCTCTATTGTCAAACATCGCATCGACACCTGGCTCGACATCACACCAGTTCACCAAAAACAGTGACCGCTACACCCATCCAAAGCCGCAGCTATCAAAGCCGAAATTGACAAATTACGTGCGGCCGGGTTTATTTACCCCATTGCTTACACTTCATGGGTTTCCACCCCTGTACCCGTCGACAAAAAACAGGGCACTATCCGCGTTTTCACAGACTTTCGTGATCTCAATAATGCATGTCCCAAAGACAACTTTCCAACGCCTTTCATCGATCAAATTATCGACAATTGCGCCGGCCACGAGGCTCTCTCCTTTATGGACGGATTCTCTGGCTATAACCAAATTCAAATCCACCCAGCTGATCAGTATAAAACCGCATTCACTGCCCCGTGGGGTACATTTTCATATCGTGTCATGCCTTTCGGCTTAAAAAATGCCGACGTAACTTTCCATTGGGCGATGACATACATCTTCCACGATCTGGCTAAAATCATCCTCGCCTATCTGGACGACCTCACAGCTCGATCCAAGAAATGCACCCAACATCTCGATGATTTACGAATCACCTTTCAGCGGTGTCGACAGTACAACATCCGCTTGAATCCTCTCAAGTGCATGTTCTATGTCACCACAGGGTGCCTCCTCGGCTTTATTGTTTCCCAAAGCGGTATTACCGTGGACCCCCTCAAAGTCCAAGCTATCACCAAAATTCCACCTCCCCGAAATTTACGGCAACTTCAGAGTCTTCAGGGCAAAGCTAACTTTCTTTGATGCTTTGTTCTAGATTACACCATACACGCACATGGTTTCCTTCGCTTACTACGTCACGACATCCCATTTCATTGGGACAACCACGCCCAACAGTCATTTGATGACCTTAAAGCAGTGCTTTCAAATGCACCTTTAATTAGTGCACCTGACTATAATCGCGACTACATCCTCTACTTATCAGCATCAACTGTATCAGTAGCCGACGTCCTCGTCCATCTGGGAGATGAAAATCATGAACACGTCATTTATTACGTTAGTAAGAACCTCTCAGGACCACCCTTGAAGTATAAACACGAAGAGAAACTTGCTCTTGCAGTTGTCCTCGCAGTCCAAAAACTGCGCCATTACATTCTGCTTCGCACCACAAAGGTTGTCGCAGATTCTAACCCTATGCAATACTTGCTCAGCCGTCGGCAAGTTAATGAAAAATTCGCTCGATGGATCGTTATCCTTCAGGAGTATGACCTCGAGTTCTCGACACCTAAGAGTACGAAGGCCCTCGTTCTCGCCGAACTTGTCACAACCCTCCCCTCTGACACCACCAGTGCCCCCGTCAACACTGACTTTCTTGACGAACATCTCTTTTACGTCACTTCGGATGATCCTTGGTATGACGACCTCCTCGTCTACCTCTGAACTCAAAATTTCGGTAACCACCTTTCACGAGATGATCGTCGACGTATTCGCCATCAGGCCCCCCGCTACCTCCTCATCGGAGACATCCTATACCGGCGGGGCGTCGACACCATTCTTCGGTGGTGCCTGACTATTGACGAGGCCAACAGACTCTTAAACAACTGTAATATTGGTGCATGTGGGGGCCATCTTTCGGGTATATCCACTGCTCAAAATATTATCTGAGCCGGTTACTTTTGGCCTACTTTATTTCATGATTGCATTCATGCTGTTAAACGATGTGAGAAATGTCATCTCTATGCCAACAAAGCCTGAGCTCCCCCCACTCTTCTCCACCTTGTCATTACAGCCGGCCCTTTTTACAAATGGGGCATTAACTTTATGACTTGTAATCCACCCTCCAGCAATGGTCACAAATACATCATTGTCGCTGTTGACTACTTCACCAAATGGGCCGAAGCTATGCCCACTTTCAACAACTCCGCTGACACTGCATCACATTTTTTCTTTAACCACGTCATATCCCATTTTGGAGTACCCCTCCAACTCGTTTCCGACCATGGGAAACACTTCAAGAATGATATCTTCGTCAAACTCTCATCTCGGTTAGGCTTCTCTCACGAGTTTGCCTCACCATATTACCCTCAGTCAAATGGACAGGTCGAGGCAGTTAACAAAGTCCTCAAGACCATGTTACAGTGCACAGTTAATAAACATAAAACCAATTGGCATCATATGTTATTTTCTACGCTATGGGCTTATCGAATGGCGGTGAAAACCTCTACTGGTTTCACACCATTCCATTTAGTCCATGGGGTCGAGGCAACTCTTCCCATCGAGTGCGAAATTCCCACCTTATGCACCGCAATTGAGCTATTACCTGACAATGCTCCAATGGAGCAGCGCTTGCTGAGCTTGGATTCTCTGGATGAAGATCGTCGATCTTCCTTATAGAACAATGAGGCAGCTAAAAAATGATCCAAGGCTACCTTTGATCGCCATGTCAACCTTCGATCATTCCGCAAAGGAGACCTCGTCCTGGCTTACGATATTGCTCATGATACCTTCGGCCAAGGCAAATTCGAATCATTCTGGCATGGCCCATACATCATTCAACATCGCCTCACCAAAGGCACATATATCCTGGCCTCTCCCGAAGGCCTCTCTCTCAAAGAACCCGTCAACGGGTTGTATCTCAAGAAATTTTATGCTTAAAAGTAGTCATTCTACGTTAGGTTATTTCTTTTCTAGTGTTTTTAATCTTTTTTCTCCTCCCCTCACATCTAAACTATCCCTTGTGCTATTGACAGATGCTTTCTCCACCAGCCTACCACATTGGTTACACCGACGGCACCAGCCGTTGGACACAAAATCTCGCTTCGGTTGCTTGGGCTCTCTACACCCCCTCACATGAAATGCTATATTCAAGCGACATATGTTTGGGGCCAGCAACCAACAACCAAGTTGAATACACTGTGGTCATCGACCTCCTGGCCGACGCCCAGAATCATCATATTCGTCACCTTAGCGTCTTCCTCGACTCTCAACTAGTCGTTCTCCAGCTCAATAATGTGTACCGTGTACGCGATCCGTGCCTCTTTCGCAAATACCTGCAGGTTAGGCTGTTATCTCGACATTTTGATTCCATTACATTTACACATATTCCAAGACAATTGAATCAAATAACAAATCACATAGCTAACATGGTGTTAGATTGGCATATATCACATCAAGCTACACATACATAAACATATCACGAAAACCTGTCACAACATATATATAGAATAGACATCATCAAACTCATCAGCAAAAAACACATGTAGACACCAGATGAATCTCAAAATATGTATACTCATGTATATATATAAAGGCCCATCAGGCCATTTGAATGTTTACATACAAAAATACATGTATCCGCAGGCCAATGCAACACCTCGGTACAAAACATGGGATCACCAGCCTATATACAACAAAAACAACCAGATATACATCATGCACCACTCATGGTGCCTCTATCACACCACCACCTGCTCCTCCCTCAGCCTGTGGCGGCCCACCACCACATTCCCCAGGCGGTGGTGGTCCACCCACAGGACCCTCCTGCCCTGGCGGCATGCATCCACTCGTCATAGCAGCCAGCACTGCTGCTCGCCGCACTATGGACCGCCATGGTGGCGGTACCCCCACACACTGCTCCAGGAAACTCTTGTCCTGGATGTGCGTCCACATGCCCTCAGGCACATCCTGTAAAACTATCTCCAGACGACGGCGTATGTCATCAAAATCCACTCCGACCGCTATCGGAGGAGCGTGTGATGGCCCCGCACCAGGGTCATCGAACCGACGCCTCCTCGCTACCCTCTCGGGCTCAGCTGGTCGCCCTGCGATATACTCCCACCGACGTCTCTCTCCATGCGGTAGTCTCTCCAGCTCTCGACGAGCCGACACTCTCTGCATATCCACCTCGCACCCGCGAGGTGCCACATCTGCACATGCAAAAAAAACAACAAAAGATAGTATCAACATCTATATCATATACATATGGAATGATATCTGAAAAAAACAACATAAACCAAAAACATGCACACCAATACTAAACATACCTCGATGGTCAAACACCTCCCCTGGAGGTAGCACCATGTCCGGGTCACCCCGGAAGTCCACCCCAGCATAGGGGTATCGAAGTATCACCTGCGACATCTGCCGCCACACCTGTGCCGCCTCTGCCGAAAATACGTGGCCACCTTCGCCACCACCATGACGAAGAAAAAATATCGACTACCACCTCAAGCGTGGCTCTCGTGCCCCTGGCATCTCCAGTAGAATCCTCGGGTGCAACATCAACACCCTCTCTAAGAACCAGGCCACTAGGATGGACCCAAAAGAAAACTCCCCCGCACCAGTGGACCGACAGTGGTCCAACTGAGCCACCATCCTCGCATGCAGCGTTAGCCCCCAAGCGAACCGCTCGCCGGCCAACACTCTCTCCAGCACCAGAAGCTGGCCACCACTAATCCACTGGGTCGCTAGTGACCCATAAATCCTCACAATCATCGCTGCTATACAACGATGCGCCAGGGAGTCTATCGCCGCTATACTCACCACAGTCCCAGACATAAAGTCTCGACCTAAGAAGTATCTCTGGCCTATATCGGCAAGCAAAGTAGTCCTAGGAAGATCCGGCTCCGCCGGTAGGGGCGTTCCCCGAAAGGGGAGCCGAGTCAAAAAATATACATCCTCCACCGCAGTGAAGGGGATCTGCTCTCCTCGCACGAGGAAGCAGTGCAGCTCCGGACTCCACATATGGATCAGGAACTGTAATAAATACTCCCGTGCCTGTATGAACGAGCACTCAAATAACTTTAGCAACCCACAGGTTTCCAAAGTCACATGAACACCGGGCTCCTCAATGGCCACGACATCTCGTAACTAGGCCCAGTCTCGCTCTCGCCACTGCATTGGCATCGTCACCGCCATCCACTTGCAGAAAACATAGAGCCCTATGTCAGCTCAAGCAACCATCCAGACATCAAAAGACTCATTTATTTTACACCCCAACCTTGCCACCTAGGTGCGGTTTTGTTACCCACAGGCGCTCACACATGCGCGCCTGTTCACTACACAGGCGCACACACATGCGCGCCTGTTCACTACACAGGCGTGCACACATGCGCGCCTATGCACTACACAGGTGCGCATCAGTGCGCACCTGTTTGCTTCATAGGCGCACCCCTGGGCGCGCCTGTTCACCATACAGACGCGCACATGTACGTGCCTGTCAAACCCACAGACGTGCACTGGTGCGCGCCTGTTCACCTCACAGGCGCACGTATCGAGCGCACCTTGAATTCCCTCTGTCGCACCCCCATGCGCGTATATTCGGTGAACAGGCATGCACGTATGCGCGTCTATCACCGAATCGCCCACGCATGTGGGGCCCACACCCCCTAAATACCCCTGTACGGCCCTCCGTACTGCCCCTGCCCAAAAATTGAAAACCTATTTCTATGCAGGATGATCAGACCACTAACTTGATACTCGCAGCTCCTCAATCGGATGCCTCGTCCTCCCCGAATCTCCAAATCTCCTCTGAAAACTACTCGTCCAGTCACTATTGTAGCAGGTACAAATGAGGTGGCAATGTGGGCCCTACAGCTATATATAGGCCTTTTTCCAAACTTCCACTCACCATTCCGGGAGCCCAAGGCATCCATTTTTCAAACCGTCTTCAGCCACGGGATCAACATCCCGTCAACTACATCACAACAGTCCCTGGGTTGCTTTTCATCCTGAGCCCCCGAGGCGCCTTTTTTTGTTCATGTCATGGTTAGGTACGCACGCGCATAGTCACATTTATCAAATACATGCTCATATCTTTGATTCTCTTTAGATATTGTTTACTTTGGGTATTTGGTTTTCATGTGTGCAGGTACTTGATCATCATCCATCGACACAAACCCCTTTAGGTATATACTCAGCACTGGCATGTAGTCTTTCCCGCTGTATCAAATTTACATTTCCAGTCACACCCTCTGATATTGTCCTCTAGGATCCCCATTCTTGGCTCTGCAGTACCCACGCCTCCATTTGCATCTTCGGTACTATTACCCGGTAGCATTCTTACCCACATGAGTTGTCCCATTTATAGCACCTTTTGGCACTTTTGACACTCATGCTGTTCTTCATTACCCTTTAGGGATGGGAGTCCCGATAGTCTTTCATCATGTCACGAATCAACCACATACTCCTTCTCCTCATTTTGCTAGCTTTCCCACACAGACTCCCAGATTATCTCTTTACGGTTCTATTTTTTACCTGCACCACCGCAGTATCATGAACCCTCCATTTCATCCACAATCAGTTTTCCCATCTGCGAACCTACCTTCATTTCACCTACCTCATACAAAAACTCACCAATGGGGCCCCCACCCTTCATTAGTTTTCCAAGCAAATTCTTCCCTTCATGGGACACCCATATCACACTGGGGCACTCGTTTCTGTATTTGTACATTTCTTCCCAAAATTATTCGTTATTTATTGTACAAACGCCTTTATTTCCAGTCATTACATTTTCTTCTATCGTCACCTTTGGCGACTTGCTTCCTTCCTTTTGGCCACACGCAACCCATGTCACCCTTGGTTGGAGCATTACTTCTCATCTACCCTTGCCGGCATCGTCCATATCTTCAGAGCATCCCACAAGTCACTTACCTCTACCCTCTGAATTTGTTCACCTTGTCCCGCCTCTGGCACAACTTATCACCGGTCTTGTCGTCCCCCTGACACTCGACCTCGTTACACGGTTGCGGCCACTTTTTATCTCATACATCCTCCAACCCAGGGCAGTCTTGAGTCTTCCCACTTTTTGACTTCATCCATGTACCTCTGCCACTTCCTCACCTCAGTAGATTCCACGAAGCCCTTTTCTTCTGGGAGTCGCGTTCCCCTTTTGTCGACATCAACACAATTTTTCGGAAGGGCGAAAGTATCTCGATTTTCATTCTCCATTCAATGAGAGATCTCGGATGACACAGGGTGAAAAACCATTGCTCCCTGCTGTCATTGGCCCCCATAACATTCAACGCCAACACTTTCTCATGTTATGGTGGGTCTTACTTTGCGACTATTGCAGTTATTTCTATCATTTTCCAAAGACCTCTGAACTTGGTAGGGCCATCAATGCCCACATCATCGCCGATACTCATTACCGTGATCTTTGCCCATTATTCAGAGTATGTTCCTTTGCAGAATTGTCTTTTTCCTTTATCATCACCGCCCCCGAGGGCGCTGCAGTTTTCTACACCAACACTTCAGTCATCTTTTTTCAGAGTTACATAACATGAGCATGGGGCATGCCCGCCTCGTTTGTACACAGTTTTCTATTTTTGCACACCTCATCGAAGGTTGAGTCCTATCGGTTCCTTTTTTCTCCAACGGATTGCTCTGAACAATCCCACTATTGCTCTATCTTACAAAAACATTCTCAGTAGAAGAAGCATTGATGGATTTTGGCTATACGTATGCTCCTAACCTCATCCATCAGGGGGCATATGTTATCACTGAAATTTCATCCGCACATGGTTACAAGAACTCAGCATCATCAAATAGTAATGAAGTCATTCATGGCCCTGAATTAATCTCACAGCATTCAAAAAAGGGAAAAACTATACAAAGTAGTGAAAAATTGAAGAGCGCTTTGCAGACATTGGGCACGCGCGCACATGCGTGAAACATGAACGTAGAATGCACGCATAAGCGTACGATGCGCGACTGTTAGCGCAAAAATATGCGCACCTGCTAAATGGCGCATTTATGAATGTGGTCGGCCTCCCAACCACTTATGGTTCAGCTCCCAAGCTGATTTGACTTCCAAATCCGGGCTGGATCCGAATGGTGGGCTGGTCAAAGATCTAATAATGCCCTAAATGGCCTCTTTTCACACTACAAAGCAGTTACACAATAACCCAGTGCAATGCTATAAAAAGCCATGAATGCACCTCATTTTCTCAAGGAATTCAAAGTAATGTTATGCTGCCTATATTTTTTTAAGGACTCCATCCTTGACAAGAACACATTGGCACCATTTCATTGAGCAATCCACCTCTCCATTGAGTGGATTTGCAAAGAGTTCTTTCACCACTATTTTTATTTTCTTTGTTGTAAGGAGAGCAAGCTTGTGAGGGTCCAAGAGCCTTCCCTTGGAGGAAGAAGGGACTCATAGTCCCCTTTCTTCTTGGTGCTTTGATTTCATCAATAGATCAACCTAAAAACATTGGTGACATGGGCGTTTTTGTTTTTGTTATCTCTATGTCCCTTTGCTTATGATTTTAGTTTGTATTAGTTTAATTCTTGCTTATAGTTTTGTTTTTCTTTCTCTAACTCTTTCCTCTACAGCTGTTCTGCTCAGCAGACCCAACTGGGCATGCAAGCACCTCTTATTTTCTCACCAAGGTGACAAAAGAGGCGCAACACATGGAGTGGCATATCCTTTATGCCTTGGAGCCTCCCTATTCCATATCAACTTCACCCTGTGAAGAGAAGTTGAAGAGTGTAGCCGTTCTGCTGTCACAGTTACACTATCTGCTGGTGATCATCGATAGAAGGAAGGAGATTCTATCCAGGAAGCTACTTGAATGGCTATGGTGGAAGTTTTCTTTCACCTAGCCCATGTAAAATATTTTATTAGCATTAGGACTGTATATAAATAATCTCCTTTGAGCATGTAGCTTTATTTTGTTACTTTTATTTTTCGGCTTGTATTTTCAGCAGCGGGATGTTTTGAGCATGAATCCATAGCCCAACAACAAGGCACTGAAGCTGCGGAATGAGTTCTTAGAGCATCACAGGGACAACTCTATCCCCCATGGAGCCTAATGTTAGTGACATTTCTTGTCCTAGGCATAAGAGTATTCAGGTCTGCAAGTTGTACGAGGAGCACCCAAGCGCAGCATGGAAAAATCTCGTTTCAAGCTTCCATCTAGTAAGCGAGCGAAATTATATTGAGGACGGTCCAGATCCTTTCATAAGAGTAGATCGACAGTCAACGAGAAATCACAGATAGTAGAGTTGCACCGAGATTAGCGCAAATAAATCACGCCCATATTGTATGCAGGGAAGAATAACAAACCTCCATCCGAGGGACGTGTGGCGCGAGATCCAGTCGCGTCAACTTTTAGGCAGTCGCTAGTTCAAGGGGTGAAGGTTTTATGTCATTGTACATTTCGAAACTAAGAACCCCGAAGCGCCGATGGCACCCAAAGTCGGGCCCGCAGTATCAAGGGGCAGTCTCAGCCATCCATCTGAAGCAGACACCTGGCACGCGATTAGGCTCCCCACCTTTTCGCCCATCGCGGTTTCGAAGTGCAAGTAGAAACTCCCTCATATCCCCGATGCACGAAGTAACGAGAGCGTCCAAGACCTGGGGCCCACAGTAGCGTCGGGAGATTTTAGGACCATCAGATTTGGAGGATGCGTGGCGCCCAATTGAGCCATCTCACCATTTCTCCCATCGCAGCTATGATAAGCAAGGTCCAACATCATCGTATTCCCGATGCGCGAGGTGCCAGGAGTGTCCAGGACCCGGACCCACAACATCACTGAAGTGCGTTCAGGACTGTCAGATCTAGAGGGGCGCGTGGCACCAGATTAAGCTGCCTCGGCGTTTTGCTCATCGCGATTTCAAGAAGCAAGGATTAGCTCCTTCCCATTTGCGAACGCCGAGGGTGCCTTGGGTATAAGCATGTGGTCACAGCCCGTGGTCACTTGGGAAAGAAGTCATCATGTATGTTCACATAAGGAATTACCGCGATCTCCAAGTGCCATTTGATCCGACCTCGGCCCTGGTTTTCACTTGGAGTAAATGAAGGCGAGAAGGTGTGGTTGAAACCTCTCCTCATTCATTAAATGCGAGGAATGGAGGGTCTGGCAAGTGGACTGCTCGAGAGGGTCCTGTGTACCCATTTTTCCAGAGAAGCCATGCCGAGTTCTCGATTAGCCGGAGGAGGTCTACACACGCTAACTCGGCATTTGCTGGATCAACTACTCCTCCCCTGCAAAGGCCATGCGAAGTTAAGGTAGCATCTATCATAGGCACACGATCATCCTGAGTCTGCATGGGCAGACTTTCAGAAGACATGCAGACACAATATTTTTAATGCAACGTCTTATTTTTGTTGTTGTTGTTGTTTTGGAGTATATGTAGGCGTTTTTTCCATTTTTGTAAGGATAGATGGTAGAGCGAAGCTCCCAATTGTAAAGTTTTAACACACTCTAGTTCTCTGGTTATGCATCTGTATGTGAGATTTCTTGTTTTATGAAAGACAACCTTTCTTACTCCATCTAATTTTCATCTTATGCCTAGAGAGTTCGTGAACAACTGATTCGTGCGAATTATTGCAATCATGTTATGATAAAGGATTTATTGTTGCATTGTCGTATTCTCCGGCGTTTTGCATTTGAATGCAAGAAGATCTTGCATTTAGATGTCTTCTCCCACAGCCTGTTAGAAACCTGATGTTTACGACAGACCTTTGGACCTCTCTGATACACGTCCTCCTCCTACTCACCCTTACTACAACTCACTATTTGAAGTTACCTAAGACCTCACTTGCCCATGCATGCCTAGCCTAGTTTTGGAGTTAGAACCACATCGTTTGAGTTAACCTCCATTTGATCACCCCCATTAAGAAAATCTTGACATAAATTGATGGGTGTTGGGCTCTGCTCCTGCTGCAATCCAGGGGTGACTTCCGTCGCCAACAAATACCACTCATGAGATCATAAGTTTGATATAATTATCAATCTCCATTGCCCCCTTCCTCCATGGAGATCCCTCATTATATAAGATTTGGAGACTTAACCACCATGGATAGAATCTCTCATCAGATCCACCAAGAAAGGGATCTCTAATATATTCAGGGAGAAAATATCTCTTAAGGATTTTGGGGAGGAAATATCTCTCAAAGATTTTAAGGAGGAAATATTTCAACCATCCATGAGATCCTCCACCTTCCCTAAAAAATAGGAAACCAAATGTGAGGTGGATTCTCACACTTAATTACTT
>ML780069.1:428410-442957 GCA_009831015.1 Picea engelmannii
ATGAATATTAATAATAATTCATGTGCACTTGATTCTCACACTTAATCCATTTCTTTTCCATGAATATTAATAATAATTCATGTGTACTTGGTATTTCTGCCTTCATGTAATATATCCCTCCTCCACATTGACTAGGGATTGTGACATAGGTTATTCCATGGTGTCAAGGTTTATATGACACTTATACGACACTTTACGACACATAGGGAGAGGTACCTAGGTGTGCAAATTTCATGTGTAACAACATGCATATTCTAAAGATTCAATTAAACGATAAATAAATACACAACATAATACATTCATATATAGGTAAATAATACCATAACAAAGAACACTTATCTTTATAAAATATGACATCAACTGGCTACAGACCAAGGACGTTCCACCCAACCGTAGACACCACTGCTCCAAATCTCAAGAATAGTGTCACCCCCAATCCAGGGCTATGAATCCACAAGGAGGTTCCAGAGTGTTACTTGGCTTCCCAAACCAGTCAACACTCAAGCTCTCATAGGCTTTCCCAACATTCAAAACAATACAAGTACCCAACTCTCTTCTACCCAGCCCGCACCACCCAAGAGAATGGACCTCCACACTTCTCTGCCATGCAGTCCCTCAGGCAGCCCTTCTCCTTCCAGGGCTCCAACGCAACTGGTCAAGAATCTCAAAGATGGAACTCTCAGGACTCGTAGCTGTGAAAAACGCTAGACACAGGCCAACACATCTTAGACATGTAGGCCTCAAGTCATGGATGGATTACACCAACGACCATTACAACAAACAATACCATGGCTACTCTTTGAAAATTCATTTCCCTTTCCTAAGCCAAGACGCGGATGAGGATGGATCAATGAGTGATAGGTAAGAACGGGATGAATGAACAAGGGAGAAAGTGAATGAACACATGAACGAGTGAGAAAGTGGATGAGCGAATAAGATAATGAAGGAGTGAACGAGCCAAAGAGAGAACGAGAAATCAACCAACCCCCCCAATAGACCATGGGCGGTTTTAAGAAAAAATCGTGGGGAATCAAGAACCTCTCGGCCTCCCCCAAGAAGTTCATGTAACTGATCTACTCCCTTAGACAAAAGGGTGATTAAAAAAATAGGAAATACACATTTATCCCCTAAAGCCCCCTCTCTTGTGGAATCATAGCCCCCTATAACTCTAGTCCTTGTCCGTCTAGCAACCAATGATGTATTTATTATTAATAATGATCAAAACATTACATTTCTTGGGCACACTGGCCTTTTAATAATTGTTTGGGCACTCTGGCCTCTCAGGATTGTAAAAATACATTATTTAAAATGGGGGTTCAAAACCCGGGGGGTTACACTTTGACAAGGTTATCAAAGTGTATGCGACCCATTCTTTTGTGCCATATCCAACTTTCATCTTCCTTTCCTAGACAACACTTTTTATTTCCAATTTCACTTAGTACATATATGTTTCTTGAAGTTCTTGCAATTGTTGTAATCAATTTTCTGTAAGCTTCTTTTCTTATCTCACACTTTTGTGAATCGAAAGTAACTTTATGACCTTGGTCACACATTTGACTCACACTTAGAAGATTGTGTTTCATATCTTCTACTAGTAGAACATTGTTTTCCTTGGTATTCTTGTTTCCAATTTTGATTGTGCATTTTCCAATGATTTTAGCTGAATCATCATTTACGAAGGAGATTGGTCCATCTCTTTAGTTTCTTAATGTAATAAACCTATCTTTATCACCTGTCATGTGTTTTGAACAACCACTATCAACATACCAACCGTGTTTCTTCTACGTATCTTGTAGAGAAAATGTGCATTCTTTATTGCTATACTGATTCTGCTTTCTTATCCATGTTCTCTTCTGAGGTTCTTGTCTGTGATTTTTGTTGTTATGTTGTGGTTCTCTAGGAGGAACTGTCATTCTGCAATATTTGGCCATGTGTCCAAAGTTGTTACACTTTTATCATTCCACTTCATTTCTCAATGATTCAAACATGTCGTAACTTCTTCTCTATGTTTCACTAGGCCTTCTTGGATAACCCTTTTGTGTATGACTATCAAAGTTGTTTATGTTCCTACTGTTAGCTTTGCAATTCATAACTTTATGTCCAAAATTATTACATGCATAACATAAACAAAAAAGGATAGTTTGATACCTGGGAGTTGAAGATATTCTAAAAGGAGATGCTCTTCGGAATCCTTCTTCTTCTCGAGGCCTATCTGTTGGTTGTTGATTGTGAAATCTGAATCTTCTCAGTGGAGGAGTGTCCCTGTAATTTTCCTTGTAGATCTTCCTATCCCTTTTGATTGTTTCTGCATAGATTTTTGCATATGTTTCTTGTTCTGTTGTTTTGGAGCTTGATCCATTTTCAGTCTGATTGTATCTAAGTCCGGACTTGTCATGATGAGGTTTTTGACTGCTGATAATGTCATCCAAAACTTTTGATTTGTTCTGCATATTTTTATTTTGAAGATCCTTTCTTAATGTGACAATCTCTGCTTCCAAATTTCCAATGATATTATCTCTTTCTTATAGTTGTTCTTTGAGTGCTTCTTCAATTCTTTTATCTTCTTCTATTTGAACCTTCAAATTTGTGATCATTTGTTCTAGTTCCTGAGTGTCTTCTTTTTTGTCTAGTTCTTCTTGTAGCTTATTGTTTTTCTTCTTTTCTCTTCTTATAACTTCTATGACACAACAATTCTTCTCGGTAGTCAACTTATGCCTCTTCATATTCTTCTTCAGCTTCTTCATATTCTTCTTCTGTGTCTTCTTTGTCAGAGTCTTCTACTGCCATGAATATAACTCTTTCTGTCTCACTGTCACTGATTTCATCTTCATCTAATGAGGAGATGTCTTCTTTGGTGCATAATATTTTCTTGAAAGATTTCTTTGTGGTTCTTTTTCATTTGTATGTTTGTTTGCTATTTGAGTAATATTCATCATTCCTCTTATTTTTCTTATGAGAAAATTTGTTAGCAAAATGACCAATACCATCACAATTAAAACAAATCAATGGAAACTACCTTTATATCTGCCGTTGGTTCCCTTATTCAATATTCTGACAAAGTTGGCCATTTCTTCATCATCTTCGGAGATGTCATCGCTGTTGCTATGTTCTTTTTCTCTTTGATTTCCCTTTTTCTTTGGCCTTTTAGATGCTTTGAAAGCTACTTCTTTTATATCTGGATTTTCCTGTTTAGTTCTCATTTCATATGCTATGAAGATTCCATGTAGTTCGTCCATGCTTATTGAGTCTAGATCTATTCCTTCTTCTAGTGATGATATCTTAGGATCAAATATCTTAGGAAGAGATCTTAGTACCTTTTGAACAATTACAGATTCTTCAATTTCTTCTTCCAATCTTATGATTGCATTTACTGTTTCATCGACTCATAATAAATAAGATGCAATATTCTCATCTTCCTTCATATTTAGTTATTCGAACTAACCTCTGTAATTTTGAAGCTTTGCTACTTTGACTTTTGAATCTCCTTCATAAATATTTTGGAGCTTGTCCCAAATCTCTTTAGTGGATTTACAATGTATAACTTTTGTGTATACTAATTCAAAAAGACCATTCATAAGTGCATTTGTGGATTTGGAATTATTTTTCCCGAGTTTCATTGCTCTTTCATTTGTTAGCGGAACTGCTGGCTCTTTGTCTCCATCTACAATTGATTGCCAAATTTCAAATCCCTATGCCTGTATATATGTTTTCATACTTCTTCTCCAAAATGCATACTTTTTTCCATCAAATTGTGGTATTCCATTTTTATACATGTTGTTTCTCTCCATGATCTACCTTTCAGTGGTTAAATTGATTTCTGAAGGAACCTACTCTAATACCAATTGTTGGATTACTGAGAGTGGGGGTGAATCAATAATAGAGCAATTTAAACCTTTTCAACCATATAATGCAAGTGTTATATCAGTGTAGCATTATCATACAATAATTGCAGAGTAAATAAACAATGAAAAAATGATCAATCATACACATACACAGTACACCAGTGTTTTTACGTGGAAACCCAAAGAGGGAGAAAACCACAAAATGATTTTTCTTATATGTATTGAATAATTACATTCATTGGAAGCACCAACTTCCTTTGTTTTCTAGTTGCAACTTGAAGGAGGCTCCAACCCCCTAGTTTCTTAGGCTACAAACTAAGGGAAAATCCAACTCCCCAATTCCTTGGCTGCAACCAGAAAGAGGCTACAACCCCCCATGTTCTTCGACTACAACCAAAAGGTGGCTACAACCACCTGTCCTTGCCTTGTCCAACTGCCCTGATGTAGAAGTATAATGATGGAACCACTGTCACACTATCACTATGAGATATATTGTTGTAGACCTGTACCAATCAACCTATAATCAACCTATAACAACCTGTACCAATAACATGTACCAAGATGTGTTACGAGGGAAAAAATCTCTATGGCCAAGGGTAAACCACAATAAACAGGTATGAATGTAGAAATCAACTCAATTCCACTATATGCTATATAAAATAATGTGCAAGATAAGAAAGAGGCCTACCTCGATCCAACGTTTGATGACGTTCCACCATTGAGCACTTCGACCCAAAGATTTATACCCGCAATAAGTTCTCAACAAAAAAGAAAAGCAATTATATAGTGATAATGTAAAGGGGTTAGCACATAAGATAGCATAATACATTAATACACATTACAAACATGACCATGGATAATAATAATATATTTGCATGATACCAATAGGAAGAGAAAGGAGTATTTCTATTAATAATTGATCAACATAAGTGTCAAAATTACAGACTTCTGTGTCGGCACGGTTCGAAACCAAGGAACCAAGTTCCTTCCAATTGGGCCTCCACCACTTCAATCCTTTGCCAAAGGAAAGCTCAAAGGAGAGAGACAATGAGGTTCTCTCAACAATAGAGAAAGATCTTGGGGGCTGAAAATTGTGTTCAGACTTGAGGGACAAAGGGATTCAGACTCAATATGAAGTAATTTCTCCAGAGTAACTTTGCTCTCAAAGTTGAATGCTTTCTCCTCTTTTCCATAGCTCGAAATTGTGCTCTTATAGCCTTCAAAATGCAACTGAAGGTACGATTCAGGATGTTTCCAGTATATGGAAGGCCAAGGATCAAAGATCTCTTTTCGTGACATGGAAACCCAACTCCATTTTTGTATTTTTTGGCACAAATCCAAATGTACATGGGCTGTAGTGGAGAAACCTGCGTATACACTTGTTGTATAGCTGATAGGGCGCGTAGATGTGGAAAACTGTTTATTTTTAGCTCTGGATTTATCAAAAAGGGATGATAAGTCTGCATAGGGAAATGGAAAAACGTCGTCTGTGTAAGATAGAAATGGTGAGGCAAATCTTTCTATAACATATGCCCCCTAATGTGTGAGATCAGAGGAGTATCTGTGATGGCCGAAATACATTATAAATAACCCAGGAGTGGAGTGGTAGAGAACCATCTAGGCGAACTCAATTGCTCATTACATTCTTTACTGACTTTGCATACATGGCTACCAAGAGTACAATGCAGATCCTTGCAGAAAATATACCAAATAAGTGTTTGTGGCCATGAATAGGAAGATACAATTGCGGTTATATGCCAAAATCTATCATAGTCATGAATAAGGCCCAGTGAAACCAGTCTCAAAATCAATCTAAAGATATTTGTATACCATGGAGTACAATCTGATCTCCCATGATCACTAAAGTAGAACAGTTGTTGGTCCAATGAAAGGGAAGAAACAACTCAGGAAATCAGCGGCCACATAGTGATGTCTTCAAGTATTCTACACTATCCGCCAAGGGTGAAAGTCTACATCATGTGAATAAAGGAGTTGAGTTTGAACATAATGAGACATCGTTTGATTACTGGTCATTGAGGTATACCGTTAACAAACGCGAGACAACCTACCAATAATGAAAGTAGGTATCAAGGCACCGAGTACATTCCTACAAGTTTGAATAAAGGAGTCGATGTCGAACACTTGAGAAATCCATTGATCAGGAGACATTGATGTATTCTCATCTATCAATGGTGAGAAATCCTGCCACTAATGACTGCAAGCCTCAAGGTACTCATAAAACTCTAGGTCCCATATCCAGAATAAATGAACTGAAGTCGATGGAAAGAGACCTACTGAAAGGAGAGCATTAAGGAATCTCTCATTAGTCAACACAAGGAATAAAGTAAGAGCTTCATGATTTGGTGGAGATTGGATGAAGAACATATTCATGAACCAACGAACCTATGCGTCTTTCGCTTGTATCAAATGCAGGAGGTACATGAAAAAGATCCTCTGAATAGAAGCCAATGATGAAAACTGATGACAAAGGCGAGGAAACCACCAATAAGGCTAATGGAATCCAAGACACTGCATGAATCCCAAAGTGTGAATAGATGTCTTGTCGTCGAACACAAGGGAAACCACCCAGTCGACGACCAATGATGAAATGTCGATTGTTGGGTTCAAGGTGACCTATTGATGATGCAAGTAGGGCTAGAGTGTATGATAATACCATAGTATCATGTTATTATGAGACAAACTGAGGGTATGGCCAACATGCAAAGTCAATATTTCTGAGGAGTGGCTGACATAGGTTGTGAGACTTCCTTTGAACAAGAGCATGAGACATATGGTGGACTTTGGTAGCATAGACTCAATGATGTGACTATTAGATGCAAGAGGTATCAATAACATTCTCTATAGGGACTGGAAGAGTAACCAATCGGTAGAGAAAACTATGTAACGAGATCAACTTCCTAAGGACATGCTAAACCCAAAATTATGATGACACAAGGACTCAATAATTTTGTGCTCTATTCAAAGGCGACACAACTGCTGCCAATTATAATATAGTACTCCCTTCCCACCTGTCTTTTATTTTTATTTTTATAACAAATGAATGCTATGATACAGAGGAGGAAACGAGTGTCTCAAGTAAGAAAAACTAGTTCCAGCAGTGGAGCGTACCTATGCTTAATGCAAGGAAATGCATGCGGGAGATGGACACTCGGGGTGATGTTTCCTCCAGGGTATAGGGTGTCAAATTGTGAAGGATATAAACAAGGCTCTTCTTGGTTGAGGATGAAAAAATGCTTAGGCAACGGTTTATAACGCAAAGTTAGAACCGGCTAAAGGCTCAATACTGCAAGCGAGGGCATGAGATGCAATCACAACTTAACGCCAAAAAATATCCTTTTTTATGTCTTGTAGTCTACTTGGTGTGAAAAAGGGGTAAAATTGTGCCAAATAGACGTCTTTTCAAATCCAATTTATGAGTGTGAAAAAGACAAGTTCACTCGACGATCTTTTCTATTTTTGATAACGAGTCAGAAAAGAGATTAACTAAGACTCATGACGTTTCAAATCCAGTTTAATGATCATGAAAGGGACAAATCACTCAACAATATTTTTGGTTTTTAGACGAGTCAGAAAAGAGATTAACTAAGACTCGTTTTGCTGTTATAATCAACATGTAAGGGGGGAGGCCAAGGCTCCTGTCCTGATCTTCTATGGAACATTAGTATCTTATGGACAGCTGACAAAATCTTGGGAAAAGCCAAATCTCTCCAGGTCGATGAGGAGAAAGTGCTAACAGAGTGTATAGTCTCTGTGATGGTTCGAATAATGCCTCTTACTAGAAAAGACATAGGTGGGGGTATGGGATGCCCCATCATGTCATCGAAATCATATGGAACCTCGTCAGGACTTGGATGGAGATTATTCGGGGGAAGAATAAACCTCTCTCGTTCAGAAGTAGTAGGGTTAGGAATGTTGATGACATGACTAAGAGGTGCATCACTCTCTTCAAGGAGAGTAGGGTTGACCAGAGATTGCATTGGTGTGACCACTTCTTCAATTATAGGTTGAAGAAGATGCATAGTAACGGGGGAAAGAGACACTTCACCTTCGAAAAAGGAGGCGAGGTCGAGAGGGGATCGCAGTGGTGGGACCACCGATGCAATCAAAAGAGAAGTAGTGTGAGGAGAAACCAAGGATGCCTAAGAATTCGAAGGGCTCTTGGGTGAGCCCCACGCTTCTTGTATATCGACAGTAACTGGACACAAACGAGTAAGGTGATATCCTTCACAAGTCCTAGAAAGGAATTTAGGCTTACGTCTGAGACGTCTAGACTTCTCGATGTAATTAGCAGGGGAAAGAGAGTCATCTCCTGAATGATGAATAGAGGCTAGAGACGTGAAACAACTATGATTCATAGTGAAAAGGATGGTGCCCCCAACATAATTAGTAGAGGTTGGGTGCAAGCTATCTATACAATTTGTAGAAAATGTTGACCCATCTCTGACATGAATGACAAAGTTTGGAAATGGAGCACCAATGTGACTAACAGTGACTGGGCTAGCGATAGATAGCAGTATTTGATTCCAAGGTCCAGGAAAAGATTGATTCTGAAATATTGTAGGCCAAAAAGGATCCTGGTGTACTCCCTATCCCTGCTTATAAAGGTGGTAGCTTACACTAAAATGTTCTGAAGATATTTGGACGACCATCATCACTGAGGCCTGTGAAGGGACCAAGGTCGGATAAGAATTATTCGAGTGATGATGTATGTTTCCCCTTGTAAAGGGGTCCCATAAAGAGGGTATCCCGAACCGTAATTTTGTTTTTCCTCGTATGAAATACCCGGAGGCATCTGAGGGCCAGTCATGGGAAAAATGTTCGAAGGAACTGACATGGCGGATGTGTGGGTGGTGCATACTAAGTGGGAAAAGTACCCATATGAGCACTAGCTCTTGGAAGAGTATAGTTAGCATTGGATTCATAGGAGGGAAGGTTCCAACCTCCCATGGGGACATGACTCATATCAAATGAAGAATTAGGCATCAGAGCCATGATGCCCCCAGATCCCATGCTAGGATTCATATATGTGGACTATGGAGAGGATTGCATGGGTGAAGACATAACAACAGAAAAATTACTAGAGACCCAAGGCGCGGATTGAGTGTTATAATTTTGCACACCATTGTAAAAAGTAGAAGGATCTATCCCCATGAAATGAGTAGGCATCATGGGGTAGGTAGCAACAAATGAGGGAGAAAAAGAAACTCCACTATCCATGATGGTGAAACCCAATAAAGAATCCTAAGGCCAACTAGTAGTCAAAGAGAATACCAAAAATTCAAACGACCAATATGCATGCAAATGGGATAAAGTGGCTGAGTGGCCTCCCTCGCTAAAGAAGGTATGCCTCGTCCAAGAGGGACTTGAGACTCCTTGTTAAAGTTTGGAGGTAACATAATCAGTTATAGGGGCCCTTGTGGGCTTAATGTTGGCATATTTATTACAGGCAGATAGAAGGCAGAGTATTTGTTTGTCAATGATGGAAAGATCAACCCGATGATGATGAACAAGAGAAAGTGGTAAGACCGACAACGCAATGATGATCGCATGGCAAGATCAGAAGCTAAAATCCAGGATTCAAGGAAGAAACTCACGGTAGAAACTCGCGATATGCGAGATCACGAAAAGATCTGGACCGTCGAATCATCAAGATTGTTGACTGTTGATTTGACTCCATTTTGGAGTTTCAGATATTGGGACTTGGAGGTGTCGAAACACTTCATCACAGAAATGCCAAAACGCCGAAATGAGAAACGCCAAAATACCTTCATATCATTTTGAGGTTAGTGACTTGGAGTGTCGAAACACTTCATCACAGAAATTCTGAAATGCCGAAATGCGAAATTCCAAAATACCTTCAGATCATTTCAGGGTTCGTGACTTGGAGTGTCGAAACACTTCATCACAGAAATGCCAAAACGCCGAAATGAGAAATGATGAAATACCTTCAGATCATTTTGGGGTTCATGACTTGGAGTGTCGAAACACTTCATCATAGAAATGTCGAAACACTGAAATGCAAAACGCCGAAATATCTTCAGATCATTTTGGGGTTCATGACTTGGAGTGTCGAAACACTTCATCACAAAAATGCCGAAACGTGAATTGCAAAATGCAGTTTCGGACTAGGCTGTGGCCATCGCCAGTGGTCATGTGAGAGGGAAGAGCTAGCACCAAGCTAATCTCCTTTTTGGCGATTGCAACATGAAGAGTCGAGACTCTTCACCTCAGAATTGTTGAAATGCGAAATGCGAAAGGCATTTGGATTAGGCCCGTGGTCACAGCTAGTGGGCATATGGGATAAACACAAGACCCTACAGATTTAATCCAACGGTGTTGGTTATTTGAGCATCTGATCTAAGGGCTATTGTTGATCTTCATGATTAATTTTTCAGTTACGATTCAGTTAGCAGAACCGAATCATGGTTCTTGGACGGTTGGCGATTCAGTTGCTGAGGCGTTTTTCCCAAGAAGATTCAAGGTGTAACCGTAGAGGAGGTGGATAAAAGAAACATGCTGTGACTGTGCACGTGTGGCTGTGCTGAGTGAAAAATGAATTGAACTATAGAAAGGTAAAATAACAGTATGCGCAGTGTAAAGAAAACTCAGAGATGAGGAACATAAGCGGAACATAACAAAATAGGTTAAGAGAGCAGAATGTGCACATATCAAACATGCATATTTGTGAGAAGAAGATAAATCTGAGGTGTGGATGATGAGACAGAGGAGAAGATAAGAAATCTGAAGAGGATGCAAGTAGGAAGACATTGATGTAGGCAGAGCAGAGAGACATAGCAGAACAATGATAAGCCTGGTAAGCAAATGAAAACTATTGAATCACTGTAATAAATTCACAGAAAGTAAAATTTTATATTTCAGGGTGGTCGGGAGGTGCTAGGGAGGACTGTTGTCCTTAGAGGTTCAAGTGGGTTCTTGAACACAGGGAGTTGTAGCTTCCATCTGGTTGCAGCCAGAGAAACCAAGGTGGCAGGGTGGTGCAAGGGAGAACAAGTGTTCTCTGTTATACATGTTGGAGACTGTGTAACTGGAAGTTGGTGCTTCCATCCAGTTGGTGTTGGAACATTCACAAAGTTGGTGCTTCCATCCAGTTGGTGCTGGAACATTAAGGGAGTTGGTGCTTCCTTCTAGTGGGTGCTAGAGAAACCAAAGAGTTGGTGCTCTCAACAAGTTGCAGCTTGCAAAACATAGGTTGTAGCCTCAAGAGGAGTTTGAGCTCCCAAGAATGATAATGTAAAGAATATAAAGATTACTTATCATATCAAGAAGAAGAGGTTTTTCCCTTTATGGGTTTCCTCAGGAAATATCTGTCTTTGTATATTTCATGTGTGTGATTGCCGTTGAATATTCTACTTCTTACTTTCCTACACGATTGTGATTGTCATTGAGTGTTATGTAAAGATTTAAATGGGCATAATTGTTTAAGAAAAGTAACAACTGATTCACCCCCCCCCCCTCTCAGTTGTCCAACAATTGGTATTAGATTCGGTTCCTTTTATTTAAAGGTATATATGTAAGCTTAAACATGACAAGTCATGAAGGGATTTCAGTGAGTAAGCCTCCTCTGTTTGATGGAACAAATTTTTCCTTTTGGAAGGTTAGAATGAGAACATACCTAATGGCCTTAGGTGCTGATGTTTGGGATGTAGTAGAGACTGGATACATAAAGCCTGTTGTGCTAGCTTCCAAGGATGATAAGTTATAATTTAGCTTTAATTCTAAGGGAATGAATGCTATCTTGAATGGAATTGCAGAAGCCGAGTTTGTAAAGGTGATGCATCTTCAAACTGCAAAAGAAATGTGGGATAAACTTATTAGCAGCTATGAAGGAAATGAGAAAGTAAAAGATGCCAAACTTTAAAAATTTAGGTTGAAGTTTGAACAACTAAAGACGAATGAAGATGAAACAGTTAGCAAGTATTTTTTAAGAGTTGAAGAACTTGTGAATTCCATGAAGGGTCTTGGTGAGAAGATTGAAGAATCAATTTTAGTTCAGAAGATTTTAAGATCTTTGATTGATAAATTTAATCCAAAAGTCTCTGCAATAGAAGAACTAAATGATCTTAAAACTCTATCCATTGATCAACTCCTAGGAACTTTAACTGCACATGAAATGAGAATCAACAAAGATAAATCCATTACTAGAGAAGCATCTTTTAAAGAAGACAAGAATACTGATTCAGATTTAGATGATATTGAGGAAAAATTTGTGAGAAGGTTAAAGAAAGGATCAGGAAAATATCAAGGCAAACTTCCCTTCAAATGTTTTAACTATGGTAAGATAGGTCATTTTGCATCTAAGTGTCCCCATCAGAAAAAGGACCAGAACTCTAATGATGAAAATAAGTACAAATAAATATAGTAAAAAGAAAAGTCTGTGTGCAAATAATGATAATTCCTCAGAAGACATAGATAGTGATTCATCATGTGAAGACAAAGTGAATGATTTTATGCTTATGGCTATGGGAGATCTTGATGATGAGCACACATGAGGTGAAATGAATGACGAAGAAGCTATGGTGGATATGGAAGGTGAATTAATCAGTTCTTTGGAAGAAATTGACAGACTCAGATGTAAGAAGAGAAAACAAAAACGGTTGTTGATGCAGTTTAAAATGAATGATAAAAAACTTGATGAAGAATTTGCTCTACTAAAATTGGAGTTAGAAGAGGCAAATAAAATAGTAGAAATTTTGAAACAACAATTATCAGAGAAGAAAGCAAGGTGTGAAGCCTTAGAAGAAGAGATAGTAAAAACCAGAAAATAAATGGAGTAGTTTAAGGCATTGTATCACCAAAATATATCAAGTATTAAAGCCTAAGAAGAATTAACTTCCATTCTAAATCAGAAAAGGAATCCAAAGTTGAAATCTGGCTTGGGCTATGAAGAAGGATCAAATAGTGATTGTGTTATAACCCTAAAATGAACCACACATGTTTACCTGGCATCAGGCCAACTCATGCCTCTTCCTAGCCAAAGCCATGCTGAACAAAACCTCAAAAAACCACTTAAATCAAGTAACCCGCGCCCTAACCTCTAATTGGGCGCGTTGGACCGCTTGCTGGCCTTCTACTGCATGCGGGTGACCGCGGGCTAGCCCACTACAACCCGCGTTTACCTAACAAAGCAAAAAATCAGGAAAGTTTCTGCCGGGACGAAGAGCTTTTTGTCAGTTAACTGGAACTCCCAGCCATGCATGGCCGAGAGTTCGCCAAAAACCCTAGCTCCTTCTAGCCTATAAAAGGAAGGGTAGGGGTACTATTCAAGGAGGAAAAATAATAGCAAAGAAACTCTGCCAAATTGCCAAGTCCGTTTTGTCCCAACCCTTTAGCCTTGCCTCAAGCTTTAGGAGAAATTCAAGCAACAACAGTTGGAGGACAAAAGAAGAGGAGGAGCCCAGGATCAGGATCGAGGAACGGTGGCCGGTCTCTATAATCATTGTAAGTTGATTCATATTGAGATTAATAAAAGATGCTTTTCCTGTCCCAAATACATGAGTCTTATCTATGTTATTTGATTTATGTTTAAATCTCTAACCCTCTAGTAGATCAGTAGCATGCATGCGTAGTTTTGTCTTGATTGCAGGATCACTTTGTGGAAGGAGCAGCAGCAGCAAGGAGATAAAAGCTCAACGGAGGATCTACTTCAACCGTCGATACAAAGGTTAGTTGATTCTTCCTATGTTTTCCTGAGAAAAAGGGTTCTAGGTTTGGGTAGGAGGTTAAAAGTTATTTCTTGAAGGGTCATGATCTGCATGCAAGTTTAAATCCCTAGCTTGCTAGTCCGTAGGGTAGAAAAACCCCACAACAAAATTGGTGACTCCACTGGGGATAGTCTTACTCTTAGGGTTTTCGGATTTGGTTAAAGATCTTTTGGGTAGTTCAAATAATTTCAGTCTCTGTTTCTTTGTTTATTTTTTGTTGTCTGTTAGGTCAATGCTAGCAGGGAACCTGATTATCAATACCAGTCTTCCTTGACTGATGCTTGACATTGATTCTCGGGACACACAGAGGTACCCGCGGCCTGCAGAAGCCCTGCCCGCGGGTAACCTGCGCCCTAACCTTCTACAGCCCGCGGGTGACCGCTTGCTGTAGTGGTTTCAGTAGCGTGTAGAGACCAGGAAGCTTAAGAGGTAGTCTCCTCTTCCCTGTCAGAAGTTTACCTTCTCAGGGGGCTTTCTGGATCCTATCTGGGTCTTGATTAGTTTATTGTCTTGCTTTCAGTCAGCCTTATTGTTTTGGTTATTCTTTTCATTTGTTTTCTTTTTTGCAAATTTTTCTTTTTCTGTTGAAGTAATAGCACCCAGAAACCTTTTAGAGACCCTGGTTGTTAATACCAGAGGCCTTTTTCAGGTCTGGGCTATCTGTGTGTTGTTGTATCTCAACTTTCATACAGACCCGCGGCCTGTTTAAGGCTAGCCCGCGGGTACTCGCGCTCTGTAGAAGCTCAGCACGCGTTTGCCCGCGTGCTGTATTGGTGACAGTCGCAGGCTTGATTGACAGCTTTTCAGCTTGGGTGGGGTAGTCATCCCCTCCTGTGGTGAGAAGAGCTCCTCTCAGGGGTCTAGAGTCTGGGGCTGCACAGTCAGCAGGTTAGGGCATTTCCCCCTTAGCTTGTGTTTGTTATTTGATTTTTTGATAGAAAAGACAAAAGAGAAAAAATCTT
>ML780069.1:459448-490927 GCA_009831015.1 Picea engelmannii
GTTTTGACTTGGTGGCCCTGCCATTGCAGCACTATCAAGCCTAACTCTCCCGTCCTTAGATTTAGATTCTCCCAAGCCATTAGCCTTACTCCTTGACTCCATTTACCCTAAGGCACTAGTCTAAGAACAAAACGCTGAGTCTTCTATTCTCAAAAACATCTTTCAAACTTTCTTGATTTGAAACCCTAACTAACCCTAGCATTTTCACTAACCCTAACCCTAAGATGACGTCATGCCTATATTGAACTTTTGATTGGTATAAAAATTGTGGCTAGGTCATCCTTTGATTGGCATTGATGTGTTCAATATTTCCATTGGTCTAAATTGCAAAACGTCCACCTCTTTGCCTCTTAAACTAACCTCAATTTAGGGCTGACGTCACCCTTGTAGCAGCAACAATCTTGATGACATCAAGCCTCCTCTTAACCCTTACTTAAGTGCAAACGTTTTGGCCTTGACAAACATTTAAGTGTAGAACGTTTTCATTGGTTTATTTAGCAAAAGGTCCACTTATTTGTTTTGCTGAAATAGGGCTGACGTCACCTTTCTGCAATAGTGACGCAACAACAATATTTATATGAGCAGATTTTTGATGTTTATTGCATTGTGATAATACAAAGATTTGACTTTACACATTGAATGCTAGTATCTCTTGTGTATTTATTGAAGAAGTGACATTAATATAAGCTTTTATTGCAATCATTGACTTCGTCAATAATTACTCTCATTAATGCTCATGTATGTTAAAGATAGTCATTAATACTTTGAAGTACTAACCACTGTAGCACATCTTCTAGCTTTATTTGGCTTGTCTCACAAACAGGTGCCATCCAGTGAAATATCTTCTTCTTTTGACTATCATATTGGCAGTAATCTGTGAAGAGAAGCCCATCCTTAACCTTTGAAGCCTTAAACCTTGGTCCTTCTCCTTCAGAGCCCCAGATTACTAGGGACGTCTCCCTTGGGATTAGCCACCCTAAATATAAAGAGCTCCCCATCGAGGTGACAGTGGGTGGGGAAGCTCCTGTTACGCCAGTTTGAAGCCTTGACTCAAGCTACCTAAACCTTTCCTACAAACTATGCGATAACAATGATCATCCAAGTAATACAAAACCCATCAAGTTTGTCAAATCTACAATCATTGACAACAACCACTTTACAGAAATAAAGGAAGATAATCAGCCACCCAGGAGGAGTAAAGGAAAAGGTGCCAGAACTGAATCTGTAGAACAAGGAAAGAATACAACCCCTTCTCAAGGAAATCATGAGCATGGAAGAAATCGACCTGCTCAAAGAAGACAGACTTTTTCAAGGTACAAGGGTTTTTTTTATGGTTATTGTTTTTTCTGCTCTAATTTTTGTCACAAAGCTATAAACTGTTCTTTAAGATTTAGATATGAACAATCAAGATATTCAACGAATAACCATCTTCCACAACAAAGATCGAGACAACCAAGCAACAAACAACCTCATACTATAAATCATGCGATGGCTGGGAAAAGGATGCAGGTTAAGCATAACAATAGTTATGAGCATAACAATAGTTATGAGAATAACAATCATTATGATCTATTATTTAGTGAACCAAAATATTACATCTGTCATAACTATGGACATAAAGCTGTAGATTGTCGCTTAAGGAATTTTAAGCTAGATTCGAATCCTACTGCTGAAAATTTCAAGATTTGGAAGAAGAAAGAAGATGAAAAGTGTAGACTAGTATTATTAGCCCAAAGAGAAAATAATCCTTGGTATATTGACAGTGGATGTTCCAAACATATGACTGGAGACAAAAGTAAGTTTATAACTCTAAGTGAAATAAAATCAGGGAATGTAACTTTTGGAAATGATGCACCAGGAAAAATAAAAGGTAAAGGAATGGTAAGTTTGAGTAATGGAAAAGGGAAATCTCAAGATGTGTTGTTTGTAGAAGGTCCGAAACATAATCTGATTAGTGTCAGTCAAGTCTGTGACCGAGGATGCGAAGTCATTTTTACCTCTAAAGATTGTAGAATAAAATCTGTGAATTCATGACAGCTAGTTGCAAAAGGGATAAGAACAGAAAACAATGTCTATGTGTTAAAAGAAGAAAAAGAAGAATGCCTTAGTATCTATTTGTAGATTAAAAAATGGGCCTAAGCGTGGGTAAACCCATGGAATGACATCCCTTTCCCTTTACATCAACCCAAAACCCTAAAAGGGACCCAAAAATAGGTCTTGCTTTCCTAATTTCCGCTTCGCGTTGAGATCCATCTTTGGCAAGCTGTCGCAGTCCCAAAAACGGTCAAATATGACCAAGTATTCTTCAAAAATTGTTCAAGGGCCAATAGGCCCCCAACACTCACATGTGACTCATCCTGAGTCACTCAGGTCTGATCAATTCCGCCTTGAATTCCTTGAGCTTGGCTCGAGCTGCTTCGACCTGCTGCAGTGCGACATCCTCTTGCTCAGTAAATTCCTGGATCATTGTGTCATTGAGTGGTCCTTCCAGGCATTGTTCTGCAGTAGTGAAAACCTGTTCAAGTTCAGCTCCCTGGCTCTCATGTTCAACGAACAATTGGCATGCATTTTCTTAGATTGGTTGAAGTCGTTGAGAGACTTCCATCACTTTACTTTGCATCGTATGTACCTATTGTTGGGCAGTGCGTTGTTCTGTGAACCTCTTCATTCTTTCGATTGGGGTCAAAGTATTTATCTGCACCTGTAGCGTGTCTACATGCTGCTTTGCTTCTTGGAGTTATGCCTCCAATGTCTGTAATTCTAGATTCTTTGTGAGGGTTTCACAAGTCTAGGCACTTTTAGCGCTCAACTGCTTGCATTCCAAGGCAAAGGTTTTTAATCGACCAATTGTGCTTCGAGCAATGGCCTCTCTTAGATATCTTATTTCTTGGGGGGTCTCGGGCACAGTGCAGAGCTCCAGATCCGTGATGCGCTGTTGGAGTTGCTGGATTAATTCTTCTAGTTGGGTCACCTGCTATGGGAGACAGTCTTCCATATTTACTTCTATGACCATCACAGAGTGCAGTGCCTTGTGAACCCTTTCTTGTACTTCAAGTTTCTCTGCTAGCAATTGTTCCTTTTCCTCGTCCGACTTCGCTTTCAGGCAATATTTTCTCGTTCTGCCTCATTTTGTTGTTCTAGAAGTGCTTTATGTGCTTGCATCAAAGCCTCGGTGTCTTGTGCTATGTCTTCTTGAGCTCATCGAAGGCAAGCTTCGACTTGATCAACGATCTGGTGTAATTGAGCGGGCTCATCACCTGTTCCTGATGTTCTGATTATCAAGGGCGCTGTAGAAACTGCTTGGCTGGACTTAAGTGCCTGCTGCACTTCTTTGAGTTCACCCTTGACTCGGTTGAATAGCTCCTCTTGCTTTTCTTCTTGGTTTTCTACGAGCTCTAGTGAAACATCATTCAACGCAACAATTAAGAAGTCAAAGTCATCCAGGGAAAGGGTAGTTTTAAGCGTGGTCTGGGTGGCCTTAGATTTCTTTTGGGAGGAGGGTTTTGGTGGTGTCATCTTTCTTTTCATGGAGGGATCATCCTCCTCTCTAGGTGGAGTAACCTCACCTTTGTTTTGCTCAACTTCTGTACCACCTAGCTTGTCACCATCACCTCCCTGTGCAGGTGAGATCGAAGTAGTCTTCAAGGACGTGATAGGGACATATTCAACTTCATCATCCTTCTTAGTCCTGCTTAGCCCAGGTGTATCCGACATAGCTTCAGGGATTTCCTCATCAGGCATGTCTGTGGGGTTCGCCGCAACAAGGAGGTCTGCCGACCATTCCTTGGTAATCTCCTCCAAGTCATCTTCTGTCAGCTTGTAGTAGGATTGGAGCTTCTGTTTATGCTCATCACCGCGCATTGTAATATAGGTGAAGTGGCGGTCCGCGCTAAATTTCATCAAAGGTCTAAACATATGAAGTACATTTGGGGTGATTCACGATGTAGACTGATTTGCATTCTTCAGTTGGTTGAAGTAGGTGTGGAAGACAACATTGGACTACCACTGCTTGTTCATGTCACTGGAGTACCACAACGTATAGAACTTCGTGGCTAGTGGTTCGAAAGGTTCGATCTCCAGAAAAGTGGCTTCCTATGGCAGTTCCCAAGCGATGAAAGTGATGCGTATGAGAAACCAACTAAAGTGGAACCCATACCCTTGATCTTGCACTCCTCTGTAATCCAACTCTAACTGGTTTACAAGATACTGTGCCCAATTCATCTATAGTCCCTCGACGCACTTCCCTACTAGGTCAACTACGAAGCCAGTCACCTGTGTTGGTATGTTCTTACGAACTAACTTGCTCGCTATCAACTAACATGCAAGGTGCACTGCACCACTTTGGATGGAGGCTACCTTTTAGCCTCGCGTACCCTTCTCTACATCGCCATAAGTTTCCTTTATCCATTGTGCTAGTGCTAGGTCTGAGGTCTTGCCTGGGTAAAAGTCCTATGGGTCAGGGCCTTGCATGATTATTCCTGTGATCCAATTGATCAGAGTCATATCCATAGTGATGTGGTGATCCAACCATAAGTATCCGTCATGGTATCAAGACAGTGGCAACCTGACGCATGTGTTGACTTCCTGGTGTCTGCCGAAGTGAGGGATCTTCATTACGTTGAGCAGTGTGGACTGCGTGAGGTTCTTAGTCCAGGATTGCAGGACAATCTTAGGATTTCTGCCTTTGGTCTTGGTTAAGTATTTATGTGGATCTAACATGCTGTAGGTTTTTTCATCTCCAAGGTTAAAATCATTAAATTTCAGTGTTGCGAGCTTATCCTGGTTAGCAGGTACTGCGCGCACCCATTTCAGAAGATACGCGGTGATCAAGGTGTACTCAAAGTCTTTGGGTACACTATCATGGTTAATATTTAAACTCAAAGGTGGTATGTAAAATGACAGAATGTGCGGGATCAACTTGGCATTTGAAATATCGTCTTTGTGCTTTGTTCTTGTCTTGGTCGTGGTTCTGGAAGGTCCTTCTCCACGAGCAATGGAGGGAGAATCTTGGAATCCTCATGTCAATGATGCTTGCACACCTGCAGACATCCTTCTCTCTGACATGACTCTCTCAGCCATTAGGTCAATCAAAACTTCTTCAACTACTTTCTCAACAACGCTGATCTCGTCCAACATACAAGCTCAGGTCCACTAGCTCAGGTGTGAAAATGAATTCTGAGACTATGATGAACAGTATAGGAACAAGGAAATGATCACATGGTGAAGTGATCTCAAGTTTTAGGCTCAAATTCTCACTTAGAAAATAGTATTCTCGATGCATGGCGCGATGGACTAAGTAGGGAAACTTAGCAACAGTCTACTTGCAATGGATATGGGGCCTTTATTAACTCTGTCCTATCCGTTTTGGTGCTGTCCAACGGTCTAGTGGGAACCCATAATTTATTTTCAACCCGTTCGGGGTGGAAGTTGAATGGGTATATTGATCCAACAACTATATTGTTGCGCCATGGCGAAGTGCCAGATGTCGTTGTTCTGATATCTCGACGAAACTCAATTCTTGTGATTGTTCCTTCTACAAAGTTTCCTCTTGAGTCTTCTGTAACTTTTTGATTTTGGCCCTCTTCTTACTTAGCTTCCTAGCCTTTTTCCCAGTGAGCTTAGTCTCGGTCATCCTTTTTCCATTCTGAGTCTTATCTTCTCTCAACATAGTCACTTCACGCTGCTTAGGTTCTTTCTTCAGATCCATGGGTAATACTCCTTCATCATATGGATTAGGTATTTCGGTCTTCTATGGTTCCTTTAACACTCTTATAGCTTCAACATCCTGGTCCTTGGTGTTTAACAACTAAGATCTGTTCTCTTGTTCCTCCATCAAGTAGGCGATCCTTCTACTCATAAATTCCATGAGTTCTTGCTTCTTCTGTTCTATGGCTTCCTTTTCTTCTTTTCTTGGATCTAGTCTTTTTCAATCCAGATCTTTCCTAACAAAGATGGAAATGGGGCATGGTCCTCAATAAATATAATGCCTTCGAACTCTTCCTCTGTCGAAGTTCCATGGGTACTCATAGCTATCTGGGTAATTCTACCACATAGAGTTACCATTTTGCCTTTAAATAATCTGATGGTTCCTAGTGAAGGGACCAAAGCAGGCCTTCCTAGGGTTTCCAAAGTGCTTTCTGTCATAATGTTCATCGATGTTCCCGCATTCATAACACAGTCAATGTCGAAGTCTCCTATTCTTACTTCAATTTTCTCTTGTTCTTTGAGGATCTCTGACAAACTGACATCCTTATGATCATAAAGGGTTTCTTTTATTTTCAATAACATGATCTCTGATTCTTTCTGGGGTTCTTCCATAATTTTAGTCTCTTGATCTCCTTCAGATTTTACTTGTTCCATATTCAGTTTTTCAAGTCTAGAAATTATTCTAGGGCAATCCAATACTTCATGGTCCATAGATTTACAACAGAGGAAACTAGGGTTTCTCCCAGGGAATTCCTTAGAAATATGTCCTGGTCTTCTGCAATTGTAACAAAGAGTTAATTCTCTCTTTATCGTCCATGATCCCCAACTCTTCTTGTAATGTGCGCTAGGATCATGATGGATAGCCTACAAAAATTTCTTTCTAGGATCCTACATCCATTGGTTAGTCCAAAAATTGTTTCTATGCATAGGTATAACATATCTTTCATTATTCCTATCAGACCTATCCATATCAAACATTCTTTTATCTAACAATGCTCCAATTTTTAGGCTAGGACAAAATATATCAAGCGTACCTAAATTCATGCTTCAGAAACAAAAAATTTCCACTTATCTTACCTATATAGAGAAAAAGATTTCAAATCTAAAACTTGAACTATTCTTACCTTTACTAGAGCACAGAGCTTACAAATCTTACCTCTTTCTATAGATCTGACTTAGAAACTTCCACTTTAACCTTTCTTAGAGCACAAAGCGTTCAGGTCTGACTTCTTTTCTTCAGTGTAAACCTCTTTTCTTGCAGATCTGACCTCTTTCCTTCAGATCTGACCTTTCTTTCTCGGCACAAAGCTTCATAGGTCAAGTAGAAGACTGCGCACTAGGAAAATAGATCTACGCACATAGCTTATTTCGCACAAATCTTTTTCTTCTTTAGTTTCCATCAATCATAGTTCCAGGTCCCGCCAATAGAACCATTTGTTGGCACATGGGTAGACCCAGGGTTCAATGCTCAAGAGCGCACCAACAAAACCCTAACTATCGACCCTTTTGGAAACCCCTGCAAAGCAGATGAAGTCTCACCTGAGGTAGAGGCAGGGGTGGTTGCAAGACTCAGATGTCTACAACCTTAGCTGGGACATCGATCTGTGATTATATCTTTTACAGGGAAATTAACATAGATCATTCATCAATATTTAACCCTTATGGTACTTCACATATAGCACAGAGCATCACAATGAATACTTAGACTAAAGATGATTCAATACTTAGCCAAAGAAATATAGATTAGATTCAACAGATCAAGCACTAAGCATCTTATATATCAGATCTAACATTCATTCATATATCATAAGCATAGAGCATAACTAGATCTATTTAATCACAGCAAGCACTTAGCCAAGAAGGAGATAAACACATTAGGTCGAAGCACAGAGCACAATACACAAAGTTACCACGGTTCACCCCCACCCTGGGGCTATGTCCACAAAGTCTTCTTCTTTATATTATCTCGGTAAAGTGGTTACAACACAGAGCTTCACTGACCCTTACTTTGCATAGGACAAAAGATCTGCGCAACTCACTAGATCCTTCTTCCTTGCACTTCAACACAAAACTACAACAACTTGCACTTAGCTTTTCAATCTCCTTACAATCATTCATAGAGCACTTGCAATATACATTCGATCACACAGTTCCAGCTACTAGCACTAAGCCTTTAGCTATACATCACATAGATGTACTACTACCTATTCTACTTACATTTCCTAAGTATCTATTTATATATTACAAAATGGGCCTAAGCATGGGCAAACCCACAGGCCAACATCCCTTTCCCTTTACATCAACCCAAAACCCTAAAAGGGACCCAAAAATAGGTCTTGCTTCCCTAATTTCTGCTTCACGTTGCGCTCCATCTTTTGCAAGCTGTCACAGTCCCAAAAACGGTCAAATATGACCAAGTATTCTTCAAAACTTGGTCAAGGGCCAACAGGATTTTGACTTCATCGACCGTTGTTATTTCTTTAGTTCCCAAGTCAACACACAATGTCTTGTACGAAGGGAACTTGAGTAACATTTTGCCTACTGTTCCTCTTGACATATCAATTAAACTCGGAGTCGTGGAAAATGTTCATATTGGTGCCTCATGTTCTAGTGATGAGGTCTGCACGAACAAATCCCTTTTCCAAGTATTCCATGACGTTTTTGCTTGGAGTTATGAAGAAATGCTAGGTATTGATCCTGATATCGTTATACATGAGATTAATACATATCTAGATGCTAAACTCGTTAGGCAGAGACTTCACCCAGTCCATCCACATAAAGCTACTACTATCAAGCTTGAGGTTGAAAAACTTCTTAAAGTTGGCTTTATCTATCCTGTGGCTTTGATCATTTGGGTATCCAATCTTGTTCCAGTAAATAAGAAATAAGGTATGACCCATGTTTTTGTAGATTATAGGGATATAAACAAATCTTGTCCTAAGGACTATTATCCTACCCATTTTTTCGACCAGATCGTCGACAGCTGCGCCGAGACCGAAATCTTCTCCTTGATGGATGATTTCTCTAGCTATAATCAAATTAATATTTTACTAGCGGATCAACACAAGACTTCTTTTATTTTCCCTTGGGGAACCTTTGCCTACTGGAAATTACCCTTTGGTATCAATAACATTGGTGTGACCTTTCAATGTGCTATGTGTTACACTTTTCGTGATATTAAGCACATTGTGCAACAATATTCTGGCGATCTCTCGGTGCATTCCATGCGTCGCCAAGATCACCCGACACATTTAAGGGCCATTTTTGTACACTGTTGTTATTATCGTATACGTTTGAACCCACACAAATTTGTTTTTTGTGTGGAGTTTTAATGACTTCTTGGTTTTATCGTGTCGATAAATGGGATTTGAGTATACCCCTTGAAGGTTGAGGCTATTCTTAATCTACCTCCTCCTTCCACACTACACCAGCTCCAAAGTTTGCAAGGGAAGGAAATTGTTTTGCGCCATTTCATCCCTAATGACGCTAAACTGACGAAAGGATTCACTCAACTACTCAAGAAAGGTTACGAGTTTGTATGAGACGATACCGCAAACAAGGCATTTGAAGCTTTGAAACTTTCCTTAACCCATACATCCTTTATGTTTCCCCCTGACTATATCTGAGATTACTTCCTCTACTTAGTTGCTTCAGAATCTACCATTGCTATGGTTTTAGTCCAAGAGGATGATTCACATGACAAACATGTGATATACTATTTGATTCAGAGTCTCATGACTACCAAAACCAAATACCTACATGTGGAGAAACTGGCATTGGAATTTGTTCAAGCTGTCCAACGTTTTCCCCATTATATCTTATTACGCAGAACCACTGTTATTTTCGATTGCAACCCCATGCAACATATCCTTACTCGAAAATTGCTAGGGGGAAAGTACTCCAAATGGATAGTGATTCTCTAGAAGTTTGACTTGGAGTTTGAACGTGCTAAGCCAAATAAATCTTTGGTTTTTTCTGAATTGATATGCAACATTCCCTCTACTGAGACAAAAAATGTGGCAGAGAATCCCTTGCCTAACAAATTCTTTTTTTATGATAATTTTTGATGATGTATGGTACGTAGATATCATCATCTATCTCCAGACTCAAACTTTCTTGCCCAACCTATCTAGTACAGATCATTGTCGTATACAATATCAAGCTTGCAAATACATCATACTTGGTGATACCCTTTACCACCGTGGTGTTGATTCCATTTTTCGATGATATCTCACCTACAATGAAGCTAAGAAAGATTTGAATGACTGTCACTCTGGAGCATGTGGCTGTCATATGTCTGGGTATGCCACTGCCCAAAATATCTTACAAGCATGTTATTTCTGGCCTTATTTATTGAAGGACTGCATTATTGATGTACAAAAATGCCATGCTTTCCAAACTTATAATAACAAGATACGATCTCATTTCACTCCCTTACATCCTGTAGTTTCCATTGGTCCATTCACCAAATGGGGCATTGACTTCATGACATGTAACCCTCACTCAATTGGGGGGGCATGGATACATCATTGTAGCTGTGGATTATTTCACTAAATGGGCCGAGGCGATGCCTACATTCTATAACACTGGGAAAAATGCAACATTGTTCATATTCAATCATATCATTACTAGGTTTGATGTCCCTCAAGCCATCGTTACTGATCATGGTAGTCATTTTCAAAATTTTATGATGTCTGAACTTACTGAGAAGTTGGGTCTTCGCCATGAAAACTCAACCCCCTATTATCCACAGGCCAATGGCCAGGTTGAAACAATCAATAAATTTCTCATTACTATGCTTCGATGAATGATATGAATCCATAAGACAAACTGGAACACGATGTTGTTCTCAGTGTTATGGGCCTATTGGACATCCATCAAGTCTACCACATGATTTACACCTTTCCAGTTAGTTTATGGTATTGAAGATATCTCGCCGATTGAATGTGAAATACCGTCTTTGAAACTAGTTGTTGAACTTCTCCCTAACACCTCTGTTGAAGAGGAGTGTCTTTTGTATTTGATGCAACTAAAACAAACCTGTCGCGATGTCACCTTAGTTATTGAAACTTAGAAGAAATGTGTTAAATCCCAATATGACAAGCATGTCAAGCCACATGTTTTTTCTGAAGGTGATCTAGTTCTCCTTTATGAGCAAGATCGTGATCTGATAGGGGTCGGTAAATTCGATCCCATGTGGCAGGGTCCTTATATTGTCAAACGAGTATTGGATAAGGGAGATTATGATTTGGTTGATTATGATGGAGTCCCTTTGAGTGAACCAAGAAATGGGCTTTACTTAAAGAAGTACTATGCTTAAGTCATTTTTGCATGAGTGCTTGTACTTTTAGTGTATCATACTCTTGTGTGCTTTTTCATTGTTTGGTTTCAACCCTCAGCTGCTTACCTTGCGTTGTGCTTGGTTTCCATATGTTGGTGTCTTCTCTACCCTACATTGGCTTCACTGATAGCTCTAGTCACAGTACTCAGAACTTAACATCTATTGCTTGGGAAATCTATGCACCTACAGATGAATTTATTAGTCTACATGGTGTTTGCCTTGGTCGTGCAACTAACAATATTGCGGAATACAGTGCAATCATCGAATTATAGACCGACGTTGTTCCACTTGGAATTCATCATCTTATGTACAACTCGATTCATAGTTAGTAGTCCTACAATTGAGTAATGTTTACTCCATTCAAAGTCCTACGTTATTAAGGGTATATTTACGAATTTGCCTCTTGGAACGTCATTTTGATTACATTGAATATCAACACATTCCTAGATGTCTAAATACATTAACAGATGCTTTGGCTAATTATGTGTTAGACAGACATTTGAGACATTTATAAAATCCAATCACACTTTGCATATACAAATAGTAAGCCGATAGAAGCCTCATATATATATAAGGATAATTTTTTTACAAAAAAGTGTTTTTGTCCAAAGACGAAAATATAAAAAATGTGAAGTACATGGATTCATATACAATAGAGCATCAAGGATGCTGCTCACTATAACATGTGACTTCCCATGCTACTATACGGAGTAGTTGACTGATGGAAGCAGACACACCCATTGTGTGGTGCTGGTAATGCCTCAGGATATCATCAATAGAGGCATCTGGGATGTTGATCATGAGCCTAGGTTTTTCTCTATGGTCTCATAGTCGACAACAACTACTCCTGCTACGGCATCTCTCTCTCCTTGCCTCTAGATAGGGGATGAACCTCGAGGTCAGTAAGGTCCCACATCTGCAACATCAAAGAGAATTTGATTAGTCATCTGATAAACAACATAAAAAACATTTTAGATCATTAAAAATCACAAAAACATCATATAAACAAAATGTCCTTCTTACCTATGTCCCCCCATTGGGAACCTTTAGGAAGAGCTAAGTCTGGATCTCCTCAGAAGTCTAGTCTGACATATGCATATTCATTGACCATGAGCATCTGAGTCCTCAGCCAGTCAAAGAAATCATCATTATATCTAATGATATGACCGGTTGCATGTCATGCCATAAGGTCGACCCACCTCTTCATTCTTGGATTATGTGGGGAAGGTATACCCCACTCTACCTATAAGCGCAAAACTAGGACCCTCTCTAGGAATAAGGACACCAAAATAGAACTATATCCAAACTGTTTCAGATCACCACTCTTGCACTTGGTTAGTTGTCTTTTCATACTCTTGAGAACCCCTTCACACTAGTTGAAAACTCGGGGCTCCATACATTCCAACACATACTGAAAATAGCTCTGAAGAGCCATATGGGGAGCTGCACTCCTTACCATGCGTGTGATGGTATAGAGGTGGTCCGTAGGGGAAAGTCTCAGACGTCTCTTATAGCGACTTTACCGCTATGCTTCTGAGTACCTGGCACACAATGTTCACTGATATAGTGGTTCATAGGTGCACCACCACCTCTGCTTCCTGTAAGTGTGACTCAGGACCCACGACGAGATAGCCTGGTAAAGAAGTAGATATCCTCGATATCTATCGTAATAATTTTAGAACCCACATGAAACACGTGCTCCTTCACATGCCACATGTGAACTAGGTACTCGAGTAATCTCAGTTGGGCCCTCATACACTGGATTTTCAAGAATTTTAACAATCCACATTGCTAGAGGGCCATTATCGTTCTCAGGTCATTCCCAGAAAAGTAGTCTTCCTCCTTGTTCTCTCTCTCTCGCCATTCCAACATTTTTACCATGGGAAACCTGCAATGAAACATTAAAGAGATATTATCATCTTTATATTCTTCCCTGGATATTTTTTATTGGCAAATACATCCTAAAAAACTTTTTGAACTGCGCACGTCGCAGACTAGGGCATCCATATAGTGCATAGTCACTGCATGTTGTTTATAGGGCCGCTTGCGACGACCCTAGATCATCTCAGGGCCCGATATAGGGCTCCTGTGACGACCTCCGCGCATAGGTATCCTAAAAAAATTAACTTAAAAGTTTACTTTTAACCAATGAAAAACAAGTTTTGATCCATGGAAAGTTGAAAGAGATGAAAATTACATGTTCTGTGGAGACCGTTCATTGAATGATCGGTCGTGCCTTTCACAATATGCAGTGGAAAATCGAGGTAAATAGGGGGTTTTAGAGCAAAGTTTGGGTGAAATGACAAATGGAATATTGAAATGAAGTTTTTACCCATTTTTATTGACTTTTTCACTTTTTCATTTATATTTTATATTATTTTATATATTTTACCTAAACCCTAAATTCCTAATGACTTTGCAAGTGTTGATTTTTTGCAGATAAAAAGTCTAGGAGTAAAACGTTGAACAAAGATACACGTTTTGGTTTGTTTTTATACATTTGTCACATGTACAGATCCTTTTAGGTCTTTTCAGGAAAAACTTCGAGCTTAGTTTTTGTTCTTTCTCGTGCTCGTAAATCAATGAGAATGTAACCGAGTATACTTTTATCACTTTTTCGGACTCGTAATGGTAACACAAAAAATGAAACCGATGGAGTATCCTTTAAGCTCTTTTCACGCTCCATAAAAATGAAACCATTGTCGAGCGACCTTGTTATTTTCATGCTCGTAAAAGTATTTGAGGAAAATGTTTGTTGAGCGATAGTTTATCTCTTTTTCGGTATCATCATACTACTTTACAAAAAAGGAACTTATGGAGTTCCCTTTAAGTGTTTTTCAGACTCTCTAAACATGAAAAACCCCTAATTTTTCTTTCTTTGGACTCGTTAAACAAATATCGAAATAACCAAATGGGACCGAACCACTCCTTCTCAGGGTTCATTAAACATACTCTGAGGGACTCATCCGAAGGATCAACTTACATCAACAAGCATATGATATCCTCCTCAAGCTTGCATGAAAATAAAGAGGTACTTGCCAGAAATGGTGGGGAGGGAATTTGGGAAAGAAATGTCTTTGTATCCATGTTAGTGGAAATAATAGTCGCTCTTGAACATGACACCCCCCTTCATCATTGTATCCAGGTTGGGAAATCCATTTGTCTCTCATTTGACCATCCACATGTCCATATGTTCAGTCCTCCTTGAGTCAATTCTGCCAATGACATTGTCGTATCATTCATATGTTCAAGATAAGTCCATCCTTAATAAGCCTCCTATTGAGTCGACCATCTGCAATTATAAATATTTTACCATGTCGGCCTTCCCTGTTTCAGTTTCAAATCACTTCACACTCTGATCTACTTCAAATATTTTACTTATTTTGTGTCATTTATGGGGGATACATCAAGGCCCTCCTGTGATGAGTATTTTCCTGTCGAATTCAGCTCATTATTCAGGAACAAGACTTAGAAATCATTCAGTACCTTAGAGATTGTATGCCTCAATGATAGGTTTCTTCGCTTTCAACATTGGGTTCACATCATTGACCCCTGATTGGAATATTCCATTGAGTGTTCGACTTCAAATAATTTATTCACATTCGTTGGATTGTACCAGGTTACCTTGGGATTCATTGACATCAATGGTGATTTACCTTGCACTTGTTAACAATTTCATTAATGACCAGTAATCAAGTGGTTGCTACCATGTTCGACTTCAACACCTGTAATCACATGGTTATATTCGTACTTAAGGATGATGCAAATTAAGACCCTGGATCATCCCATTTTGGTCCAGGTTATGACAAAGTATTCATGATTTGTATTGACACATAGATACACTTTGTATGTCTCGTGGCTATGTACGAATTTGAATTCTTTAGAGCATAGACCCACAGTGTATTATGGGTGGCTATGTTGATTCATAATGACATGGATCCACAATGTATATATAGTGGGCATGACTCACCTGATTTTTTGTAATCTGAGTATGGGAATGCTTACCTCAGACAATGGTATATTATTATGTTGATGCTTGACTGTTTGTAGGTTCCCGATCGGTGTGCTCCTTGTTTATGACACACACATTCTACAAAGTATTTCAGTTGTCACGAGTTCCAGCCTCATACTTTGGGGGGCATTCTATTACACATTATTTTGGTCACCCCAACGATCTATTGACAAACATGTGTTCATCTTCCCAAAAAGAATATTTCTCCATGAGGAAGGTGATTGGCCTTCTCTTCTTAAAAACCACGTTAAGGAAGGTATTCACAGGCTACACTATACACAGGGTGTGACGATGCCTGATCGCCACCCCCTACCATAAATATGATCTACGACATCTCCATAGGTTGCTCTATAGCTAGGGTGCGACGATGTCAAAAGACTAAGAAAAAGTCAAGTTTCACGAAAGTTATAGAAGGGGATATTCTAGAAGATTAGGTGGTGTCCGAATGGTTTGGATCTTACTCTCTTCTTTGATTTGGTGGGATCATCCTAATATCTTCAAACATCTCTCTTTCCCCTATATAAAGAGGGATCTCTCATGGAAAAGGTTAAGTAAAATTAAGAAAAAAAAATCAAAGCAAGGCTAAGATTATATGGAGAGTTCTGCATTGGATCATTCTTGAGAGAATCATTTTAGTTCATCAAGTCATTGTGGATCTTCTTCATTCAATATTGGAGCAAGTGTGTGTGTTGGAGAAAAGGGTCATTGAAAGGGGACCTTGCGACATCAAGTCTTTGGTTGTTATCTCCACTTTCACTTTAATGTAATACAATGATATGTTTCTTTCCCATAAAACTTGTCTTGTTTTATTGTATGATTCCTTGATCACATGCATAAATTCTTTTTGAGTATATTGGATTGCTTTCACTTTGGTTGTCTTGTGTTCCCTTGCAGATTCAATATCACAGGAGCACCGGAGTGGATTTAAGATGACAATGGCAAGAGGAAGCAATATTTAAACGGTATGTTGTTTATCTCTTGTTATCCAGTAAACTCAATAGTTAGAGCTTAGGGAAAGCGTCATATTCTGTTATGTTTTGTTCTAGATCTAGGTGGATATAGAGAGATCTATTTATGCCCACATTTACTGATCAATCCCATAACACTTGTTCATCAAATGCTTGCTTGGTTAAGAACAAGGAGTTGACGATTAAGTTGGGGTATTGGACCTCGCTGGTACTTCCGACTAAGTCTATTTCAGTCAACTTTCTGAATAATTCTTATTTATTTGATATGATTATTTCACATGATAGGAAAATGAGATGTAGGTTCTTAACTTTCTCTTTCCAACATGCATTTAATTGTTTGATCCAGTTTGGGGACGGGAGATCTTCTTCTCTTCTTCTCATTTCTGTCATGTTGGTGAAATTGATGCCAAAAGGGAGAACCATATATAGATAGAAACCTTATTCATTTTTAAAATCTGCTTGCAAATGTTCCCACAAGGCATGTGCCTTCATTCCAAAGGAAGCCATGCTTTTTGATGTTTCCCAGGCTTGAGTAATTAGCTCCATTCGTTTCTTGATATTCATCTCCACATAGCCTCTACATGATGTGAGGAGCCTTGAGGATCCTTTTAACTTTGTTGCAGGGGTGGAAGGCATGGTTATTGCTAAAGGATTGGAAAACAATGGGATATGAATCAAATATTCCTCCAATTCCTCGATTTGGTACTTCAGCCTGGAATTCTCCACCTCAATGCCTCTAATGGAATCATCAAGAGCATCTCCAGTTGCTTGGTGAAGTCGAGAGATTTGGGACGGTTGCATGTTCCTAAGGTTAATCTTTGAATGATATTTCCATTTCTTATTTCTTACACCTCTCTTTTCCTAAGGTTTCTTTGGGATGTCGTACTCTTGGGAGTGGTAGCTGGGGATTGGACACTCTTCTCACCAGGGCATTTTCCCCGTTGTTTGTACAATTAATTGGTGCTTTGCAATGTCTCTAGGTCTCCAATGTTAGGAGCATGAGTGTTGTCGTCATTGTCTATGTCTTCGTTCAGGAGTGTATGGATAAAATAATTGTTGAAGCCAATTGCTTGTAAATGTTCTACAAAAATCCCATTAGGGTCAAACCCTCTTAGAATTTTAGCATATCTTAGGCTCAAATTGTTGAAATGGCTTGAAAATTCGTCAATATTATTGACGTTCTTGAACACGAAGTCCCCGAATTTACAAGGCAGAGGAATGAACTTATTTTTTCTCTTCTCATGGAAAAAATGCAACCAATAGTTGTATTGCCCTGCTATTTCTGTAACAAAGATTTTGTCTGTAATGTGACATGGAAGGAAATTAGGATTTCCTTGGAGCCAAAAATAATTATTACACTGTAATTCTCCATTCGCTCAGGTGTCCCCTTCCTGTCCAGAAACTTGGTTGCTTGGTCAGACATCTGGGGATCATCCTTTCCTAACAATAAATCTTTGAAAACTGAGACAAAGTCATTAAAAACCTCATAAAAATAATGGGAGGCCTTGTGCCACCATAAGGCCTGGTACCAGAAGGTTATTGGGTCGAATTCACAGTTTACCTTCTTGGACACAGACAATTTTGGAAACAGACAACAATGCGCTATCACGAAAACCAATTAGGATGACATATAAAATTTATTCTTCCGTTTGAATTGTGACAATTGGGAAAAAATTTCAATGGAAATCAACTCCCCCAAATAAAAAATGGCTTGTTCCTTGACCGTGAAATACAAAATATAAAGAATCATGCGGGAAATGCTTGATGTGGATTCTTGTCCCATTATTATTGTAAACATCCAAGCAATTTTCCGTAATGGATTTCTAAACGAACTAACCTGCAACCTTGTGATATCTTCAGGAACTGTCGTCGGGTCTTCCAGGAACTTGGGTAAGAGGTCCAACCCATTGTCATGCTTTTTTAGGAACTCCTTGCAGTATTCTCCTCTGAAGCTCAATGTTGGATTCGATAATCTTAACATCTTGCGGAATACTTGAGGTGACAAAGAAACAAGAGAGTGGTCCCGCAGTGGAATAATTCTTTGGCTTGAAATATATCTCTCGACGCACCAATAGTCCACCTCCTTACAATAAAATACTTCAGGGACATAGCCTGCATGAGAAATTCCAGAGGTCCAAATTACTTCATTCTGGGTGGAAGGGGATGAGTAGTAATAATATTCCCTGGACCACTGGAAGTTCTAGTCCTCACACCCGAAGATGTTCACTGTATCTCCATAGAATTGTTGTCAAGTTGTTTCCATAAGTTGAGGAGAACGTCTATTTTTTCCAGACAATGTTTGAAATGAACACTCAAAAGGGATAATATGACCCTCGAAAAATATTGGTCTAATGCATGTGAATGTGAGATCTCCTCGAGCCTTTCGCTCATTAATGACAATCTCTACAGTTCCTGCATGATGAGTTGTTAGAATTAACGCTTAGTAACTTCATACTTAGAAAGAAGTGTGAAGGTGGTGGGGACATTGAAGAGAAATTAAGGATTGGATATTTTGTGAACTCGCTAACCCGATGACCCACGAAAGACATTCCATGATGTTTTAAATGAACACTCGGAAGGGATAATATAACCCTCCACAAATCTTGGTGTTGCACCTCTTTTGTCACCTTGGTGAGCAAATAAGAGGTGCTTGAAATCTCAGTTGGGTTTGCTGAGAAAGACAGCTGTAGAGGAAAGAGTTAGAGAAAGAAAAACAAAACTATAACTAAGAATTAAACTAATAAAAACTAAAATCATAAGCATAGGGACATAGAGATAAAAAGAACAAAAAGACCCATGTCACCAATGTTTGAGGCTTGATCTATTGATGAAAACAAAGCACCAAGAAGAAAGGGGACCATGAGTCCCTTCTTCCTCCAAGGGAAGGCTCTTGGACCCTCACTAGTAGCTCTTCTTACAACAAGAAAAATGAAAATGGTGGTGAAAGAACTCTTTGAAAATCCACTCAATGGAGAGGTGGATTGCTCAATGAAATGGTGCCAATGTGTTCTTGTCAAGGATGGAGTCCTTAAAACAATATAGACAACATAACATTACTTTGAATTCCTTGAGAAAATGAGGTGCATTCATGGCTTTTTATAGCATTGCTTTGGGATTTTGTTTAACTTCCTTGTAGTGTGAAAAGAGGCCATTTAGGGCATTTTTAGGTCTTTGACCAGCCCACCATTCGGATCCAGCCCGGATTTGGAGGTCAAATCAGCTTGGGAGCTGAACCATAAGTGGTTGGGAGGCCGACCACATTCATAAATGTGCCTTTTAGCAGGTGCACGTATTTTTGTGCTAACAGGCACGCATCGTGTGCGTATGCACGCTTTCTATGTTCCTGTTCCACACATGTGCGCGCGCGCCCAACTTCTGTAAAGCGCTCTTCAATTTTTCACTACTTTTTATAGTTTTTGACCTTTTTTGAATGTTTTGATATTAATTCAGGGCCATGAATGACTTCATTACTGTTCGATGATGCTGAGTTCTTGTAACCATGTGCAGACGAAATTTCAGTGATAATAGATGCCCCCTGATGGATGAGGTTAGGATCATACGTATAGCCAAAATCCATCAATGTTTCTTCTACTAGGAATGTTGTTGTAAGATAGAGCAATAGTGGGATCGTTCAGAGCTATCCGTTGGAGAAAAAAAGAACCGGTAGGACCCGATCTTCCATGAGGTGTATAAAATAGCAAACTGTGTACAAACGAGGTGGGCATGCCCCATGCTCGTGTCATGTAACTCTGGAAAAAGATGACTGAAGTGTTGGTGTAGACAACTGCAGCGCCCTCAGGGGCGGTCATGATAGAGGCAGGAGACAATTCTGCAAATGAATATGCTTTGAATAGTAGGCATTGATCGCGGTAAGAAGTAGCAGCGATGATGTGGGCATTGATAGCCCTTCCAAGTTCAGAGGTCTTCGGCAAATAAAAGAACTAACTGCAATAGTCGCAAAGTAAGACCCACCGTAACATGAGAAAGTGTTGGCATCGAATGTTATGGGGGTCAACGACAACAGGGAGCAATGGTGTTTCACCCTATGCCGTCTGAGATCTCTCATTGAGTGGATAATGAGAATCAAAATATGGTCGCCCTTCCGGAAAATGGTGTTGATGTCGACAAAAGGGGACGTGACTCCCAGAAGCAAAGGGCTTTGTGAAATCTACTGAGGTGAGGAAGTGGCAGAGGTACATGGACAAAGTCAAGAAGTGGGAAGACTCAAGACTGCCCTTGGTTGGAGGATGTATGAGATAAAAAGTGGCCGCAACCGTGTAACGAGGTCGAGTGTCAGAGGGACGACAAGACCGATGATAAATTGTGCCAGAGGCAGGACAAGGTGAACAAATTTAGAGGGTAGAGGTAAGTGACCTGTGGGGTGCTCTGAAGATATGGACGATGCCGACAAGGGTAGATGATAAGTAATTCTCCAACCGAGGGTGACATGGGTTGCATGTGGCCAAAAGGAAGGAAGCAAGTCGCCAAAGGTGACGAAAAAAAGAGAATGTAATGACTGGAAATAAAGGCGTTTGTACAATAAATAACGAATACTTGGGGAGAAATGTACAAATATAGAAACGAGTGCCCCAGTGTGATATGGGTGGCCCACGTAGGGCATAATGTGCTTGGAAGACTGATGAAGGGTGGGGGCCCCATTGGTGAGTTTCTGTATGAGGTAGGGGAAATGAAGGTAGGTTCGCAGATGGGAAAATTGATTGTGGATGAAATGGAGGGTTCATGATACTGTGGAGGTGCAGGTAAAAAAAAAAAAAAATAGAACCGTAAAGAGATAATCTGGGAGTCTGTGTGGGAAAGCTAGAAAAATGAGGAGAAGGAATATGTGGATGATTCACGACATGATGAAAGACTATCGGGACTCCCATCCCTAAAGGGTAAAAAACAGCATGAGGGTCAGAAAGTGGCAAAAGGTGCTATGAATGGGACCACTCATGTGGGTAAGAATGCTACCGGGTAACAGTACCGAAGATGCAAATGGAGGTGTGGGTACTGCAGAGCCGGGAATGGGGATCCTAGAGGCCAATATCAGAGGGTGTGACTAGAAATGTAAATGCGATACAACGGGAAAGACTACATGCCAGTGCTGAGTATATACCTGAAGGGGTTGTGTCGATGGATGATGATCAAGTACCTGCACACATGAAAACCAAATACCCAAAGTGAACAATATCTGAAGAGAATCAAAGACATGAGCATGTATTTGACGAGTGTGACTATGTGTATGCGTACCTGACCATGGTATGAAGAAAAAGGCGCCCAAGGGACTCATGATGAAAAGTGACCCAGGGACTGCTGTGATGTAGGTGACGGGATGTTGATCCCGTGGCTGAAGACGGATTGAAAAATGGACACCGTGAGCTCCCAGAATGGTGAGTGGAAGTTTGGCAAAAGGCCTATATATAGCTGTAGGGCCCACATTTCCACCTCATTTGTACCTGCTGCAATAGTGATTGGACAAGCAGTTTTCAGAGGAGATTGTGAGATTTAGGGAGGATGAGGCAGTCGATTGAGGATCTGTGAGTATCAGGTTATTGGTCTGATCATCCTGCATAGAAATAGGTTTTCAATTTTTGGGAAGGGGCTGTATGAGGGGGCCGTACATAGACGTTTAGGGGATATGGGCACCACATGCGCGGGCGATCTGGTGATAGGCGTGCATACGTGCATGCCTGTACACTGAATATACGTGCATGGGGGCATGATAGAGGGAATTTAAGGCGCGTCCGAAGGGCGCACCTATGAGTTGAACAGGCGTGCACTAGTGCGCGGCTGTGGGGTTGACAGGCGCGCACCTGTGCGCGTCTGTATGGTGAACATGCGTGCGCAGGAGCACGCCTGTGAAGCAAATAGGTGTGCACTAATGCGCACCTGTGTAGTGCACAGGCGCACGTCTATGCGTGCCTGTGTAATGAACATGCGCGCATGTGGGTAACAAAAACCGCGCCTAGGAGGCAAGGTTGAAGTGTAAAAAATGAGTATTTTTGATACTGTTGATGGTTGCATGAGCTGATACAGGGCTCTGTGTTGTCTACAGGTGGACGGTGGTGACGATGCCAGTGCAGTGGCGAGAGCGAGATTGGGCCCAGTTGCGAGACGTCGTGGCCATTGAGGGGCCCGGTGTGCGTGCGACTTTGGCAACCTGTGGGTTGCTAAATTTCTTTGAGTGCCCGTTGATACTGGCACATGAGTATTTGTTACAGTTCTTGATCCAGATGTGGAGTCCGGAGCTGCACTGCTTCCTCGTACGAGGAGATCAGATCCCCTTGACTGTGGTGGAGGATATATATTTCTTGACTGGGCTCCCCTTTCGGGGAACGCCCCTACCGGCGGAGACGGTGTTGCCTAGAACTATTTTCCTTGCCAAGATTGGCCAGAGATACTGTTTAGGTCGGGACTTTATGTCTGGGACTGTGGTGAGTATCGCGGCGATATATTCCCTGGCGCATCGCTGTATAGCAGCGATGATTGTGCGGGTATATGGGTCACTGGCGACCCAGCGGATTAGTGGTGGCCAACTTTTGGTGCTAGAGAGAGTGTTGGCCGGCGAGTGGTTCGCTTGGGGGCTGACGCTGCATGCGAGGATGGTGGCGCAGTTGGACCACTATCGGTCCACTAGTGCGGGGGAGTTTTCTTTTGGGTCCATCCTAGTGGCCTGGTTTGTAGAGAGGGTGCTGATGTTGCGCCCGAGGATTCTACTGGAGATGTCGGGGGTGAGAGAGTCGTGGTTGAGGCGGTGGTCTACAGTTTTGCTTCGTCATGGTGGTGGAAAAGGTGGCCACTTCTTTTTGACAGAGGCGGCACAGGTATGGCGGCAGATGCCGCAGGTGATACTTCGGTACCCCTATGCTGGGGTGGACTTTCGGGGTGACCCGGACATGGTGCTACCTCCAGGGGAGGTGTTTGACCATCGAGGTATGTTTAGTATTGGTGTGCATGTTTTGGTTTATTTTGTTTTTTGAGATAGCAGTCCACATGTATATGATATAGATGCTGATACTATTTGTTGTTTTTTACATGTGTAGATGTGGCACCTTGTGGGCACGAGGTGGAGATGTAGAGAGCATCGGCTCGTCGAGAGCCGGAGAGACTACCGCATGGAGAGAGACATCGACGGGAGGATGTCGCGGGGTGACCAGCTAAGCCAGAGAGGGCAGCGAGGAGGCGCTGGTTTGATGACCCTGGTGCGGGGCCATCACACGCTCCTCCAATGGCGGCCGTAATGGATTTTGATGACATACGCCGTTGTCTGGAGACAGTCTTACAGGATGTGCCTGAGGGCATGTGGACGTGCATCTAGGACGAGAGTTTCCTGGAGCAGTGTGTAGGGGTATCGCCGCCATGGCAGGCCATAGTGCGATGAGCATCAGTGCTTGCTGCTATGATGAGTGGACGCCTGCCGCCAGGGCAGGAGGGTCCTGTGGGTGGACCACCACCGCCTGTGGTAGGTGGTGGTGGGCTGCCACCGCCTGAGGTGGGAGCAGGTGGTGGGGTGATAGAGGCACCATGAGTGGTGCATGATGTATATCTTTTTGTTGTATATAGGATGGTGAGCCCATTTTTTGTACCGAGGTGCTGCATTGGCCTGCGGATACATGTATTTTTGTATGTAAACATTCGAATGGCCTGATGGGCCTTTATATATACATGAGTATACATATTTGAGATTCAGATGTTGTCTACATGTTTTTTGCTGATGTTTTGAGTACGTCCATTCTATATATATGTTGTGACAGGATTTGTGAGATGTTTATGTATGTGTAGCTTGATGTGATATATGCCAATCTAACACCATGTTAGCTATGTGATCTGTAAATTGATTCAATTGTCTTGGAATAGGTGTGAATGTAATGGAATCAAAATGTCGAGATAACAGTCTAACCTGCAGGTATTTGCAAAAGAGGCACGGATTGCGTACGCGTTACACATTATTTAGCTGGAGAAGGACTAGTTGAGATTCGAGGAAGACGCTAAGGTGATGAATATGATGATGTTGGGCGTCGGCCAGGAGGCCAATGACAACAATGTATTCAGCTTGGTTGTTGGTTGCTGACCCCAAACATATGTCGCTTGAATGGAGCATTTCATGTGAGGGGGTGTAGAGAGCCCAAGCAGCTGAAGAGAGATTTTGTGTCCAACGGCTGGTGCCGTCGGCGTAACCAATGTAGTAGGCTGGTGGAGGAAGCATCTGTCAATAACACAAGGGATAGTTTAGACGTGAGGGAAGGAGAAAAAAGATTAAAAACACTAAAAAAGAAGAAATAACCTAAAGTAGAATGACTACTTTTAAGCATAAAATTTCTTGAGATACAACCCGTTGACGGGGTCTTTGAGAGAGAGGCCTTCGGGAGAGGCCAGGATGTATGCGCCTTTGGTGAGGCAATGTTGGATAATGTAAGGGCCATACCAAAGTGATTCGAATTTGCCGTGTCCAAAGGTATCGTGAGCGATATCATAAGCGAGGACGAGGTCGCCTTCGCGGAATGATCGAAGGTTGACATGGCGATCAAAGGTAGCCTTGGACTGTTTTTTAGCTGCCTCGTTGTTCTGTAAGGAAGATCGACGATATTCATCCAGAGACTCCAAGTTCAGCAAGCGCTGCTCCATTGGAGCAGTGTCAGGTAATAGCTCAATTGTGGTGCGTAAGGTGGGAATTTCGCACTCGATGGGAAGAGTTGCCTCGACCCCATGGACTAAATGGAATGGTGTGAAACCAGTAGTGGTTTTCACCGTCGTTCGATAAGCCCATATCTCAGAAAATAACATATGATGCCAATTGGTTTTATGTTTATTAACCATGCACTGTAACATGGTCTTGAGGACTTTGTTAACTGCCTCGACCTGTCCATTTGACTGAGGGTAATATGGTGAGGCAAACTTGTGAGAGAATCCTAATCGAGAGGAGAGTTCGACGAAGATCTCATTCTCGAAGTGTTTCCCATGGTCGAAAATGAGTTGGAGGGGTACTCCAAAATGAGATATGACGTGGTTAAAGAAAAAATGCGCTGCAGTGTCAGCGGTGTTGTTGAAAGTGGGCATAGCTTCGACCCATTTGGTGAAGTAGTCAATGGCGACAATGATGTATTTGTGACCATTGCTGGAGGATGGATTACAAGTCATAAAGTCGATGCCCCATTTACAAAAAGGGTCAGCAGTAATGAGAGGGTGGAGCAGAGCGGGGGGAGCCCATGTTTTGTTGGCATAGAGCTGACATTGCTCACATCATTTCATGGCATGAATGCAATCATGAAACAAGGTAGGCCAAAAGTAACCGACTTGGATAATATTTTGAGTAGTGGATATACCCGAAATATGGCCCCCACATACGTCGCTATGGAAGTCGTTTAAGACTCTATTGGCCTCGTCAATAATCAGGCATCGATGAAGAATGGTGTTGATGCCCCGCCGGTATAGGATGTCTCCGATGAGAAGGTAGCGGGGGGCTTGATGGAGAATACGTCGACGATCATCCCGTGACAGGTGGTTACCGAAATTTTGAGTTCGGAGATAGACGAGAAGGTCGCCATACCAAGGATCATCCGAAGTAATGTAAAAGAGATTTTCGTCGGGAAAGTCGGTATTGACGAGGGCACTGGTGGTGTTAGAGGGGAGGGCCGTGACAAGTTCGGCGAGAACGAGGGCCTTCTTACTCTTAGGTGTTGAGAACTCGAGGTCATACTCCTGAAGGATAACGATCGATCGAGCGAATTTTCCGTTAACTTGCCGACGGCTAATCAAGTACTGCATAGGGTTGGAATCTACGACGACCTTTGTGGTGCAAAGCATAATGTAATGGCGCAGTTTCTAGACTGCGAGGACAACTGCAAGAGCAAGTTTCTCTTCGTGTTTATAATTTAAGGGTGGTCCTGAGAGGTTCTTACTAACGTAATAAATGACGTGTTAATGATTGTCATCTCTGATCTGGATGAGGACGTCGGCTACTGATACAGGTGATGCTGATACGTAGAGGATGTAGTCGCGATTATAGTTAGGGGCACTAATTAAAGGTGCATTTGAAAGCGCTGATTTAAGATCGTCAAATGACTGTTGGGCATGGTCGTCCCAGTGAAAAGGGATGTCGTTACGTAGTAAGCGGAGGAAACCATGTGCGCGTATGGCGTAATCAGGAACAAAGCATCTGAGAAAGTTGGCTTTGCCCTGTAGACTCTGAAGTTGTCGTAAATTTTGGGGAGGTGGAATTTTGGTGATAGCTTGGACTTTGAGGGGGTCCACGGAAATACCGCTTTGGGAAACAATAAAGCCGAGGAGGTGCCCTGTGGTGACACAAAATACACACTTGAGAGGGTTCAAGCGGATGTTGTACTGACGACACTGCTGAAAGATGATTCGTAAATCATTGAGATGTTGGGTGCGTTTCTTGGATCGAGCTGTGAGGTCGTCCAAGTAGGCGAGGATGATTTTAGCCAGATCGTGGAAGATGTATGTCATCGCCCGCTGGAAAGTTGTGCCAGCATTTTTTAAGCTGAAAGGCATGACACGATATGCAAAGGTACCCCATGGGGTAGTGAATGCGGTTTTATACTGATCGGTTGGGTGGATTTGAATTTGGTTATAGCCAGATAATCTGTCCATAAAGGAGAGAGCCTCGTGGCCGGCGCAGTCGTCGATAATTTGATCGATGAAAGGCATTGGAAAGTTGTCTTTGGGACATGCGTTATTGAGATCGCGAAAGTCTGTGCAAATGTGGATAGTGCCCTATTTTTTTTCGACGGGTACAAGGTTGGAAACCCATGAAGTGTAAGCGATGGGGTAAATAAACCCGACCGCACGTAATTTGTCAATTTCAGCTTTGATAGCCGCGACTTTGGATGGGTGTAGCGGTCACTGTTTTTGGCGAACTGGTGTGATGTTAGGCCAGGTGTCGATGCGATGTTTGACAATGGAGGGATTGAGGCCAGGCATTTCCGTGTATGACCAGGCGAAAATATCCCTGTATTCCTAGAATAGGGCTTTATATGCGGTGATTTCTTCGATGATGCCATGTTTAATGGAAATGTCGATTTTGATGGTGGGGTAAATGTTGGCCATGTTGCCTTCTTCAAAAACATCAGGGGTAGGAATGGGATTGTTGAACCAATCGATAGGCCCGGATGGGATAAAATCTTTGGTTTTGATTGCGTAAATGGGGTTTTGGTTAGGAGGCATGGGGGCTTCCTGTGGAGTGAAGAGTGCACGGTGATGTAGCGCATCCCAGGGAGAGTCTGGGTGGTTTAGCTCTTTGATTATTTCCTCGTCACTTTGGAAATGCCGGGAATACAAGGGGTCATGAGGAGTGATCTCAGTGATAGTGTGGTTTCCCCCTAATGAAGAAGCAGGGAGAACAATGCTAGGAGATGGGGAGGGTTCACTCGACATAAACCATATATTGAAGTATTGAGGGGTACCCGTGGTGGTTGGGTGGAGAGTGTCCGTAGGGGAATGAGTAGGAGAATTGGGGGGGTTGCGGGGTAAATCCTTAGAGATGTCATCTAAGAACCATGGAGGCGTTGGGAGTGCCTTGGGCTTGGGAGAAATTACATGAAGATCCTCTAGTGACGAGGTAATGTCAATTATCACCTCTGCGGGTCGGTGAAGCAGGGCCAATTGATGTTGCCTGTATTCAAGGATCATAGGACACTGGTATGTAAAATGAGCTAATGAATTGCAGAGAGAGCAAGGGTGTCTCATACATTCATTGACGGAAGTGGTGACATAATGAATGTCAGTAATATTTGTTGAAGAGGACGTAGCATGGCGTGGGTTGTTCTGGAAGTTCTGGCGCACAACGGCCAATGTCTGCTGAAAGCGTGGTAGTGCTGGGCAATGATGGGTGTAATGGCCATACTGTAAACAGATAGCACAAGTGTATTTGGTCCTCAACCCTTTATTACTGGAAGGGTTGGTGGGACTAGCAATGGTGGCGAGTGTTGTGGGAGTTTGATTGAGGGGGATCAAATTCTGTAATTCAGGTAGTGATGGACAATTGTTGGTTTGGTGGCCCTCTTTCTCACATAGTGCACAAGGTGGTGGGATGCGTGGAGGAAGGGGAGCAGTGGGCTCTTTCTTCTTTCTCCTGCCCCCAGCTGTAGCAGGGGGGTTAGTGAGTGGGGGGGTGGTGGGGGTAAGGACGGGGATTGTCATGGGAAGTCCTTCTTGTGGGGGAAGGGATGGTCGAGGGACCATCTCAGGTGGGTGTAAATACCAAACTGGGATTGCTAAGACCATATTCGGTAGTGTGAGCATTGCGGCTACCTGAAAAGATTTGATACCTGGTGGAGGGTAAAAGAAGGGAATTTAGGTCAGGGGTTGGGGGACTGTCTCCCATATGGGATTATGCCCTTGAGGGGATGTGGATTTGTGGATTGTTGAGCTCGAAGAGTGCACAGGAGGCTCCGGCGAGAGTGGTTCTGCGACTATTGGGACGTCAGGAATGACTGAAGCCTCCTGAGGAGGAAGATCATCCTCTGTGTGAGTGTCGTTAGATGATACAATGCATACCTGTTTAGTAGGATGAAGGAGTGGTGGTGCTCCATGGTACGCCCCTAACAAGGATGGATCTTTGAAAATCCCAGGACCCATCTCGACGAGTGGGTATGCGTCTTGGTTGGTGTGGATGAGAGGAAGAATGTTATCGAGGTTGGCAGATGGGTTAGGCTCATAATGTGAGACTTGGTCGATGGTCACAATCTTTCCATTGTGGGGGAACATCATTGTCCGAAAGACGGAAGATGCCATTGCCTTCATAGCGTACATGTAGCTACATCTGAACAAAATATTATAATCGAGAGGAGTGTCGATAACTTCGATATCAATGAGAATAGTTTTTCCCTCGAGTTCAACGGGGACATTTTGGAAGAGCCCTTCAGGAGAGGATGATCATCCATCATAAGCTCGTAATGTGATGGAAGAGGGTATGAGTTACGGGGAACCAAGTTTCTACCATACGATTTTGAACATGCTGCACGTAGACACACCTTCATCGATGATACACCTATGAACTGTGATGTTCCATATTTTGAATGGTATTTGAAAAGCGATCAAGGTGGGAAGACGAGGTTCTCCGCTGTCAAGATCAAAGGTGATGAGTCGAGTACCTGCAGGGTCGACTGCGCCGAAGGCGGAAAGTAGTGATTTCCACTGCGTAGGAAAAGTTCTTAAGGACTTCTAAGACTGACATGGCAGCCTGGGATTGCGCTAAGTCGTCTACCAAGCTATAGTTATGAGCTGCCCTAGCCTGTGGGTTGTGGACATTCCTACGCAAGGGGATGTGAGGGATGCATAGTGGTGGTTCGGAGGAAGGGCGAGGGATCACCAACAGGTGTTATCCATAATTTTGGTCATCATGATCATGTGATGATGTTGGTGAACTCATGCTCTTCATTAGAACTCTTTCCTGAGAAAAAGTTAACTTTGTCTCTTTCCAGAAATCACACTTTTAAGGGAAGTTCGCAGGCAGACAATACATTTTCCTGTGAGAATGTATGATTCTCGTAGGCTGCATTAAGACAGAGTGCGAGGGGTTCGCACTGTACCTAACTTCTAGGGTGCGAACATCTTCTAAAGAAGGGAAAAAGATAGATTCTCGAACCTTCTAGAAGGGAATCTTCTAGAAGGATGAGATGGCATTCGAATGGTTATCTAAGTACTGGCTTTCCTGATATATTGGGATCATTCCTATCCTAGTAACTAATCCCTTATCCCTTATAAATTGATGGGATTCTCATGGAAAAGTTTAGGAAGCAAACTAGCAAGAGATTTATTGGAGAATTAGTGGAAGATTGTATGAAGGATTGATGCTACAACAACTAGAGACACCAGCAAGGTTATCAAAAGTGGTTGATCTTCTTCATGCATGAGAAAGTGTGTGTGTCAGAGATAGGAGCCATCGAAAGGAGACTTACAACATCAAGGCTCAGGTTGTAATTCTTACTTTCTATCAATTTAATACAGTAATATGTCCCTTTCCCATAAAGCTAATGTCACTTTATTGTATAACTCCTTGATCATATGCATAGATTAACTGTTGAATATATTAAGTTGTTTTCACTTCAATTGGTTTGAGCTGTCTTGGTCTTGACGGCACAAGAGCATTGGAGCAAAGCTTGAAACAACAGAGACCCAAGGAAGCGATCATCAGGTACGTTCATGATTCTTGCATCCTAGTTCATTCAATAGTCTAAATCTAGGGAAAGAGTATTATTCTGTCCTGTTTTTTTCTATATCTAGGTGGATCTAGGGAGATCGGTTTGTGTCCGCACTTACGGATTAATCCTAAAACAAAATTGGCGACTCCACTGGGGAATAATCCCATTTTTTGGTGGCTTTTTGTATTTTCTGTGGCCATTTTCTCCAGTTTCATTTTTCTCTTGTCTTGTCAGTCTCTGAGTCCTCAGGATATCCTGAGAGACCTTCTGGGTCTAGAAGCCTTTGTCAAATTAGCTTTCATTTTCAATTTTTTTGTCATCTTCAGGAGTTCTCGCACTGTGTCAAACTGCTTTCTTGTGAGAATCAGTCAGGTTTGCACCCTGCTCATAGGGTTTAGTGCGAGTACCTTGCACCTTGCTAAAAGGTTGCCTGCGAGAATCATAGATTCTCACACTGTGTTAAACTGCTTGCCTGCGAGCAAGATTTTTCAAAATTTTGAAATTGAATTTTGGTTTTTCCAACTGCTCAGATCAGTTGATTTACCTCTTTTGAGATTATTGGACCATTGATTGATATAGCTTTTGCTTTAGTTTGCATGCTTGAACAGTTTTAGGGTTTCAAGATTTTCCTTAGCATTTGTGGCTTGATTTTCATTTCTCGACTCCTCTGGCAAAACCATTCTCTCTGACTTCAGATTCTGAATGTGTTAGATTTGTTGGGATCCAGTGATTGGTTGAGAATTAAGTTTGCTTGGTTTTATCATTTGTTTATGGTTTGAAAGAACATTTTCATTTGCATTGAGAAGACTATTTGGTTTGTTCTTTGTTTTTGCTTTCGTTGAAAGAGTTGATTGGGTTGTTATTGCTTGATTCTTTGTGATTTGATTTTCTGCTCTCTCATTGATATAGTGTGAGTTCTTTTTGGAAAGTGAACACGATTGTTTTCTTCCATCAAATTGTTTTTTTCATTTACAAAACATTGAAAATCAAATTTTAGGAATTGTTGAAGCTTTGAAAAAGAAAACATAGTGCATTTTCATTTGATGAATAATTGTTTGTATTGACATTGGAAAAAGGAAATTTTGCATATAATTCGTGGTTGATTTAGAAAACTTCTCTCTCCCATATATAGGATTCATTGAATGGGAAGTGTTATTTTTCATTTTCATTCTTGCATTATTTGGGTCAGAGTCATACACACATGAGTTTCATTTCCGTTACCTTTGAGTAAACAACAGCCCTTAAAAACATTGCGTAATCTTAAAATTTATCTAGTAACTCTTTTCTAGG
>ML780069.1:491105-503714 GCA_009831015.1 Picea engelmannii
CCTGGGAAGCCCTTCTAACACAAGGGTCAAGCACTAGGTCGCATTGGTGTTGGCAGAGTTACTCACCCTGCTTTGTTGACATCAGTGTAGAGATTGCACGTATTACGGGGGTCACTCCGAGGTATAACCACAATTATGAGTGGAATCCATTGAGTCGATTTCGGGCTAGATACCCTGCCCTTGCGTGTGGATCGGATTGACGACTATTCCCCCAGCGTTTACTGTTGTTTGTGGTGTCCTTAGTGGCCTATCTCTCTAGGTTCTTACCCAAGGTGACTGTGGAGGGGAAAGTCTTCACGGTACCTGGAATTGACGTTGATCAAACTCACTCGGGCTCCTTGGAGGGTATACCCACGATTATGTGTGGGAGATTGCACCAGGGTGTAATTCTGTTAAGCAGGTCGTCAACGTAACTTTTCCACAATAGCCCCGCCCCTTCTCATCTCGTTGTTGCGACGTTGGATTTCATCACCAACTAGTGGCTTCGAAATTGGAAGGTATTGTTTTCTTGGTGATTTTTTCCTAGATTTTGTTTACTAGTGTGTGTTGTTTGTTTATCGAAGTTGACCTTAAGAGTTTCTTCGCGAAGCTTGTCACTTATTTACAATTTCTCCCCCATGGTGTTCACGTAGAATGCAAGGTTTATCTCCAGAGCATCTGGACGATTCTCAACCCTCACCTACCGGTACACCTGAGGGTTCTCCCCATCAGACTGAAGTTCTAGTGGTTACTCCACCACACGGGGAAACAAGTGACGTTCCAGTTGTTACTACACCACCTCCACAGGTAGAACGAACTGACTCTCTAGAAGATTTTCGAATTACCAATACTAGAGAGGATTATCGCATTCGCCATGGTGAACAACTTGTTATGCGATTAAATTATTTTGACGAAGCCGTTGTTACATCTTCTGAATCAACCGTTTGGCCTTCTCCCGGTGTAGTAGGCCAAGATCCTTTTTGTTCAGGTGATTTTCGACGAGTCCTTTTTGGTACTGAGGCACATCCCGTCTACGAAATCAAACCTCCGGTGTCTCCTGAGACAGAAAATATACCAGAGACTACTACTTATCATTTTGTTCTTCCTCTCGAGATGGCCCATCTTGCGAATACTACGAGTGTCCCAACCGGAATTACTGCAGCTACTCTTGCTCCTATCAATACCCAGCGAATGTCTGAAGTCAATCCGACACTACCACCCAGTTATCATGCGTTGAATGCTTTGTTGAATGCTTCCAATCCAACACCTCCGCAAACCCCAGCCGGTTCTCCCGGTGGTCCTCCTTTTCCTGGGTACACTATTCCCGATTTTATTCCGACGCTCCCTCCTTTTCCTACTGGCAATCCTAATCCTAGTGGCACTATCCCGAATGTTGCACCAAACCCACAGATTCCCGTTGGTGGCCAAGGTGGTACGGTTCCTTTTCCTTTTCCCGGACACAACACAGTTACTACGCAACCTACGGTTGGCACATAACTTCCGGGTGGAACTATACCTATGATAGGGGGACCAACTTGACCTTTTGGACAAAATATACCTCCTGAATTGGTCCAGTATTGGAATCAACTTCTACAAAACTTTCCTCAAAATTCTGGGGGGCAACAACCTGCCCCTACTATCGGCCAACCATACCCAGGTGTACCTAATCCTATTTGGGGTCAGGGTCAAACTACTCAACCCCAGGTCCCTACTCAAACTCAAGGTTACAATCCTTGGGGATACTATCCTATCCGACCACCACTGAATCAGCCAGGGTCTTCCCTCTACAGACAGTCTTCTTATGGTCCTACTGGTTTGCCGACAAGGCTTCCACCCCAAAGCCATCAGTACCCACAAGTAAACCGACAGTTACCGTTTCTTTCTACCTTGGATTTGCCCGATTTGTCTCGGATTCTAAATGATCCTATTCGTCACTCTCCCCAATGGCCTGCTATTCCTGCTAAGCTTCCATCAGATATTCTGAAATTCAATGGCAAGGCGGGAGAGGACCCAAATAATCATGTTATGACTTTTCATTTATGGTGTTCATCCAACTCATTGATGGATGACTCCATTCGTCTACGTCTTTTTCAACGAACCCTCACCGGTTCTGCTGCGAAGTGGTATATTGAATTGCCACGAGGTTTCTTTTCTGATTTCAACACCCTAGCTATGGCTTTTCTTACACATTACCAGCTACCAATCCGTTACGATACTGGGACTGAAATCTTGACTTCCTTCAAACAAACTAAAGGCACTCATATATCGGATCATATCCATGAGTGGCGAAGGAGACGACGTCTTATTAAACTTGAACTCCCGGATCAGTTATTGGCAGAATGGTTTACAAAATCCTTCGTGAACAAAATTGGTAAGGACATTTCCATGGGTGGTGTTGTTACGGAAGAGCAGGCCATCAGTCATGCTCAATATATTGATCTCATTTATTCGCAAACGGGAACACTTTACGATTTGCTACCTGAATTACCTCGTCCTGGTACTTCCAGCACTTCAACTGCTCCAGCTACCTCGCATGCAGCTGATGGTGTGATTGGTACTGCTCATGTTCACTCACACTCTGTTATCCATAATTTTGGTCGTCATGATGATGTGATGATGTTGGTGAACTCAGGCTCTTCATTAGAACTCTTTCCTGAGAAAAAGTTACCTTTGTCTCTTTCCAGAAATCACACTTTTAAGGGAAGTTCGCAGGCAGACAATACATTTGCCTGCAAGAATGTATGATTCTCGCAGGCTACATTAAGACAGAGTGCGAAGGGTTCACACTGTACCTAACTTCTAGGGTGAGAACATCTTCTAAAGAAGGGAAAAAGATAGATTCTCGAACCTTCTAGAAGGATGAGATGGTATTCGAATGGTTATCTAAGTACTGGCTTTCCTGATATATTGGGATCATTCCTATCCTAGTAACTAATCCATTCTCCCTTATAAATTGATGGGATTCTCATGGAAAAGTTTAGGAAGCAAACTAGCAAGAGATTTATTGGAGAATTAGTGGAAGATTGTATGAAGGATTGATGCTACAGCAGCTAGAGACACTAGCAAGGTTATCAAAAGTGGTTGATCTTCTTCATGCATGAGCAAGTGTGTGTGTCAGAGCTAGGAGCCATCAAAAGGAGACTTACAACATCAAGGATCAGGTTGTAATTCTTACTTTCTATCAATTTAATACAGTAATATGTCCCTTTCCCATAAATCTAATGTCACTTTATTGTATAACTCCTTGATCATATGCATAGATTAACTGTTGAATATATTAAGTTGTTTTCACTTCAATTGTTTGAGCTGTCCTGGTCTTGACGGCACAAGAGCATTGGAGAAAATATTGAAACAACAGAGACCCAAGGAAGCGATCATCAAGTATGTTCATGATTCTTGCATCCTAGTTCATTCAATAGTCTAAATCTAGGGAAAGAGTATTATTTTGTCCTGTTTTGTTCTAGATCCAGGCGGATCTAGGGAGATCGGTTTATGTCCGCACTTACGGATTAATCCTAAAAAAATGGGGGTCCCGTCGGTGTAGGGTTTGTCTCTGGAGAGATGGGAACAGACTCAGCGGGGGTATGATACTGACGATTACGGGTTTGCAGAAGGATGTCTTCCTCTCTGGTGAGGAGAATTGTACGCTCTGCTGGATTGTTGGGGTTGTGGTATTGGACCACTTGAGGTGGGGGATGCTGTGTGTCCTATTGGGTGTTTATCACACCTTGATGTGGAATAGGATTTTGCAGCACGACGAGAGGGGGTTGTTGCACGTATTGTTGTGGTGCCTGCTGAGGGGCAGTTGTGCAGGAGAAGGGGGAAGACTACCAGAATCTTTCAATCATTTGAAATCAGCGATCTGGGGGCAATGATGAGTGTAATGGCTGAACTCACCACAAAGGGCACAAGGGAATATGGTTTTAACATTATTTCTCCCTTGGCGTTTGTTATTATTGCCCCCTTGGGGGTTTTGGTTCCCTTGGTTCCGGTTGCCCCCAGTGGGTTGGTGCTGTGGGGGTTGATTCTCGCCCTAACCTAGGTTGTTGTTATTCTTGTTCCGTCCTTTCTTCTTGGAATTGTTCGATGGATGAGTTGGGTTGGTTGTATTCCACTGTTCAAAACTTTGGTATTGTTGAGCAGCAGAAGGTTGAACAAAATTTACCCCTGCATGTGGATGTGGGGGAGCCATGGGTTGTGGAGGACCAGGAAATGGGAAGTATGGATTTTGTGGTGGTACCGATCCATAAGGTACATAGGAAGGTGTTGTGCTTTCACTAGTACTATAATATGATGTTGAGGGAGTACCATTGTTGGTGGGAATAGGTGGATGTATGGGAGGTGATGGTGGTGGTCCATTGATGGGTGGAGGTATAGCAACAGGGTATGGCTGTTGATAAGTGGGTGGGGGGTAATAAGAAGTGCCCCCGTATGCCGATGGGTATTGAGGTGTTCCATACATTGGTGGGGGTTGGGGTTGTGGACCATGGTGTGTGGTGGCACCGATTAGTCCGTCCGCTGAGTGAGACATCCCAGGTTTGTCTTGGCCAAATGGCACAGGTTTTGGAAGATCAGGAAGTACCGTGTATAAGTACCCTGACTGTGCATAGATGAGGTCATATTGTTGGGCCTTACTGATGGCTTCCTCTTCTGATTGAGGGAAGGTGGAAGCTACATCCTTTCCAAGGAGAGAGACAAGTGATCTAAGAAACCAGTCGAGACACTGTTGCTTGGTGGTTTCCGCTTTGCACAAACTACGTCGCCTACGCCACTCATGAATGTGGTCAACGATGTGTGTGGCTGAGGTTTGTTTGAAGTTAGACAATAGTTCTAGACAATTGTCGTGGCGGATGGGTAATTGGAAGAAGGTCAAGAATGCTTTGGCCAATGACTCAAAGGTTGTGTGGGACCCCGATTTTTCTTCGACATACCATTTAGCCGATGGGCCAGTGAGTGTGCATTGAAATAATCGTAGTCTGATGGAATCATCCATAATGTTGTTGGAGGAGCACCATAGGTGAAAGGTCATGACATGGTTGGTAGGGTCATCCCCTGCCTTTCCTTCAAACTTTGGTATGTCGGAAGGGAGTTTGGTGGGCATTGCAGGCCATGTGGGATCATGCAATATAGGATAATTGGTAAGTTTGGTGAGATCCGGTATGTTGAGAGAGGCCAAATATGGAATCTGTAGTGGGGGGGAGGGTTAGCTCTGGCCATAGTGTGTTGTGAACCTAACCCTTGATGGGGACTAGGTGGGTTGGTGCTCCCTCCTTGAGAGGAAGTGGGTCCCCCGCTTCCGTGTAAAGGAGAGCGAGTGAACGGATGACCTTGGGAAGTTGACCCAAGTAATGTAGAACCAAACATAGATGATCCTAAGATAGTACCACTTACAGGAGTGTGTGAAGGAGGTGTTGATGAGCGGGCACGACCAGATACTCCCCCTATGATCTAAAAATAGAAGGCTGACTTGTTATGCTATGCAAGCACCCCTACTTCATTAAAATAAACTTTATAGGACCTTGCTTCATGTGTATAAATATGCAATATAAACTTATGTGTTAAGTTCGTGCTTCTTCTTGTAAATTCTTATGTGTGAGCAAATGTTCTTTTAGATGGTTAAATATGTACTTTAAACAAATACACAACAACTCAACTTGCAGCAAACAAACCATCAAACTCAGAACAATCACAACATGATAAAGGAGTTCACCCCCCTCCGGGCTACATCTCCTTGAGCCTCCATAATGGACTTGGCTCTCTGGGATTAATTAGTAAAAAGTTCTTTTACAAGCTGCTTCTCAACTCCAATGGAAAAACAAACTGTACCATTGAGATCAGAACACATAAAAACCCCAAAAATGACTAATAGAACTCTGAAAACAGAACATGGCTCATCCGGGCATGACCTCTTCTACATGTGGCCATAAGCTTCCCTGAGATTCTCTGTGGAAAAAACACCTGTAAAAGTCCTCAAAAGCCTCTGAAACCTGTCCCAATGTGTTCAGAGCATATCAATTAGCCAAAAATGATTATTCAATCACAGAAAACAAATATAGGCTCACCAAACCATGTCCTCCATCAAAGAGGGCTTAAAGCTCCCTGGAACTTCCTGGAACTTCAATGGTGAAAAAATTGTAGAAGAAGTCTTCAAATGGCTATGAAAATGACACCAATGGATCCATCACATCCAAAAACCCCTGGCTGGGCTTTTACGGCACCTCAATCGGCCAAACGATGAAGAAGTTAAGCCTCCTCCATTTTCCTCCTTCAAGCTTTGCTGGAACTGGTTCTACAAAACGCAACTCTGTGTGCATGAACCAGGAACACGCTCCCAAAACTCGTTATAACCTTGCACCGGGTGCAACCGCGCCAACGGTGCAAACCGTAGAATGGTTATGGCGCCTCCAGCCCCCAACCGCCTAGCTCTCGGGCATATGGTCACCATGTGACCTCGCGCTAGAAAGAAAAGAGCGTAACGGTTATAAAAACCGTGCCAACCGTTTGAAACCGTGCGCATTATTAAACTTGGCATAAATCATTGGTTAACAAAAATTGTGGGTTATATTGTATACACCCGCGCGCATTTCATACACATGGTCATATGTTAACATTCAAAACGACCACGGGCTAACATTATAAAGCCCCCCACGCGCGCCATTGAACAAAGGAATGGTCATATAAACCACACCATGCGACCAGGCTTTTGTTGTTTGAATTGAACCGTTCCCAACCAGCATAACTCCCGCGCAAATATTTTAAACATTGGTCACATGTTGTGGTTACAACCGTGGGTTTTAACACCAAACCGCGCGCATAATTTTTAACATAGTCATATGGTAAACGCATATAACCACGCGTCGATTTTTAAAACACCACCACGCGCAATGTCGGAGAGTATGGGCATATGTACACATAGTGTGACCAGGGGTTGGGGCTAAGCCCCAGCCTCGACCCCCGCGCCACTACAATATAACTTCACTTTAAATAAAAGTTTAAACCTATGGTTATTAAAACCAAAGGTGTGGCGCGTTGGCGGACTGACCTTTGTTAAAACTTTGTGTAGTGTGGAGAGGTCCGGGGGTCGAACCCCACAACCTCCATATAATTTTAATAAACCACACAAACACCAACAACCAATAAATGGGTGCCATGTGGCAGCCCTTGATTGGGACACGTGGCGCCCTAACATTCGCCCAACTAGACGCCACGTGTCGCAATATAACTCGCCCACTGACAACCAATCAACGATTGCCATGTCATCTGCCATATCGACAGGTTCCATGTCACCATACAGTCGCCACGTCAGCTGTATGGCCTCTGTCCAGTCAGCATGTACAGACTGCCCAGTTAGCATCAAATTTTTGCCTATTTGGCTCGGCAAACAGATCGCGATATCTTCTCCGTACGGACTCCGTTTGCGAAAGTAAATATACTGCCGAAATCAGGAAGACGAGACGGATGCAATGGCACCATTTTCATCACATTCCGAGCACTTTGAAAATTGAGCAAATTTTTGACCCCTGGTCTAGATTTTGATCACACCTTCCCACTGAAAGGCTTTTGGATAAAAGATTATCCATCTACTTTCAAGTTATATCAAAATATTTTCGACAATCACCTGAATACTCTAACATGTCGTGCACTGCAACTGACTATGTCCCTCAACCATTGCTCTCTGGCTGCTGCTGACCCACTGCTCTCTCTGTGCTTGGAAGACTGCCAACCTTCCCACTGAGAATAAAGTCCCTCTTTCGAACTCTTTGGCGTCAACAAATTCAGCTCTCCAATGGCTGCAAAAAACCTTCCTGCGACATCTTGTCACAAGCCAAGAAAACCATCAATCTTGAAAACAAATCATACAAGATTGAAAAATGATGCCAACAAAATCTTTTGTTCTTCAAACAAACTGTCGCATCTCGTACTTTACCAAAGCACATGGCGTTTTCAAAATCAACTTTCAAGTCAATAAACATCATCAACTAATCAAAAGTCGAACAACACGATCGACACAACATAGTCGTCAGAAAATCATCAACACCAGTCGAGACTCATTCGAAACATCATATCGACCTTCCCATAAATGCACACATAACGCGGAAAAGTGCATTTACAATCAGAAAAATGCAAGCATTACTTGCTTAAGAAATCCAACCATTTCTTACCAAACCAACTCAACGGTGACTTTTTCTACTGGACATCGTCCTCTTGTGAATCATCTGGACTCACATCGATGATGGAATCTCCTCTTCCATTCTTGCCAATCTTCTTATCCAACTACTTCTGAGGCTGTGGACGAATAGTTGGATGCAACGTCCAACATTGGTCAACAAGATGACCCCGCTTCTGACAATGAGTGCAAACCTTTTGCATCCTCCTTTCACGTTGCCTTTGCTTAGAAATTTTCCTGAAAGCGGCCAATCTTTTCCAACACTTTGAAACATGATGGTTAAACAAACCACAATATGTACAAGGATTCTTTCTTCCAAATTTATCATGCTTAACATAATCAAATGCAACTGAATGATAAGTAGAATTATACCTTGAACATTCACCTTTATCGCCTCTGTGAGGAGGTGAAGTTGAAGAGTTGCAAGCTCTCCTTTGAAGACCATCAACAGTGTTCTTGTCCTCATCACTGTCACAACTACATTTGCATTCATTTTGAACACAAGCCTTGCATGCTGAAGGGATCGAACTTTCAATAAAAGTTATTGAACTTTCACTTTTATAGCCTTCCTGAGGAGGTGAACTCGAAACAAAATTTAACCTTGGAACTTTTTCCCTTATCTCCTCAACTTTGGAATTTTCTCCCTCTTGTCGTTCATATCCAAGACCACAATACTTAGGTCTTTCTTCAACAACAATAGGCTCAACAATGCCTTGTGCATGTTTTCCCAAACCTTTACCTTCATAGCCCATTTTTAACAACAACTTGGACCCTATTCCTCTTGTGTGACTCTCAAAACCACCAAAACATTCATCTTTAGAGGAATTATAAGATAAACTAACACTGCATACCTTATGTTCATGCATGTATTTGGTAAGGACTTCCTTTGCCTCATGGAGTTGATTCTCCATCTCATGCAACCTTTGCAAAAGCTGGTCTTTCTCCTGCTTCATAGCCATCAACTGTTCTTCAAGAACAATGCACACATCGTTGTCTTCACACATCTTTTTCATCAAATCTCTCAAAGTTAGAATCTCTTCTTTGTTAAAGAATTGAGATAATGAAAATGTATGAGAACTATCAATACTTGAAGCTTCTGCCATCCTTACAAAACTTGCACAATACCAATAGCTAAATCTCAAGCTATCAATGGCAAACACATGAGCGAAACAAACTTATGCTCTGATACCACCTGATCTAAAAATAGAAGGATGACTTGTTATGCTATGCAAGCACCCCTACTTCATTAAAATAAACTTTACAGGACCTTGCTTCATGTGTATAAATATGCAATATAAACTTATGTGTTAAGTTCGTGCTTCTTCTTGTAAATGCTTATGTGTGAGAAAATGTTCTTTWARATGGTTAAWATAWGTRCTTTRSAATAAATACACAGCAACACAAYTTGCAGCAAAYAAACCATCAAACTCAGAACAATCACAACATGATAAAGGAGTTCACCCCCTMCGGGCTACATCTCCTTGAGCCTCCATAATGGACTTGGCTCTCTGGGATTAATTAGTCAAAAGTTMTTTTAYAAKCTKCTKCTCAACTCCAATGGAAAAACAAACTGTACCATTGAGATCAGAACACATAAAAACCCCAAAAACGACTAATAGAACTCTGAAAACGGATCATGGCTCATCCGGGCATGACCTCTTCTACATGTGGCCATAAGCTTCCCTGAGCTTCTCTGTGGAAAAAACACCTGTAAAAGTCCTCAAAAGCCTCTGAAACCTGTCCCAATGTGTTTAGAGCATATCAATTAGCCAAAAATGATTATTCAATCACAGAAAACAAATATAGGCTCACCAAACCATGTCCTCCATCAAAGAGGGCTTAAAGCTCCCTGGAACTTCCTGGAACTTCAGTGGTGAAAAACTTGTAGAAGAAGTCTTCAAATGGCTGTGAAAACCGCACCAATGGATCCAGCACATCCAAAAACCCCTGGCTGGGCTTTTACGACACCTCAATCGTCCAAACGATGAAGAAGTTAAGCCTCCTCCATTTTCCTCCTTCAAGCTTTGCTGGAACTGGTTCTACAAAACACACCTCTGTGTGCATGAACCAGGAACACGCTCCCAAAACACGTTATAACCTGGCACCGGGTGCAACTGCACCAACGGTGCAAACCATAGAACGGTTAGGGCACCTCCAGCCCCCAACCGCCTAGCTCTCAGGCATATGGTCACCATGTGACCTCGCGCTAGAAAGAAAAGAGCGTAACGGTTATAAAAACCGTGCCAACCGTTTGAAACCGCGCGCATTATTAAACTTGGCATAAATCATTGGTTAACAAAAATTGTGGGTTATATTGTATACACCCGCGCGCATTTCATACACATGGTCATATGTTAACATTCAAAACGGCCACGGGCTAACATTATAAAGCCCCCCACGCGCGCCATTGAACAAAGGAATGGTCATATAAACCACACCATGCGACCAGGCTTTTTTTGTTTTAATTGAACCGTGCCCAACCAACATAACTCCCGTGCAAATATTTTAAACATTGGTCACATGTTGTGGTTACAACCGTGGGTTTTAACACCAAACCGCGCGCATAATTTTTAACATAGTCATATGGTAAACGCATATAACCACACGTCGATTTTTAAAACACCACCACGCGCAATGTCGAACAGTATGGGCATATGTACACATAGTGTGACTGGGGGCTAGGGCTAAGCCCCAGCCCCGACCCCCGCGCCACTACAATATAACTTCACTTTAAATAAAAGTTTAAACCTATGGTTATTAAAACCAAAGGTGTGGCGCGTTGGCGGACTGACCTTTGTTAAAACTTTGTGTAGTTTGGAGAGGTCCGGGGGTCGAACCCCGCGACCTCCATATAATTTTAATAAACCACACAAACACCAACAACCAATAAATGGGTGCCACGTGGCAGCCCTTGATTGGGCCACGTGGCACCCTAACATTCGCCCAACTAGACGCCACGTGTCGCAATATAACTCGCCCACTGACAACCAATCAACGATTGCCACATCATCTACCACGTCAACTACCATATCGACAGGTTCCACATCACCGTACGGTCACCACGTTAGCTGTACAGCCTCTGTCCAGTCAGCATGTACGGATTGCCCAGTCAGCATCAAATTTTTGCCTGTTTGGCTCGGCGAACAGATCGCGATATCTTCTCCATACAGACTCCGTTTGCGAAAGTAAATATACCATCGGAATCAGGAAGACGAGACGGATGCAATGGAACCATTTTCATCGCATTCCGAGCACTTTGAAAATTGAGCAAATTTTTGACCCCTGGTCCAGATTTTGATCACCCTAAGATAGGAGGGAGATTGAGCAAGCATCGTGAACGACAAGGGTTCTATGGTTCCCCTATGATGTCAGACTAGCTGTGTGAAATATGTGCAAAAAGTCGTGAGAGAAATACAGAAACAAGAGCCTTTGCATTGAATGTTGACACAATATATATATCCAAATCAAACTGTAATCAGATGTGTATCATACATAAAATGATAAAGAAGCATATATGTGGGTAAGTAGGTTTTGTCCGCATGGGGGAATCAAAAGAAAGCAAATGCTCGTGTTCTAGAATACGTAACGTCCTTCCTCTTCAAATAGCACTGGACCTTCCAATAGTACTCAACAGTGGGGTCTGAAGTCACCGGAAGAGAAACTAGTGAAGGATGAAATAATTGGTTATAATGAGGGGTAAAGAGGGCATATCCCGAAAGAGCTGGTGAAATTTCCCAATAGCCACACAAAATCCAATCAAGGTACAATTGCAGCCCACAATTGCCACCTGGGTAGATGTCCTAAATTTGGCCAGTAGGTACCTCGGTCAAAGTGCGACATTTAGATTTCCGGCCTAAGAAATGGGTCACGGGTTGGATCCCGTCCAAGAGGTGGGTGCCTCAAGGGGGGATGCACAAAACAAACAGACCTTGGCCTTCAACCCTTCACGGGTATCTCCCTGCCTTATGGTGATTGGAAAACTTGACTTGGAGGATTTTCAGTTCCCTATTTGACAACCTCTATGTTTTGACAATGTGAGAACCAGATAACGGGGAGTTATTTGGATGCCTATCCCCGAAATCCTACCTAGACTAAAAAAATTCTTTTGGCACCTCCTGTGGAGGAAAACTTAGTGAGTTTTTAGAAATATTTTAGATGTAGTTGTTTTGGGAGGTTGGGGGTGCAAACCAACCTCATTGATTTAAAAATGGGAGTGGATAGTCTCGTCAAGAAAAGATGGGGTATTTTCGGAATCCCTTTGGAGGAAACTTACTTTGACCTCCACGTTTCAAGAAGAAGCTATGTGAGTGAAAGTGTGCTAATTTTTAGTGAATTAGATGTCACCTTGCTGCATGTGGACTTCGCTTGGTCCTTACAAGAGTTTGATTACCTAATTAACTAAGTGCCTTTGGTACAACCTTGCGTAATTCAAAAGCCCTAGGAAGCTAGCATGTGGACATGTG
>ML780069.1:503764-529388 GCA_009831015.1 Picea engelmannii
CCCTAGGAAGCTAGCATGTGGACATGTGGGTCCGTTACTATCCTTTTAACTCCCTATGGTGATGTAATCTAAGAAAATCTTGAAACTATCCTAGATTGAACATGTGGGCATGTATGGGCCCGTTACAAACCTTTAAACTTCCCTAGTGTTTTGATCTAAGAAAGCAAAAATTCAAGCACTATCCTATCTTTGTAGCATGTGGGCATGTATGGGCCCGTTACAATATTAAGATGTGTTTGAAAAAGAAAACTAAGAGGGGTCCCAAGAAGGGTCATTGTCCTCTCCTAAAGGTTTTAAACTTTGTTAAGGGAGGTGAAATTGTTTCACAATCTTTTTCTGATTCTCAAGGTCACTTGAAGGCGCGAGAGGAGAGCATACTAAGCAATTGTAACTCAACTTCTAGTCACAATGTAAGTTAAGTGTGATTAAAAATTATTTCCACCTTATATTATAAGTCAAAACAAGCCATCCATGTGGCAAAAAGAAAAGAAGGGAAATTGATTTTATCCTCCTAAGTGCCTATGTGTGTTTGACTAACCCCTTTATATGATGAGGGGACTAAGTGTGGTGCAGCTTTAAAACATGCTTGACATCATTTTTAAGAAGGCAACTGGCCTTCCCCACATCCCAACAACTTACAATGTGAAATTTTTCTCAGATGCGCGGCCCCTAGTGAAGACAGAGGCGCACAGAGCGCTGGCACGTGAATAGAGATGAGTCAGAAAGTACATGCGCACAGAAAAAATATGTCACTTAAGTGCATGCGCGCATGATGTGCGCACAATGCATGTTTGTGGGGTAGAATACCCGTGCACTGGTGACAAGCGGTCGAGAAAGAAAAATCCGGATGAATTTCTCTCAATTCTCCCTTGAATTGGATGGTTGGCAGGTCGGCTTAGGCCGGTTAGTGCACCTGCAAGTTAATCAAACTAAAAGAAGAGCAAAATAAACCCAAATCAGGTAGGAAATTGATACCTGTCCCCAGCGGAGTCGCCAATCTGTTGCACCTCTTTCATCACCTTGGTGGGCAAATAAGAGGTGCTTGCAAGATCAGTTGGGTCTGCTGAGCAGGACAACTGTAGAGGAAAGAGTTAGAGAAAGAAAAACAAAACTATAACTAAGAATTAAACTAATAAAAACTAAAATAATAAGCATAGGGACATAGAGATAACAAGAACAAAAAGACCCATGTCACCAATGTTTGAGGCTTGATCTATTGATGAAAACAAAGCACCAAGAAGAAAGGGGACTATGTGTCCCTTCTTCCTCCAAGGGAAGGCTCTTGGACCCTCACTAGTAGCTCTTCTTACAACAATAAAAATGAAAATGGTGGTGAAAGAACTCTTTGAAAATCCACTCAATGGAGAGGTGGATTGCTCAATGAAATGGTGCCAATGTGTTCTTGTCAAGGATGGAGTCCTTAAAACAATATAGGCAGCATAACATTACTTAGAATTCCTTGAGAAAATGAGGTGCATTCATGGCTTTTTATAGCATTGCTTTGGGCTTTTGTTTAATTGCCTTGTAGTGTGAAAAGAGGCCATTTAGGGCATTTTTAGGTCTTTGACTAGCCCACCATTCGGATCCATCCCGGATTTGGAGGTCAAATCGGCTTGGGAGCTGAACCATAAGTGGTTGGGAGGCCGACCACATTCATAAATGCATCGTTTAGAAGGTGTGCGGCTTTTTGCGCTAACATGCGCGCATCGTGCGCGTATGCACGCTTTCTACGTTCCTGTTCCGCGCATGTGCGCGTGCGCCCAACTTCTGTAAAGCGCTCTTCAATTTTTCACTGCTTTGTATAGTTTTTTACCTTTTTTGAATGCTGTGATATTAATTCAGGGCCATGAATGACTTCATTACTGTTCGACGATGTTGAGTTCTTGTAACCATGTGCAGACAAAATTTCAGTGATAACACTTGGTTTAATGCGTATTAATGGGATATATCCTTGAGCCTTTCACTCATTAATGACAATATTTACAGTTCCTGCATGATGAGTTGTTAGCATGAAATCTTACTAATTGCATATTTAGAAAGAAGTGCGAAGGTGGCGGGGACAGGGAAGAGAGATTAAGGAATGGATAAGTCTGGGAAGCGGTCGGTCGGGCTTCAAAATAGTGCTACAAGGGATACTTAGGAGAGGTGAGGGCCCGACGGTTAAATTGTATGTCTCGAAAGTTTCGAGTGCAAAATGTATAACAAAGAATAGGACATGATTGGACAGTCCAACGATCAATTTGTATATCGCAAAACTCTGGGTGTTGTTTGTAGGTAGCGGAACAATGGAAGCACAATATTGAGCTTGCCTATCTGGGAACCTGCAATCGAAAAAGTGGCTAAGTATGGAATAGGGAAATGGTCGGTCAGACTCATTTTTGCTAATATATTGAAATTTGTAATGGACATCCCATTACCTGGCAAGATATTTTCTGCATGTTTCTAGACAAGTTGTGTAGGGATAGTCAGTGTGACTGTCTCCGTGAGCCTTTAGCTCATTAATGACAATATTTACGGTTGTTGCATGATGAGATGTTAGCATTAAACCTTACTAATTGCATACTTGGAAATAAGTGCGAAGGTGGCAGGCACATGGAACAACGATTAGGAATTGGAGATTTCGTGAACCCACCAACTTGATGATCTACAAAAGAGATTCTAAGAAATGGTGAAGTATGGAAAGCAGTTGGATGAGCTTCAAAATAGGTTGACATGGGATCCTCAGGAGACGTGAGGGCCCGACAGTCAAATTGTATGTCTCGGAACTTTTGAGTGCAAAATGTGTAACACAAAAGAGGGGATGATGTGGGAGTCTGGCGGTCAATTTGTATATCGTGGAACTCCGGGTTCTGTTTGTAGGTCACAAAACAATGGAAGTGTAATGTGGAGCCCGCCTGCTTGGCAATCCATGATCCAAAAAGTGGCTAAGAATGGAATGGGTAAGCGGTCGGTCAAAGTCGTGATATAAAAGCATGAGTGGAAATGTGAACCCGTGAGTCTGCCAACCCGTGCACTTAGACATTTTTGGAAAAAATGACTAAGTAACTAGAAAGAGAAAGTAGAGGGGAAAAATAAAAGGGAATTCAGTGAAGTATATAAGAGGGAAAATAAGGGGATAAAAGAGAGTGGGAAAATAGAAAAGGGGAGGGAAATTTTCAGAAGCGGGAATTGGTCTCAAACAAGCCCCATTGTTGCAAAATCATCATTTTCTAGTCCAATATTTTATCCACATACTCATTTTCTATTGTGCTTGTATCATTAAAAAGGGTGTGAGCAAATGCAAATATAAACTATAACTTGATTTTTGGCTATAACTATGTATAGTTGATTTATAGGCATTATTGATGTTTGGCTTTTGTAGATAACAATGGGTTAGGATAAGTTTGCATTCTTACTGTGACAAGGCCTTAAAAAAAGTAGAATAAGTAACAATTTTTTCCAATTCAATTCTCACACACACAAAAAATCTCTGATCCCATAATATTCATCTTTATTGATTCGATAATAGGGAGGTCGATTTCATAGATTGTGCTATTGGTCATTTCGACCGATTGAGGTGTGTCAACTAATGCTTTGATGAAGATTTGTTTTTATTGCAACCTGTGGGAGTAATTGTGTTTTTGATACATTGTTTCATGCCTTGAAATATAATTTTAAGTATTAAACTTCTTGCAACGGATTATTCATTGAATGGTTTTTTGTTTCCCTCTGTTTTTACCTCTATTATTTCAATCATATGTCATTACTCTGCTACCAGCCAAGGAGAACCCTCATCCATATCATCTTTCCAAATTGACCATGCTTTTGTCTTGGTGAAACAACCCTCTAACTCACCAACAAATTCAAAAGAACGACCATTCAAAATTTCTGGTGGCCTGGCTCTGCCCTTTAGCACTCAGGTGCAAACTTTAGGAGAAAAAATAACTATGAAGTCAATTAGATAGCTCTACAGGCTCTTCAATCAAAGAATAAAGAAAGTGAGTCATAGTTATATTTTCCAGGATGTTTTTGCATAAGAGAAGCATAAAAAATCTACAGAGAAATCAATGGAGGGTTGTTGAAATAAACTTATTGTATTGTCATCTTGATCGTAAGTATAACAACGAGGAACTTGAATTTTAATATTGTGGTTGGTTTCTTAGCCCCATTTGACTTCATCTAGCATATATCATTTTTTTCAAAATATTTGCGAAGAAGAAATTTGGTAATTCATCAATAAAGTAAAAGTGCTCAAATAGAGGCCAGTGGATGGACAACCAATAATATGCTTCCTTTTCGAGTGAAGGAATCAAGGAAGTGAGAGGGAAATAATAGATCGTTCACTCAACAAGGTTGAGACGAGAACAAAACTTCTTGGGTGGGGCCCCAACTCCCTCATCGTGAATTAGTGTTTATATGTTCTATCTACATTACAAATGGAATTGAATGTTGGTTTGAAACTGTGTGGAAATCATTTATGTTTTCATAGAAGCCTTATGTGATCATCACAATGCATTGTCATATAATTATTCAATGCTTAATATTTTTATCAAATTACTTGATTCAATACAATATTTAATAATTACGAGACTATCGAACCATGCAAATGAGAAGAGGTCTTAAATCCAACAAAGAAGCACCAACCAAGATTCCAAGGCATATTTTTAATAGTAAATCTATAAGAAAAATAGTGGGTAATATATATTTATCCATTGACATTGGACTGAGTTATTTGCACCAAAGCATTGAACATACTTGTCATAAATACAATTAGAGTTACAAAAACAAAACATGCATACAATTCTGTGTTGTTCATCTAGTGCGACAACATGCAAAAGGCATCAACAATCTCTTGAACATGCATACAAAATTGATTATCATGTTTTTTTAGGAACTCCTTGTATTCTTCTCCTATGAAGGTCAATGTTGGCTTCGACAATCTCAACATCTTGTGGAAGACCTGAGGTGACAAAGAAACAAGAGAGTGGTCCTACAGTTGAATAATTCTTTGGCTTGAAATATATCTTTTAGTGCACCAAGAGACCACCTCTTTACAGTCAAATACTTCAGGGACACAACCTGCATGAGAAATTTGAGAGGTCCAAATTACTTCCTTCTGGGTGGAAGGGGACCAAGACCCCACCTCCTTATAGTCAAATACTTCATGTACACAGCTTGCACGATCAATTCCAGAGGTCCAAATTACTTTGTTCTGGGTGGAAGGGGATGAGTAGTAGGAATATGCCTTAGACCACTGGGAGTTCAGGTGCTCACCCCCTAAGATGTTAATTGTATCTCCACAAAATAGGAGACTAGTCCCACAATCGAATAATTCTTTGGCTTGAAACATATATCTTGACGCACTAAGAGACCATCTCCTTACAATCAAAGACTTTAGGGACAAAACCTACACCAGGGACAAATCCAAACAGTAATCCAAAACCCTAAAAATGAAAGGAAAGGATACATCTATGAGGGCCAGGACCGCCATCCGAGTCGAGAGACTCAAACTCTCGAGATGCAAAGAAACTATTGTGTTCAACGTCGATTTCTTTTCTGAAACCCCTTCCTTTGGTCTTGTTAGGACCGCCATCGCTGACATGGGAAGTGCCCCCTGTTATGGTGGATTTAAATTTGGGTGCAGTAGTGGGAACAATGTCTACATTGCCATCATCCATTGTCATATCATCGTCCATCAACCCATCTTCTTTCAGCTTGAAATTAACCACATCAACTTCTATGACGACCATTCTTTCGTGCTTTTATGCAAAATCCTTGAAATTTGGAGTGGGCGATGGATATACAGAGAGAATTCAAGATATAAATGTTTATAGGGTTACAAAACAAATAAACGCAGGGGGCAGGATATACATGTTTATAGGGTTATAAAGAAAATAAACGCAGGGGGGTTGTCTGAGCAGGGGGGGTTGCATTGAAATTATTTGGCTTGAAATATATCTCTCGACGCACCAAGGGACCATCTCCTTAATTCCTTCTGGGCATAAAGGGATGAGTAGTAAGAATATCCCGTGTACCACTGGAAGTTCTGGTCATCATGCCCGAAGGTGTTTACTGTATTTCGACAGAACTGATATCAAGCTATTGCCATAAGTTGATGATAACTCCCATTTTCTCCAGATGATGTTTGAAATGAACAATCAGAAGGGATAATATAACCCTCCACAAATCTTGTTTTAATGTGTATCAATGGGAGATCTCCTCAAGCCTTTCGCTGATTAATGACAATTTCTACGGTTCTTGGTTAATGAGTTGTTACCATTAAAGATTACTAATTGCATACTTAGAAAGAAGTGCGAAGGTGGCAGGGATGATGAAGAGCGATTAAGGATTGGATATTTAGTGAAGCCTCCAACCCAACGACGGGTGAAAGATATTCCATGATGTTTGAAATGAACACTCAGAAGAGATAATATAACCCTCCACAAATCTTGGTTTAATTCATATTAATGGGATATATCCTCGAGCCTTTCGCCCATTAATGACAATCTTTACGGTTCCTGCATGATGAGCTATTAGAATTAAAGCTTAATAATTGCATATTTAGAAAGAAGTGCGAAGGTGGTGGGGACGGCAAAGAGCGATTAAGGATTGGACATTTCGTGAACCTGCCAACTCGACGACCCGCGAAAGAGATTCCAAGAAATGGTCAAGTATGGAAAGCGGTCGATTGAGCTTCAAAATAGGGTCACAAGTTATACTCAGGAGACGTGAGGGCCCGATGGTCAAATTGTATGTCTCTGAACTTTTGACTGCAAAATGTGTAACACGAAACAGGGCATCATGATGAAATTCAATGGTCAATTTGTATATCGCGAAACTCCGGGTATTGTTTGTAGGTCGCGAAACAATGGAAGCGCAATGTTGAGCATGCCTGCCCGAGAAGAGACGATAAAAAAAGTGGCCAATTATGGAATGGGGAAGCGGTCAGTTGGACTCGTGATATTAAAGCATGTGACATATTCATAAAAATGACTAAGTAATCAGAAAGGGAAAGTAGAGAATAAAAAGAAAGGGGAATTTGGTTGCCAATTTGTATATCGGAAAAGTCCGGGTGCTGTTTGTAGGGGGGAACAATGGAAACACAATCTTGGGACCACCTGGCCAGGAACCCGTGATCAAAAAAGTTTCCGAGTATGGAATGGGGAAGCGGTCGGTCAGATTCGTGATATAAAAGCATCAGTGGAAATGTGACCAACCTGCACACTTAGACATTTTCCTAAAAACGACTAAGTAACCAAAAAGGGAAAGTAGAGGGGAAAAATAAAGGCAAGGGAAATTTTCGGAAGCGAGAATTGGTCTTAAAAAATCCCCATTGATGGTCTTAACAATAACTATGAAGTGCATTAGACAGGTGAATAGGCTCTTCAATCAAGGAATAGAGAAAGTGAGTCATAGTTATACTTTTCAGGATGTATTTGCATAAGAGAAGCATAAAAAAACTATAGAAAAATCAATGGAGGGTTCTTCAAGTGAAATTATTGTACTGTCAACTTGACCATAAGTATAACAACGATGAATTTGAATTTTAATTTTCTGTGGTTGATATCATAGTCCCATTGGACTTCACCTAGCATATATTCTTTTATTTCAAAATATTTATGAAGAAGAATTTTGGTAATTTCATCAATCAAGTAAAAGTGCTAAAATGAACTACATATTACATTTGCTTCACCCCATTGATGGTATTAACAGTAACTATGAAGTGCATTAGACAGGTGAACAGGTTCTTCAATCAAGGATTAGAGAAAGTGAGTCATAGTTATACTTTCCAGGTTGTGTTTGCATAAGAGAAGCATAGAAAAGCTACAGAAAAATCAATGGAGGGTTGTTCAAGTAAAATTATTGAAATGTCAACTTGAACGTAAGTATAACAACGAAGAATTTTAATTTTAATTTTCTGTGGTTGATATCATAGTCCCATTGGACTTCACCTATCATATATCCTTTTCTTTCAAAATATTTCTGAAGAAGAATTTTGGTAATTTCATCAATCAAGTAAAAGTTCTAAAATGAACTACATATTACATTTGCTTCACAGAGCTTACATTAAAAACAATGCAGGTCTTGTATATTCTTTAAGATCATAGAAAAACCACTAAGATCTTGAATCTATCATCCAGCCATAATTCAAAAACCGAGCCCATGAGAAGCTTTCACTACAGTATGAAAGCACATGAATAAAAGTCTGCCAAACACAAGACATGAAAAAATCAACGAATATTGGGCATTGTATCCCATCTATAACCAAATCCCCAAATGGGTACCAAGAAATTTCCCGATTACTATATTACTATGAACCAATATCACTATGAACATTTTCTTTTGATAGTACTATCAACCAAGATCACGTTGACCTGACAATGTTCTAACATTACTAGTTCTGGAAAAGAGTGTGAGCATTTAACTTAATGGAGTTTGAAAAATGCCAAATTTGCAATATTATTGAAAATGCCTGATGGTTCCATTCAGAGGAGTAATCCATTTTGACGGCTCAAAGGATGGACCTGATTTATTCACAATTGGATACTTTGTATGAGGTCTTTCCTCATGCTTCTCATTCCTAGACTGAACAATCTTATGCGCTTCTAGTTTACTTTCTCGTGGCACTGCAAAAATCTATTCCTTTTTAGACAAAAGTCGCAAAACGTAAATTTTCTATGGACGCGAAAGTCGCGTAACATGTAGACATTGTTTTCCTTTCTATGTAGGTATACTTCATATGGAAATTCTACCTACCCAGGAAGCACATCTTGTAATATGGAGAATGTTCTAGGAGCCAAATTTTCTCTCAAGTGTGACAATTGCACCAATGGTTCTGATTGGGTAAATGCCATTGCTCTGTGCAAGTTGGTTGATTGTTGTGTCCGGTATGAAACGATATTCTGAAAAAACTATGGGAAATTTTTCCACAATACTTGTTTCATTGAGAGTTATAAGCCAATCACAATCACCACGGTCATATACTGTTTTCGGTAATATATTAAAATTTGTAATGGATATCCTGTTGGATTACTGAGAGGGGGGGTGAATCAGTAATAGCTTAATTATAATACTTTTTCTTCAAATGTTATATCAATGTATAATTATTATCCAATAATGAGCAGTAAGAAATAAACAATCACACATGTTATCGCTCTGTAAATTCCCAGAGGTTGTCAGGATAGAAGAAATTTACCAGAGATAACTTTATCCAACCACTTCGAAACTGGAATCTAGCCCTGCCAGTTTCAGAGAGGGATTTCCTTGTAAGATTTAGATATGTTTTAACTTTGAGATATTAGGCTAGTTAAGCAGAATAAGATTGAATGGTTTATTTTTTATTTTTTGTAAAGTTGGCTGAAATAGGGTTTACGCATCCATTGGGCTATGGGGTCTGTATTATAAGGATAGAAATCTGAATAGGAATAAAAAGATTATTTTCATAGGGAAAGTTAATGCATTCACTGGATTCTTTGGCAGTAAAGTGATGGATAGTAGAAAAGACGAGAAAATCAATTAAAGTAAAGAAGCATTTAAGAATTTCTTCACTATAACATTAGAAGACAAACATTTAGATCTTTAAAGTCAGAGACAAGGTATACAAAGATAAATCCTGCAACATAAGCTACTTTTAAAAGATCATATTAGAAAAAAAAATATGACGACTGAGCGAGAAAAACATTTAACACAGAGAAATAAACATCACCAATGAATAACATTCGAGAATCCTGTGAAACGTCCCTTTGTATTACTGGAAGATCTCTTGCTAAACAATTACAGTTTTTATGGATTACAGGGTGTAAAGATCAACCCTTCATACTTCAAAGTTTGAAGTATTTATAATCAAAATTACATACGATCCTATCATTAAAGATCAGGACGTGGTAGATCCTAAATTTAACTAACTAACTCAAAAAGATACAAAAATTTAGGAACTATCGATGATGTGTTGAAATCTTCATGTTGATTTTTGGGGAAAACTGTTGGTGAGTTATCTGCACGACTTCGTCTGATCGGATTGTTGACTAGACCTGGACATCTCATCTCTTACTCGATCAGATTTCATAACTCTTCCCATCGTAGCTGACTGGGAATGATGACTTTGAGTAATCTTCTGCATATTTCGTCCATCTATGTATACTTGGAAAAAGTTGGCTTGAAGATGAAAATATACCGGATTTCGTGTTGTATGTTGATGTCTGGTTGCAAGGTTTCTAAGAACGCCTTGCCCATTATGCTACCCTGTATTCCCAAAAATTTAGAACCATCTTTGGCCATTGTGGCCAACTTCCGTTTATAATCAGGAAGGGTCATTAACTTGTCATTTAGGACCCTTAAGCCAGGGAGTCCTTTCTTCTATAGAGCTTCGATTTTGCCTAAAAATATTTGCGCTCCTGTGTCCATACTCTGGAATTTCTCTTCCAACTGCAGCATTAGCCCTCTTTTGGTCAGAACCCTCTTGACTTCAAGGATGGTTTCCATCCCGTCTTCAATCTTCAAATCTTCTAACTCTTCCCTAGTTTTGGAATTTAGGAATTTAATGATCTCAGTGGCTTCTGTGGGAATTTCTCCCAACTCTCCTCTTATTTTCTCAATAGCCTGCCTGCTACTTTGTACTAGTTCATTTTTCTCGAACATGATTTGCACCATAGGCCAAATTTCATTTATGGATTTGGAGATATCCATCCAGATATTTTTCTTGGCCTCAGAAAGTGTCATGCCTGCCACTGTTTGCTTTTGAAGCTGCTGCAATTCTTGTTTGAGCTTGTCTGATGTTAGTTTCTCCATGGAGTAGCTGGTTTGGTAAGAAGACTTAAGTTCCTGAAGGTCCTTAACCTCCTTTTTAAGTCTGTTAATTTCTGTCTCTTGCAAGTTCATATCCCCCATGGATTTTTCTAGTTCTACTATTTTTTCCAGAGTTGTTAGTGGATTTCCTGAGGGAATTTATGTTGTAGATGTTGTGCTTACTCCTGGGAGAGGAACTGCGCTTAATGGAATGACCTCCATAGGCATTGATTGTTCCTTCTCCTTCACTAACCTTTCTAGTTCTGCTTCCATCTCTTTCAACTATGCATTCTGCTCCATGGTCAACTTGAGCATCTCATCCTTCTCACCTTCTATCTCAGCTATCTCCTTTGTCTATGCATCTTCCATTGGTGGCAGTTTTAGATGTTTCCTCAGAGATTCTATATCAACATTTTTCTTTTTAAGCATCTCCTCGACTGCTTTCACATTCGAGGGGTCATACCTGATCTTGAGGACCAATTCTTCCAATGTTTTAATTTTGTTATCCTTTGCAATGGATGATATCTTTTCTAACTTCAACTGTGTCTGAACATTTCTTAAAGAAACTTGTAGTTTAGCAGCTGAAGTAGAATCATTTGCCAAAGTGGAGAAAACCATTTCTCTAGTTTGCCTGTGCAGATCCATTTGATCGGTCGGGTGCACATCTCTGGTGTGGAACTCGAACGTTTCCCTTTTGTAATCAGTAATTGCCTTTGGATCAGGCACCTGTGCCTGCAGAAAAGCCATGTGCATTCTACCCTTCTCTGTATCAAACACAGACAACAGTCTGTGTTCTGTCATGGATGTCTGTTTCCAAAAATGAGCATAAGTACTGTTGGTTAGCGTCTGATTCCTTTTCTTGATCATGTCATATTTCTCAAAAATACTCAACTTTGGTCCTCCTTTACTCGGTTGGTCGACTAGTGAAGTATATTTCGGCTTCTTGGACGAAACTGTAGACATGATATGCTTGTTGCCTGTGACAAGAGGTGACTGATCACATTTCATAGTCGTAGTGGATTGGGTTTCCTTTTCGCCAGCCGTGTTAGTTGTATGACTGGATTTTGTCCTTTTGGTATGTAATTGGAAAACTTCAGCCGAGACTTCAGTGACAAAAGGTGAAGTATCCTTCCTGGGTATTTTCTCCTTTGGAGCCTGTGGTGTGGTTGTTTGTGAGATAGTAACTAAAGGATCCTTCTGCTCTATCTCTTCCAGAGTGTTCGACTCCCACTCTGTTTGATTCGTGAACCTTTCTATCTCGGGCTTGGGTATATGAACATATGGAACATTTTTATTCTTAACCCTCATCTCTGAAATTATCTCGCACAGATCATAGTTCCATGGGAAACTAACTTCGAACTTCATTTCTTTCAAAAGTATGTCTGCCTCTTCCCCGATGCCTCGTCTATTGTAGATAAAAGACCCTATTTTCCCTTTAATTCTGAGCTGTTGTTTCTTCTTCAAAGACACAAAGTGTATGTCGTCTGAGTTTATCATTTGTCTTATGTATTCCAGGGCAAATATCCTCACGAGTAAATACTTGGGCAGTTTGTATGGAGCTACCTCGCATCCATATACTCTGATCTCGATGTGATTTTGGTAAAGATACCAATCTCTAGTTTTTGCAAGGTCTGAGAGGTGCAAGATCCTTTGAATCTCCTCATTTATCCTTGGTTCTGGTCTGCCACTGAGCATGCTCACCACTGGGAGGTAGAACTGCTCGATGAACTGTTTGAAACTAAACTCCATGGAATTCCATCTGAGTAGCGAAGTCCAAGATGTTACCGCCTGTGGCTTCCCGTTCTTGTCCATTTTCTGCATCGACAAAAAGAACCTGTCTGCTTGAAAGAAGATGAACATGTAAGCCACTATGGAGGAATACTGGAACATGCCCTCTGTAGAAAATTTTGAAAGCTACTCATGAACACTCTCTGCCAGGAAAGTACTATAGTCGAACTAAATGGTGGGCCTTTGCTCTGTAGAGAAAATGGACAGAAAACCCAATATAGGTTCATCTACCCATTCATCTGAAAAATAACCAAGCAGAGAACAGAGCGATGAAATGACTTGGTTACCCTTTTCTAAGAACAGGGAGGAAGGATATGGGGGATTTGAATTGGGGAGCTGAGCATCCGGTGGGAGGAAGAGTTAAAAAATATGGGCTCTCTGAGGGAAATATAGTTTCTAGTATAACTCTGTTATGATTTCAATATTAAAAGGGGAGGCAGATTCAATTCTGGGTATCTGCATCATATGATCAATGGCCTCTGGTGTGATGAAGAAAAAAGTTTCTCCCGATGATGAGACTATGGTTCTCTGGTCATGGAGGTAATGAGCCTGGAATTTGAGGGAAAATTCAGGGAAATGATGGACCTAGGGGAAAAGATATAGAGGAAGATTGGACTCCCAGAGCCCAATTTCATCGCTCTGATCTAAGAAAGTGTCTCTAAGCCATGACTGCAAATCCGCGAAGTCAAATTCGCACCTTGTATATGAGATTAGATGATATTTGTCAGCCAAGGGGATCCTGTCGAGGTCAACAGGAGGTGGGAGGAAAGTATTTTCCTCGACTTCTGCTTTCTTGGATTTTTGCGCCATCGCTGTGCAAAGTACCTGCAATTCAAACAAAAAACGTTAGTGGGAATGGTTGTGGTTTTGGGCTGTTGATTGAATCGAAGAGAGGACAAGGAAAATATTTCTGGTATGGGAATAAGATGAGCAATGGGAGAATGAGCAGAAAGGTTATCTTTGAGCAAATGGATACTCATTGGGCGCGGAGGGACAGATCAATAGGCTAACGTATAAGTTAGCCTGTAATAAATGGCCAACGGGTCCTTTGGAGCGTGAGATGGCAGGTAAAAAATGAGAGACGAGTACAAACAGGTGACGTGGAGGGTGTTTCATTGGGGACCATCAATGGCAAAGGGACCTGTGACAGGTGAGCAGGGGGAAAGGATTGACAGAGTTATGAGATGGGACCATTAGGAGAAGATAGTGGAAAATGATGTCACGGGGTGGCGGGGGTATGTCAGAAAAGTGGTAAATGGTAAGTGGTAAGATGGTTTGCGGTAAGTGGTGGGAGTCTGGTGCAATAGATTCCTGCCACGTTAGTGGAGGGAGCTGGCCAGAAAACCATTTCATTCCAGACCCCCCCCCCCCATCGTTAAAAGTAGACCGGTCGGGGGGGTCCGAAAAATGTCGTTAGCCATCCATCGGTGCGCCTGCTGCTGGACCGTATATCTAAGCGCCAACGCCTCAGTCGTTCATCTGTGTGCTCTCTTTAATCTGCTAGCACAAAATCATATTTTCTCCGAAAACTTAGGACAAGTGCTTTATGTGGGTCTGCCCAGCTTTCCCTGCTTTTTGTCACCATGGGGTTAGGCATCCAACTTTCAAACATCAAAGATATGGTTCAACATCGATAATCATGCATGTTTTATTGAAATAAAACCAACTAACCTATGCTCTAACCTACTTACCTATGACATTTATCCGAGGTTAAACTGTTGGACTAAGAAATTACTCTACCCTAGGGTTATTTGACCAAGATTAGGCAGTTTGGTCAAATTTATTCACTAGCTAACCTAAACTGCTTGGCTAAGATTAAACAGTTTAGCCAAGATTATCCACTAATCCTATCAACATCAATTTAAAAGGACTTGGCCATGCTTAAATGGTATGGACTAGGTCATTTTTGTTGCATAGGGCTTTACTCAATTTCTTTTATGCCCTCTTTTATTCTTTTCTCATTTCCTTTTTCTTTTCTTTCTTTTTCTAAAATTATTTACAGAAAGGAAAATTATTTGACAACTGTTGCGCCTCTTTCGTCACCTTGGTGAGAAAATAAGAGGTGATTGCAAGCTCAGTTGGGTCTACTGAGCAGGACAGCTGTAGAGAAAAGAGTTAGGGAAAGAAAACAAAAACTATAATTAAGAATTAAACTAATAGATGCAATAAAAACTAAAATCATGAGCATAGGGACATAGAAACAAAAAGAACAAAAAGACCCATGTCACCAATGTTTGAGGCTGATCTATTGATGAAAACAAAGCACCAAGAAGAAAGGGGACTATGAGTCCCTTCTTCCTCCAAGGGAAGGCTCTTGGACCCTCACTAGCTAGCTCTTCTTACAACAAAGAAAATTGAAAATGGTGATGAAATAACTCTTTACAAATCCACTCAATGGTGAGATGGATTGTCCAATGTAATGGTGCCAATGTGCTTGTGTCAAGGATGGAGTCCTCAAAATAATATAGGCAACATAACATTACTTTGAATTCCTTGAGAAAATGAGGTGCATTCATGGCTTTTTATAGCATTGCTTTGGGTTATTGTTTAATTGCTTTGTAGTGTGAAAAGAGGCCATTTAGGGCATTATTAGGTCTTTGACCAACCCACCAGTCGGATCCAGCCCAGATTTGAGGGTCAAATTGGCTTGGGAGCTGAACCATAAGTGGTTGGGAGGCCGACCACTTCCATAAATGCGTCGTTTAGCAGGTGCGCAACTTTTTGCGCTAACAGTCGCGCATCATGCGCCTGTGCACGATTTCTACGTTCCTGTTCCGCGCATGTGCACGCGCGGCCAATGTCTGCAAAGCGCTCTTCAATTTTTCACTACTTTGTATAGTTTTATGACCTTTTTGAATGATGTGGTATTAATTTAGGTCCATGAATGACTTCATCACTGTTTGACGATGCTGAGTTCTTGTAACCATGTGCGGACGAAATTTCAGTGATAACAGATGCCCCCTAATGGATGAGGTTAGGAGCATACGTATAGCTGAAATCCATCAATGTTTCTTCTACTGAGAATGTTTTGGTAAGAGAGAGTAATAGAGTGTTTGTCTAGAGCGATCCGTTGGAGGAAAAAAAAAAGGAACCGGTAGGAACCGACCTTCCATGAGGTGCGTAAAATAGAAAACTGTGTACAAATGAGGCGGGCATGCCCCATGCTCGTGTCATGTAACTCTGAACAAAGATGAATAAAGTGTTGGTGTAGATAACTGCAGTGCCCTCGGGGGAGGTTGTGATAAAGGCAGAAGACAATTATGAAAATGAACATACTCTGAATAGTAGGCAGTGATCGCGGAAATAAGTAGCAGCGATTATGTGGGCATTGATAGCCCAACCAAGTTTAGATGTCTTTGGAAAATGAGAGAATTAACTGCAATAGTTGCAAAGTAAGACCCACCATAACATGAGAAAGTGTTGGCTTCAAATGTCATGAGGGTCAACGACAGCAGGGAGCAATGGTTTAGGGTTTAGGGTTTAGGGCTTGGAGGGTGACGCTACATGCGAGGATGGTTGCGCAGTTGGACCACTGTCGGTCTACTGATACAAGGGAGTTTGCTTTTGGGTCCATCCTAGTGGCCTGGTTTCTAGAGAGGGTGTCGATGTTGCGCTCGAGGATTATATTGGGGGTGCCTGGGGCGCGAGAGTCGCGGTTGAGGCGGTGGTCGACTATTTTTCTTCGCCATGGTGGTGGTGAAGGTGGCCACTTATTTTCTGCAGAGGCAGCGCAGGTATGGCGGAAGATGCCACAGGTGATATTACATTACCCCTATGTTGGGATGGACTTCCGGGATGATCCGGACATGGTGCTACCTCCAGGGGAGGTTTTTTATCATCGAGGCATGTTTGGTGTTGGTGTGTATGTTTTGGCTTATTTTGTTTTTTGAGATAGCAGTCCATATGTATATGATATAGATGTTGATACTATCTGTTGTTTGTTTACATGTGCAGATGTGGCACCTCACGGGCGCGAGGTGGAGTTGCAGCGAGCACTGGAGAGACCACCGCGGGGAGAGAGACCTCGGTGTGATGAGGCCGCGGTGCGACCAGCTAAGCCAGAGAGGGCAGCGAGGAGGCACTGGTTTGATGAACCTGGTGCTGGGCCATCACATTCTCCTCTAGCGGCAGCTGGAGCGGATTACGAGGACATACGTCGTCATCTGGAGAGGATATTATAGGAGGTGTCTGAGGGCATATGGTCTCGCATCTAGGACGAGACTTTCTTGGAGCAGTGTGTGGGGGTGCCACCACCATGGCGGGCCATAGTACGATGGGCACCAGTGGCTTCTACGTTGACGACCGGACGACTGTCGCCAGGGCAGGAGGGGTCGGCAAGGGGTGGACCACCACCTCCTGGGGCAGGAGGTGGTGGGCCGCCACCGCCTAAGGGAGGAGCAGGCGGTGGTGCTCTAGAGGCACCGTGAGTGGTGCTCTGAGGCATTTGATGTATATATATTTTTTGTATATAGGCTGGTGAGCCCATTTTGTACCGAGGTGTTGTATTGGCCTGCGGTTACGTGTATTTTTTGTATGTAAACATTCCGATGGCACTGTATACCTATATATATACATGAGTATACTTTTTGAGATCTATGTGGTGTTTACATGTTTTTGGTTAATGTTTGGATGATGTCTATTCGATGTATATGCTGTGACATGATTGTGATATGTTTATGTATGTGTAGAGGTAGCTTGATGTGATATATGTCAGTCAAACACAATATTAGCTAGGTTATTTGTAATTTGATTCAATTGTCTTGGAATATGTGTGAATGTAATGGAATCAAAATGTCGAGATAAAAGCCTAACCTACAGGTATTTGCGAAAAAGGCAAGGATCACAGACGCGATCCACATTGTTGAGCTGGAGAACGACTAGTTGAGAGTCGAGGAAGATGCTAAGGTGGCGAATATGATGATGTTGGGCGTCGGCCAGGAGGCCAATGACAGCAGTGTATTCGGCTTGGTTGTTGGTTGCTGACCCCAAACATATGTCGCTTGAATGGAGCATTTCATGTGAGGGGGTGTAGAGAGCCCAAGAAGCCGAAGCGAGATTTTGTGTCCAACGGCTGGCGCCGTCGGCGTAACCGATGTGGTAGGCTGGTGGAGGAAGCATCTGTCAATAGCACAATGGATAGTTTAGATGTGAGGGGAGGAGAAAAAATATTAAAAACTCTAGAAAAGAAATGACCTAAAGTAGGATGACGACGTTTAAGCGTAAAATTTCTTTAAGTATAACCCGTTGACGGGTTCTTTGAGAGAGAGGCCTTCGGGGGAGGCCAGGATGTATGCGCCTTTGGTGAGGCAATGTTGGATAATGTATGGGCCATGCCAGAGTGATTCAAATTTATCGTGGCCAAAGGTATTATGAGTGATATCGTAAGCCAGGACGAGGTCGCCTTCGCAGAATGATCGAAGGTTGACATGGCGATCAAAGGTAGCTTTGGATCATTTTTTAGCTGCCTCGTTGTTTTGTAAGGAAGATCGATGATCTTCATCTAGAGACTCCAAGTTCAGCAAGCCATGCTCCATTGGAGCAGTGTCAGGTAATAGCTCAATTGCGGTGCGTAAGGTGGGAATTTCGCACTCGATGGGGAGAGTGGCCTCAACCCCATGGAATAAATGAAATGGTGTGAATCCAGTAGCGGTTTTCACAGCCGTTCGGTAAGCCCATAACGCAGAAAATAACATATGATGCCAATTGGTTTTATGTTTATTAACCGTGCACTGTAACATGGTCTTGAGGACTTTGTTAACTGCCTCGACCTATCTGTTAGACTGAGGGTAATATGGTGAAGAAAACTCGTGAGAGAAGCCTAACCGAGATGAGAGTTCGACGAATATCTCATTCTCAAAGTGTTTTCCATGTTCAGGAATGAGTTGGAGGGGTACTCCAAAGCAAGATATGACGTGGTTAAAGAAGAAACGCGCTGCAGTGTCAGCGGTGTTGTTGAAAGTGGGCATAGCTTCGGCCCATTTGGTGAAGTAATCAACGGTGACAACGATGTATTTGTGGCCATTGCTGGAGGGGGGATAACAAGTCATGAATTCGATGCCCCATTTACAAAAAGGGTCGGCAGTAATGACAGGGTGAAGAAGAGCGGGGGAGCGCGGGATTTGTTGGCGTAGAGCTGACATTGCTCACATCGTTTCACGGCATGAACGCAATCATGAACCAAGGTAGGCCAAAAGTATCCGGCTCGGATAATATTTTGAGTGGTGGATATACCCAAAAGATGGCCCCCACATGCGCCACTGTGGCAGTTGTTTAAGACTCTATCGGCCTCGTCAATAGTCAAGCATCGACGAAGAATGGTGTCGACGCCCCACCGGTATAGGATGTCTCTGATGAGAAGGTAGCGGGGGGCCTGATGGCGAATACGTCTACGATCATCTCGTGAAAGGTGGTTACAGAACTTTTGAGTTCGGAGGTAGATGAGAAGGTCATCGTACCAAGGATCATCTGAAGTGATGTAAAAGAGATGGTCGTCGGGAAAGTCGGTGTTGATGGGGGCACTAGTGGTGTCAGAGGGGAGGGTCGTGACAAGTTCGGCGAGAACGAGGGCCTTATTACTCTTAGGTGTGGAGAAATCGAGGTCGTATTCTTGAAGGATAATGATCCATCGAGCGAATTTTCCATTAACTTGCCGACGACTGAGAAAATACTGCATAGGGTTGGAATCGGCGACGACCTTGGTGGTGCGAAGAAGAATGTAATGGCACAGTTTCTGGACTGCGAGGACAACTGCAAGAGAAATTTTCTCTTCGTGTTTATACTTCAAGGGTGGCCCTGAGAGGTTTTTACTAACGTAATAAATGACATGTTCACAATTTTCATCTCCGAGCTGGACGAGGACGCCGGCTACTGATACAGCTGATGCTGATACGTAGAGGATATAGTCGCGATTATAGTCAGGTGCACTAATTAAAGGTGCATTTGAAAGCACTTCTTTAAGATCTTCAAATGACTGTTGGGCGTGGTCGTCCCAGTGAAATGGGATGTCGTGACGTAGTAAGTGAAGGAAACCATGTGCATGTATGGCGTAATCCGGGACAAAGCATCTAAGAAAGTTAGCTTTGCCTTGAAGACTCTGAAGTTGTCGTAAGTTCCGGGGAGGTGGAATTTCGGTGATAGCTTGGAATTTGAGGGGGTCCATGGTAATACCGCTTTGGGAAACAATAAAGCCGAGGAGGCGCCCTGCAGTGACACAGAACACACACTTGAGAGGATTCAAGCGGATTTTGTACTGACAACACCGTTGAAAGATGATTCGTAAATCATCGAGATGCTGGGTGTGTTTCTTGGATCGAGCTGTGAGGTCGTCCAAGTAGGCAAGGATGATATTAGCCAGATTGTGAAAGATGTATGTCATCGCCCGCTGGAAAGTTGCGTCAGAATTCTTTAAGCCGAAAGGCATGACACAATATGCAAAAGTACCCCACGGGGTAGTGAATGTGGTTTTATACTGATCGGCTGGGTGGATTTGAATTTGGTTATAGCCAGAGAATTCATCCATAAAGGAGAGAGCCTTGTGGCCGACGCAGTCGTCGATAATTTGATCGATGAAAGGCATTGGAAAGTTGTCTTTGGGACATGCATGATTGAGATCGCGAAAGTCTGTGGAAACGCGGATAGTGCCCTGTTTTTTGTTAACGGGTACAGGGTTGGAAACCCATGAGGTATAGGCGATGGGGTAAATGAACCCGACAGCGCGTAACTTGTCAATTTCGGCTTTGATAGCCGCGACTTTGGATGGGTGTAGCAGTCGTTGTTTTTGATGAACTGGTGTGATGTCGGGCCAGGTGTCGATGCGATGTTCGACAATAGAGGGATCGAGGCCAGGCATTTCCATGTATGACCAAGCGAAAATATCCCTATATTCCTGGAAGAGGGCTTTATATGCGTCGATTTCCTGAGGAGTGTAAGCAACTCCAATGGTAATTTCTTCGATGATGCCATTTTTAATGGAAATGTCGATTTTGATGGTGGGGGAAATGTTGGCCATATTGCCTTCTTCAAAAGCATCAGGGGCAGGAATGAGATTGTTGAACCAGTCGATAGGCCCTGATGGGATAAAATCCTTGGTTTCGATCGCATAAATGGGGTTTTGGTTAGGAGGCATGGGGGCTTCCTGTGGAGAGAAGAGTGTGCGATGGTGTAGTGCATCCCAGGGAGAGTCCAGGTGGTTTAACTCTTCGAGTATTCTTGATCGCATTGGAAGTGACAGGAATACAAGGGGTCATGAGGAGTGATCTCGGTGACAGTGGTCGTGTGGTTACCCCCTGGTGAAGAAGCAGGGGGAACGTTGTTAGAAGATGGTGAGGGTTCACTCGACATAAACCATATATTGAAGTACTGGGGGGTACCCGTGGTGGTTGGGTGGAGAGTGTCTGTAGGGGAATGAGCGGGAGAGTTGGGGGGTGAATCCTCTGATATGTCATATAAGAACCATGGAGGTGTTGGGAGTGCCTCAGGTTTGGGAGAAATGACATGCAGAGCCTCTAGTGACGAGGTAATGGAAATTATCGCCTCTGCGGGTTGGTGAAGCAGGGTCAATTGACGTTTCTTGTATTCAAGGATCATAGGACACTGGTATGTAAAATGAGGTAATGAATCGCAGAGAGAGCAAGGGCATCTCATACGTTCATTGACTGAAGTGGTGACATAACGAATGTCAGTGATATTTGTTGAGGAGGACGTTGCAGGACTGGGGTTGTTCTGGAAGTTCTGGCGCACTGCAGCTAATGTCTGTCGAAAGCGTGGCAGGGCTGGGCAATGATGGGTGTAATGGCCATACTCTGAACATATAGCACAATCATATTTGGTCCTCAACCCTTTACTACTGGAAGGGTGGGTGGTAGTGACAGGAGTATCAGTAGTGGCGGGTGTTGGGGGAGTTTGATTGAGGGGGATCAAATGTCGTAATTCAGGTAGTGATGGACAATTTTTGGTTTGGTGGCCCTCTTTCTCACATAGTGTGCAAGGTGGTGGGATGCGTGGAGGAAGTGGAGCTATGGCCTCCTTCTTCTTTCTCCTGCCCCCTGTTGTAGCAGGGGGGTTAGTGAGTTGGGGGGTGGTGGTGGTAAGGATGGGAATCGTCATGGGGATTCCTTCCTGTGGGGGAAGGGATGGTCGAGGGACCATCTCGGGTGGGTGTAAATACCACACTGGGATTTCTAACACCATATTAGGGAGTGTGAGCATTACGAATACCTGAAAAGCTTCAATACCTGGTGGAGGGTAAAAGTAGGGAGTTTGAGTGAGGGGTTGGGGAAATGTCTCCCAAACTGGACTATGTCCTTGGGGAGAGGTGGAATCATGGACTGGTGGGGTCGACGAGTGTCCAGGAGGTTCTTGAGGGTGGGGTTCTGTGATGAGTGGGACGTCAGGTATGATAGAAGCCTCTGTAGGAGGAAGGGTATCCTCTGTGTGAGTTCCGTTAGATGATATGACGCATACTTGATTAGCAGGATGAAGGAGTGGTGGTGCTCCATGGTATGTCCCTAACAAGGATGGGTCTTTAAAAATCCTAGGACCCATCTCGAAGAGTGGATATGCGTCGTGGCTTGTGTGAATTAGAGGAAGAATGTTATCGATGTTGGCAGATGGGTTAGGCTCATAATGTGAGACTTGGTCAATGGTAATGATCTTCCCATTGTGAGGGAACATCATTGTCCGGAAGACGGAAGATGCCACTGCCTTCATAGCATACATGTAGCTACGACCAAACAAGATATTATAATCGAGTGGGGCGTCGATAACTTCGATATCGATGAGAATAGTCTTGCCCCCAAGTTCGACGGGGACATTTTGGAAGAACCCTTCAGGAGAGGATGGTCGTTCGTCATAAGTGCTTAATGTGATGGCAGAGGGTATGAGTTCCAGGGAACCAATTTTCTACCATATGGTTTTGGACATGATGCATGTAGATGCACCTTCATCGATGATACACCGATGAACTGTGATGTTCCGTATTTTGACAGGGATTTGAAAAGCGATCAAGGCAGGAAGACGAGGTTCTCCGCTGTCAAGATCAAAGGTGATGAGTCGAGTATCTGCAGGGTCGACTGCCCCCAAGGTGGAAAGTAGTGATTTCCGCTGAGTAGGACAAGTCTGGAGGACTTCCAAGACTGACATGGCAGCCAGGGATTGTGCTAAGTCATCTACCAAACTATAGTTATGAGCTTCCCTAGCCTATGGGTTGTGGACATTCCTGCGTAATGGGATGCGAGGGATGCGTAGCGGTGGTTCGGCGGAAGGGCGAGGGATCACCAACGGGGGTCCCATTGGTGTAGGGTTTGTCTCTGGAGGGAGGGGAGGAGACTCAGTGGGTGCATGATACTGACGGTTACGTGTTTGCAGAAGGATTTCTTCCTCACTGGTGAGGAGAATGGTACGATCTGCTGGATTGTTGGGGTTGAGGTATTGTCCTGCCTGAGGTGGGGGATGTTGTGTGTCCTGTTGGTTGTTTATCACACCTTGATGTGGAATAGGATTTTGCAGCATGGCGGGAGGGGGTTGTTGCACGTATTGTTGTGGTGCCTGCTGAGGGGCAGGCTGGGCAGGGGAATGGGGAAGACTACCAGAGTCTTTCAACCATTTGAAATCAGCGATCTGGGGGCAATGATGAGTGTAATGGCCGAACTCACCACAAAGGGCACAAGGGAATATGGTTTTAACATTATTCCGCCCTTGGCGTTTTTTATTATTATTGCCCCCTTGGGGGTTTTGGTTGCCCCCGGTGGGTTGATGTTGTGGGGGTTGATTCCTGCCTTGACCTGGGTTGTTGTTATTCATGTTTCATCCTTTCTTCTTGACATTGTTCAATGGATGGGTTGGATTGGTTGTATTCAACTGCTCAAAACTTTGGTATTTTTGAACAGCAGAGGGTTGAACAAAATTCACTGCATGAGGATGTGGGGGAGCCATGGGTTGTGGAGGACCAGGAAATGGGAAGTACGGATTTTGTGGTGGTATCGATCCATAAGGTACATAGGAAGGCGTAGTGATTTCACTAGTACTATAAGATGATGTTGAGGGAGTACCACTATTTGCGGGAATAGGTGTATGTATGGGAGGTGTCGGTGGTGGTCCACTGATGGGTGGAGGTATAGCAACAGGGTATGGTTGTTGATAAGGGGGTGGGGGGTAATAAGAAGTGCCCCCGTATGCCGATGGGTATTGAGGTGTTACATACATCGGTGGTGGTTGGGGTTGTGGACCATGGTGTGTGGTGGCACTGATTAGTCCGTCTGCTGAGTGAGACATCCCAGGTTTGTCTTGGCCAAATGGTACAGGTTTTGGAATATCAGGAAGTACAGTGTATAAGTACCCTAACTATGCATAGATGAGGTCATAATGTTGGGCCTTGTTGATGGCTTCCTCTTCGGATTGAGGGAAGGCGGAAGCTACATCCTTACCGAGAAGAGAGATAAGGGATCTAAGAAACTAGTCGAGACACTGTTGCTTGGTGGTTTCTGCTTTGCACAACCTACGTCACCTACACCACTCATGAATGTGGCCAGCGATGTGTGTGGTTGAGGTTTATTTGAAATTAGAAATTAGTTCTAGACCATTGTCGTGGCGGATGGGTAATTGGAAAAAGGTCAAGAATGCTTTGGCCAATGACTCAAAAGTTGCGTGGGACCCTGATTTTTCTTCGACATACCATTTAGTCGATGGGCCAGTGAGTGTGCGTTGAAATAATCACAGTCTGATGGAATCATCCATAATGCTGTTGGAGGAGCACCATAGGTGAAAGGTCATGACATGGTTGGCAGGGTCATCGTCTACCTTTCCTTCAAACTTTGGTATGTCTGAAGGGATTTTGGTTGGCATTGCAGGCCATGTGGGATCATGCAGTATAGGATCATTGGTGAGTTTGGTGAGATCCGATATGTTGAGAGAGGCCAAATATGGCATCTGCAGTGGGGGGGGGAGGATTAGCTCTGGCCATAGTGTGTTGTGAACCTGACCCTTGAGGGGGGCTAGGTGGGTTGGTGCTCCCTCCTTGAGAGGCAGTGGGTCCCTCGCTTCCGTGTAAAGGAGAGAGAGTGAACGGATGACCTTGGGAAGTGGACCCAAGTAATGTAGAACCAAGCAAATCTGATCCTAAAATAGTGGCACTCATAGGAGTGTGTGAAGGAGGTGTCGATGAGCGGGCACGACCAGATACTCCCCCTAAGATAGGAGGGATGTTTAGCAAGCATCATGAACGACGGGGGTTCTGTGGTTCCCCTATGATGTCAAACTTAGTTGTCTGAATGTGTGCAAAAAGTGGTGAGAGTATTATAGAAACAAGAGCCTTTGTGTTGAATGTTTACACAATATATATATCCAAATCAAACTGTAATCAGATGTGCATCATACATAAATGAGAAAGAAGCATATATGTGGGTAAGTGGGTTTTGTCTGCATGGGGAATCAAAAAGAAAACAAATGCTCGTGTCCTAGAAGACGTAACGTCCTTCCTCTCAAATAGCACTGGACCTTCCAATAGTACTCAACAGTGGGGTCTGAAGTCATTGGAAGAGAAACTAGTGAAGGATGAAATAATTGGTTATAATGAGGGGTAAAGGGGGCATTTCTCGAAAGAGCTGGCGATATTTCCCAATAGCCACACAAAATCCAATCAAGGTGCAATTTCAGCCCACAATTGCCACCTGGGTAGATGTCCTAAAGTTGGTCACTAGGTACCTTGGTCAAAGTGCGGCATTTAGATTTTCGGCCTAAGAAATGGGTCACGGGCTAGATCCCGTCCAAGAGGTGGGTGCCTCAAGGGGGGACACACAGAACAACCGGACCTCGGCCTTCAACCCTTCATGGGTATCTCCCTGCCTTATGGTAATTGGAACACTTGACTTGGAGGATTTTCAGTTCCCTATTTGACAACCTCTAAGTTTTGAAAATGTGAGAACTAGATAACGGGGAGTTATTTGGATGCCTATCCCCGAAATCCTACCTAGACTAAAAAATTTCTTTTGGCACCTCCTGTGGAGGAAAACTTAGTGAGTTTTTAGAAAGATTTTAGATGTAGTTTTTTTGGGAGGTTGGGGGTGCAAACCAACCT
>ML780069.1:533045-551598 GCA_009831015.1 Picea engelmannii
ACTTTGACTACTTTGACCTTTTGGGGCTTCTAGATGACATATGAGGGTCCTCCAACTTCGTAAGGCCATAACTCTCAAACCGTGAGGAGTTATGTGACATTCCACATACCACCATAAATGGAATGACATGTACTATCCATATATAATAGTATTACCTTCAAATATAGAAAAAATCACACCGTTATCAATCAAACAAACTTGGGTCCATTACCCAAACCTGGGTTCTCCAACTTCACATGGTCATAACTCTCTAACCGTGGGGAGTTATGTGACGTTATACATACCAACAGAAATGGAATGATAAGAAATATCCATATAGGATAGTTTCCCTAACAAAACCATTGTCCTTCATCTCATTATTCCATAATTAAGCATGGGTTCTCTTACTCTGCAAAGCGTCTTCTCGTGAGGGCTTTCACCATAAGGGGACCACTTTGGAGTTCATCCATATTTACTTCTTATCAACCATGACAAAAAAATAATGAGTCATATTTACATCAAACAATCTTGGGTCCATTACCCAAACCTTTGTGCTATGGGGCTTTCTTCAAGGGTTGACATCAATGACAACCAACCTTAATCAACATATCCCATTACCTAGAAAGATCTTTTCTTCATGTTTATGGACAAGTTTTGTAGGGATAGTCAGTGTGACTTTCATCATGAATTCATTGTCTATCATGTCAGCATGCATAATGCATCTAGTTTTGTTTTCCTTGTCTAAGTAGGTGCTATACACGACCATTATGTCCCCAACGAACACTTGTCCAGTTCGGCGACTGTTCAAGCCTTCTATCGATAGTATATTGGGTTTTATAAGTTTAGACCTGGTGACATTTTTCAAACAGAAAAAGTAATGTGACTAGCAGTTTGTATCAATTTTTTTTTTGGCATAAATGTACAAGTAGATGCACAATTTGGATGAAATATGCAGGTCAGAGTTTTGTAACCATACCTCTTAGTCTACGGAGCTTGCACTATGTTGGGTGTTTCACTTGCGCTCGTCGATACTTCTTGTGAACTGAAAATCATGTGTTGTAGATGAAATCAACATATTTATCATGGCATAGATGAATAAATAACTCCAAATATTTTTTTGGTAAACATATCAAGAGCATAATGTATGAATATTTACCTTTGGCCTTGTTGTTCTGTTGATGTTTGCGATGATTGACTACTCATGCCCATGTCACTCATCCAACTTTTTCTGATGCAAGAATGTGTACATGAAGATGAAAAAAATATCTAGGAAACTGAGGATATGCCTCAACCATCTCTAAGGAGATCTACACAGGTCAGGAATCCTTCTACAAGGTATGACAATTATGTTTCATCTGTGGCTTTGGTTTCTGTTAATGGAGAACCTAGTTGTTTTCAATAAGCAACTAAGGTAACTGAAAGTGCTCAATGGAAAAAATCCATGAAAGAATAAACGGATGCATTAGAGAGGAATAAAACATGGGACTAGGTAGAACTTCCAAAGGACAAGAAGGTTGTCGGTTGCAAGTGGGTCTTGTTGACCAAACTTTGTTCATCTATATTTTCCCATTCTTGAAAATCATAAAAAATGGTATCAAAAGAAATTTTTCTTTGAAATATTATAAGTCCATGACGTAGCTCTTAGTCTTATCTTCGCCATGCTTTTTTCGAATAAAAAATCTGAGTTCATATGATCAAGATATCCAAGTTTAAATTTTAAGCAAAAAGGGACACACCTCTTTCATACTTAGTCTCATTTTCATACTCTTCTCCTCTCCTCTCCTATCTTCTTTCATACTCAACACTTAGAATTTTCACTCAACATATTTTTCTCCATACTTTACCTCACTCTTCTCCCATACGCTCCACTTTTCTCCACACTCAAATGTTTTTGGGACTCTTTTCTAATCTCCTCATCGGGTTGGCAGGTTGGCAGATTCATCTCCTTACTTCCCTCACCTTCCCATCCCTGCGAACCTGCCATGCTTCTAAATCCACTTCCTACACTTTACCTTCCCCATTACATCACCCTATGTCACCCTTATCCCTCTGCCACCTACAAATTACTCCCACCCCCTCTCATCTCCTTACCCTCTCCTTCCTTAAATTTTTTAAAGTAATATTTCTTGCGGGCGAGTGGTCACCGACCACCCTCACTCCCTTAGTCACCTCACTCCCCAACCCAATCCCACAAGATACAAACTACCCTTTTAACTTCCAATGTCTACAAATCCTCCCTCTTCCCCTCACTTACCCTTCCACTTTCTCTCCTATACTTAACCATTATTCCAAAGTTTTCACCATTTAAACCATGAACCAATAAGAACATTCAACATGGAAGCATGGAATTGTGACACACGACAACTTGTGTAGGGAGACACGTGGAATATTATTATTGGAGCATTACACATGGTTGTAAATGTGTTGAACCTGCACAGAATAGATCTAGCTAAACAATAATACACACATTTTCAGAGAGAATTGGAAAAAGAAGAAGAAGGAGAGAAAGAATGGAAGAATTCTCATTAACCATTGTGAATAATGAATAATTTACACATGTTATACTCTGTATAACTCAATGATTTTGAATTGAGGTGAACCAAGTCACCATAATGGTGGTATAGAATGATTTGGACACACACCAACAGTTACGGGAGTGAACTACCACCTATTCTAGTCTCTCAGGCAGTTACGGGAGTGAACTGCCACCTAGTTGAGTTAACTAGTCAACTAGTCTTCAGTTAACTGACTGAACAAAGAGTAGTAAGGAGTTAACTTAGGGAATCAAGGCTAATGCGCCACTCTGGTGATGATACCAAGGCAAGGTCGAATTAGCATGGTGATGATCCCAATGCAACATCTAAACTCAATTCAACTAGTCAAACTGAAGTGTCAACTGAAAGAGAATATTCTCCAGGTGGAATATTCTCTCCTAAAATATAGGAGTCTGGATAATGACTAATTATGACTAATAAACAAATAAAAACCTTAGGAAAAATAAATCCTAGGTGTGTGTGAAGTAACTCCAACACCCCCCTTGAACATCACTATTGTGAAAATAAAGATTGGGTCTCGACAATGAGGCCATGTTAGGTACCCAAGTACAAAAGATACACTGAAAATAAAGTGAGTAAAGAGGGAAAAACTCATGGGAAAACTCCCCCCTAAAGGTACAATGTATGTAATAAGAAGAACTACAGTTTCTAGGCAATTGTGTCCTTCACTCCAAGACGACCTTGCAGAGAATGGAATTTCTGCTCAGTGAAGGTCTCGATGAAAATGTCTACCTTCTGTTTTGCTGAAGGATAGAACTGTAAGTCAATGATCCCCTTGTGTACTAAGTCCCTGATGTAGTGCATGTGGATATCAATGTGCTTTGTCCACTGCCTCTAAACTAGATCTCTACATAACTTCAGAGTGCTCTGGTTGTCACACCAGATGACGATTGGCCGATGAAACTGAATGCCCAACTTAGTGAGAAAATGTTGTAGCCACATAGCCTGAATGGTTATGTTAACTACCCCTCTGTACTCTGCCTCGGCTGAAGATAGATAAATGGAAGCTTGCTTCTTGCTCGACCAATAGATAGGCCTGGAACCAAGACTAGGTGAGTAACCAGATGTGGACTTGCGATCAATGTTATTGCCAACCCAATCAGAATCAGTAAACTCAATGAGATATAATGTAGAGTTTGATACATAATGAATCCCAAAGGTGATGGTGCCTTGTACGTATCGAAGGATACGCTTTGCAACTTTCCAATGTAGCTCATGCGGCTCCTGCATGAACCTGGAAACTGCACCAACTGCATATGAGAGGTCTGGTCTGGAGTGTGTGAGATACAACAAGCTCCCCACTAGCTATCTGTACAATGTGTTTTCAAACAATGGAGTCTCCCCGCCATCCTCAAGTTTGACTCCTGATAGGAAAGGAGTCGGAGCAGACTTGCAATCTATCATGTGAAATCTCTCAAGGAGATCTCGTGCATACTTGGCTTGAGACAATTTGATGCCTGACACATCCTGACTGATCTCAAGTCCAAGGAAGAAGTGTAGTGGACCCATGTTCGTCATCAAAAACCTGTCATGAAGAATCCTCTTGACTGCAGCAATCGTTGAAGTCGAGCAACCGGTGATCAACAAATCATCGACATACAGAACTAAAAGTAGAAGTGAAATAGTCGTCTTGAGAATGTTTACATTTGGGTCTGATTTACAACATATAAAGTTTTTTGACAACAGGTAGGAGTCCATCTTGGCATACCAGGCCCCTGGAGCTTACTTGAGGCAATAAAGTGACTTCTTCAATCGACAAACCAAACATGAGTCCTGCATAAATCCTTGGGGCTGCTCCATGCAGATCTCCTCAGAGAGATCACTGTGAAGAAATGAATTCTTCACATCCATATGATGGACTTCCCATCCCTTTGTTGCCGCAATGGAAAGGGCCAATCGAATGGAATCCATCTTCGCTACTGGAGCGAAGGTCTCATCATAGTCAATACCATGAACCTGCTGAAATCCTTTGGCGACAAGCCTAGCTTTGTATCTGTTGATCTATCCATTTGTTGCACTCTTGGTCCTGTAGAACCATCTGCATCTGAAAATTTTCCTCCCAGAAGGAAGGGGAACCAGATCCCAAGTCTGGTTCTCGAGGAGGGAGTTGTACTCCTCCTGTTGGCGGATTCCCAAAAGGGATTTCCAACAGCCTCGCCATAAGACTGTGGATCTAAATACTGAACCAAGAAAACATGTCTGGAGGGCAATGGTTCAGTGGCAGTGAGTGCAATAGGAGGTTCCTTGAAATTAGATTGAATCCTCCTAGTATTGGTTGGATCACCGATGAGATTCCCCTGCATCCTGAAGTGTAGTCTGTGCCCACTTAGGCCTCTGCTCTGGCTCTGCAACTGCATCTGGATTCTCTGACTTTGCATCTGACTGTACTGACTCTGAATCTGAATTTGAATCTGAATCATCTGAGTCCTCTGAATTATAACTCTCGTCTGAAGAAGAGTCGGCATGTGCATGCTCATCATCTTGGACAGGTGGAAGAGTGAAGGTGTTTGCATGCGGCTGTTGAGGTACATGCGAGCCACTTTCCTCGAATTGGACACTACGCTCAATGATGAGACGGCTTGAGGAAAGATAAATAAGTTGATATCCCTTCACACCACCAGGGTATCCAAAAAAAATGCACTCAATTCTCTGTGGATCAAGTGACTTCCTCTTTTCAGAGGGAATCCAGGCCCATGCATGTGAACCAAAAAGGTGAAAGTGGGTCACTTCCGGTTTGAGGCCGCTCCAAGCTTTGTAGGGGGTCTGATCCTTGACAAATATATGGGGAGATATATTTTGGATGTATGTTGCACAGTTAAGTTCTTCAACCCATAGCCTCTGTGGTAGTGACTTTGCATGCAACATGCAAGATGCCATCTCCTTTAGAGATCGGTTTCTTTCGCTTAGCAACTCCATTTTGCTGCGGAGTGTAGGGAATTGTATGTTGCAACTGAATCCCTACCTCGTGGAAAAGATTGTGGATCTCATGATTCACATATTCTCCCTCGTTATCAGTTCGGAGGAATTTTATCTTCTTTCCAGACTGTGTCTCAACCAAAGCTTTGAAATCTTTGAGGTGTTGAAAGACCTCGGATTTTTGCCTGAGAAAGTAGATCCATGTAAAACGTGAGAAATCATCAAAAAAAATGAGAAAAAACCTCGCTTTGCTGATCGATGGATGCGGAAACCATGAGGTCACTGTGGATCATATCTAAAGGTGTGGAAGCTCGCTAAGACTTTCCCTTGTCTAATTTCTCTTGAGGGTGTTTTCTGAGAACACATCCCTCACATACTCTCTTGGAGAAATGGATGTCTGGTAGACCATCAACTAATTTGTGCTTGATAAGCTGTTGCATGTATCTGAAATTCAAATGTCCAAACCTTTTGTGCCATATCCTACTACTTTCATCAGCATGAGTAAGTAGTAAAGTAGAATCAGGTTCAATGAATTCAGAAAATGTATACAATATAGACTGATGATTTACCTCACTGGTAGAAATCCTGTAGTTGGTTTGCATGTCGTAGATGTCCCCAAAATTTGGTGTGAAGATGACTTTCTTTCAGGTGCCAGAATTCGTCATCTGATACACAGAGAGAAGGTTGACATAAAGTTTGGGAACATCCAGCACGTTCTCAAAGCTTCTATTGGTGAGTTCAATCCTTCATTTTCTAGTGACTTCGACAGAAGAGTTGTCCCCCATCATAATATGAGGACCTTTGCATGCATCCAATGAAGAATAGACTACTTCTGAGGCATCCAGGTGATGTGATGCTCCTGAATCTACGATCCAAGCATTAGGAGAGGAGTTGATGGCAATCAAGGCATGGCTAGAATTGCCTTTCTTGGAATTCAGATTTTCTGGATTCTTCTTCTTTGCACCCTCAGGGATGCGATATCCAAGGTTGTTTTGCTGAAGTATCTAAGACATCAGATCTATTTGTTTTTGCATGCATGTGAATTCCGAATGGAATCCTTTTTGAAAGTATGTACATTTCTCTCCTTTTCTTCCCTTTTCTCCTTTGGATCCAGAGGCATCAGTGAAGGGTTTTGTGTACCCTTCCTTATTCATATGTGCATGATATTTTCGTTTATCTTTATCTTTAGATTTCTGATATTTGTGGCTACCATCATGCACAGTGAGTGCATGTGCCCTTGTGCCTTTGATTGCGCCCATGTTGAAGAGCTTGGTTTGCTCTTGTGTCAAGGATTCGATAAAGTCCTCAAGAGAAGGCATCTTCCAAGTGGCTCCAGAGGCGAATCTGACAGTATGAAATGTCGATATGAATAATGAGAATTTAGGACCAAGCTTGGAGATAATGGTGAGAACCATTTGTTTCTCCTCCTTTGATTTATCAACCCCGCAAGCTTTGAGTTGCGACAATAAATCCTTGAATTTTGTAAAGAAATCTTGGATATTCTCGAAGATTTTTGGATCCAATGTGAGCAACTCCACCTCCATAATGTGTCCCCTCATCTCATATTGTTTTCCAAAGAGCCCTTCCAAGATGGTACAATCTTCATTGGGAGTCTTACATGAAGATATGTGAAAAAGGAGATCGGGAGAAATAAGACTGCAAATTGTTCCGAGTGCCTCATCCATGCGATTTAAGTACTTGGATTTTTCTATGGCTGATGTTGAATCTGTATCTATATTCATGGTAAACCTATACAACCCTATGGATCGAAGATGTATGGCTATTTTCTCCTTCCATGCAAAATAGTTGTAAGGTGTAAGAATGAATTCTTTTTGGAATTCCATCTTTTCGTTGTCTTCAATCTTTTGTACCTGCAAAAATTTTGGTGTAGATTTTGCTTAGCAATCCGTCGACTCTGATACCATGTAAATGTGTTGAACCTGCACATAATAGATCTAGCTAAACAATAATACACACATTTGCATAGAGAATTGGAAAAAGAAGAAGAAGGAGAGAAAGAATGGAAGAATTTTCATTAACCATTGTGAATAATGAATAATTTACACATGATATACTCTGTATAACTCAATGAGTTCGAATTGAGGTGAACCAAGTCACCATAGTGGAGGTCTAGAGTGATATGGACACACAACAACAGTTACAAGAGTGAACTTCCACCTATTATAGTCTCTCAGGCAGTTATGGGAGTGAACTGCCACCTAGTTGAGTTAACTAGTCAACTAGTCTTCAATTAACTGACTGAACAAAGAGTAGTCAGGAGTTAACTCAGGGAATCAAGGCTAATGCACCACTCTGGTGATGATCCCAATGAAACTTCTAAACTTAACTCAACTAATCAATCTGAAGTGTCAACTAAAATTGAATATTCTCCAGGTGGAATATTCTATCCTAAAATATAGGAGACTGGATAATGACTAATTATGACTAATAAACAAATAAAAACCTTAGGAAAAATAAATCCTAGGTGTGTGTGAAGTAACTCCAATAGTGGCAACATACAAAGAGAGACATATGACACGATCTGACTAAATGATGTGGCAGCCAATCAATTTATAACATGTGGCATATCTTATTTTATTCAAAAAAATTCTAAGAGTCGAACCCCTTACGCTCCACAATCTTCTTCTCATTTTTCTTGCTAAGTGTATGAAACACTTGGTATTATACACCATGAAGAATCTAATATCCCAATGCAATTGGGATAGAATTTTGAACCAAAAGGGTGAATATTATGAAGGAGAACGAAATTCATTCAAGGGCTGTGATTTACCCAAAACAAAAGATCGACGGTGGCTGAGTGTTAATCTTGCAAAGGTCATAACTTGAGCTCCGGGTGTTAGAATCGTGCAAAATTTATACCGTTGGAAATTGATTTTGATGTAGAAGATGGTGGTATAGGTTTCAAGTGCTGAAATTTGACACATTTTTCTCAGAAATTAAAATATCAGTCAACTTCATTTTCAATGAGCTTGCGTGACAACTGAACTTCATGAGCTCATATCTTGAGGTCCGGGAGATGGATTTGCAAAAAAATTATATCGTTGTAAAGATAAGATGATGAATGTCACACAAGAAGTGGTTTCAAGGGCTGAAAAGATCCACATCCTTAATAGAAAATTAAAACATAGTTATCTCTTAAAGGAGGCAACAAATTAAAAATTATTCGAAATAAAAGTTTATTTAAAAAAAAAATTATTTAAAGATTTTTGGGGCCCACTTTAAAGCACGAATATCAATGACTTCAAGTCATTATTGAGATTCAAAATTTATGTTAATTAAAATGATTTTCTAAAGAAGAAAAAGGAAAAACCCTAACTACTCAAGTTGTTAGAAGAGCATTCCTTTAAAAAGGGAAAAGAGAGACTTCATGAGTTCCAGAATTCATTGTTGAGAGAACATTCAAAGGAGCAAGAGAGAAACATACCAGCTGTTGGGCTCCAATCTACTGATGTAAATTAGAGTGTATTTGATTGTCAATCCGGTGTTTGTAAGACTTAGAGACACATCCAAAATGTATGGACTTAGAGATAAATTTAGTTCTTTAAATGGAAATAATTCAAAAGATAATCTAAGTGCTGAGCATGAAAGAAATGCTAAGATTATTTACAGAAGGTGTATTCATAGATCTCTTACCATTAATCAACAAGCTAAAGTAAAAGCATTCAACCAATATTAAGCATTCAAATCAGTAATCATTCAAACTAGTTTAGAGGCTTGTAAATGTTAGAAAGACTAAACCCTTTTACAAGAGATGCATTCTTTGCTTTCCCACATTCATCAAAAACATAACTAATTTTGAAATCAAGTAAAACACAACAACATTACCTACAACAAAATGTAAACTGAACTAAAGCTCATACCAAAATTTGCTTGAAAAGAATGAAAAAGGAGAAGTGTACTAGCTTGGGAAAGGGGGCCCTCTAGTGCTTCACTTGTACACCTAGAGTTGTCTCAGTTAAGAAGGAACTTCCAGCATCATTCACATAATCATATCATAAAAATCATCAAGAAAAAAATACCAAGCTGATCTCAAGACTGAAAATTCAGAGTTTTCTTCATTAACATCAGATGTCATACTAGTCCATGTTTTGAAGTATTTATACAAAAAGTTTGTAACTGGAAATACTAAAAAGACTCCTAATATGAGGATGAGATCCACAAAATATACTAAAAAGGTCGAATCCCTCCTTCAGATCCACAAAATATGCACAAATCCCAAGAAAATCTAAAACTGTCCATAGTTTTCTGCTAAACCAAGGTATTTTCTGTTGAAGTGGCCCTGTTTGACCATCGTTGATTGGACACCTGGAAACCTCAGATCTCGAACTTGATAGATATTCATCCATCCTTGTACATCAAGGATCATAACACATGTCTCTGATTTTTCCCAGCTGTCTTGAAAGTACACGAACCTTGGAGCAATTACGAGATTTAGTCAAATCCTGTAATTTCTGATAAATTTTTAATTTTAATGCTAAAAATTCAAAAATTTGATTCTTAAGCTAAGGAATGATAAAGGTACTTTACATAGGTTGTTTTTATGGAAAATATGGAATAAAATGAAGGCGAAATGGATGGTTTTGGAGACAAAAGTATGATTTGTGAAGTGAAAATAAGCATAAAATGGTACTCAACATCTCCCCCCCAAGAGGAAGACTTTGCATGTCCTTATGCACAAAAAAAAATGTTCTTGAACTCCTAACAATAGTCTTATACCACCTCTGTTGCTTGCAATAATGTATCCACATTGGCTTGAGCTATATGAAGAACTTTTAACCTCTGATATTTTTCCTTGTATGCTTGCTTTTGTTGAAGTCATTTGTATGCTTGTTCGGAGATCAATTTGTTTCGATTTTGAAGCTTCTTATTCTTCTTCTTCAGTTTTTCATTTTCCTCCTGAGTTTTATGGCTTTGATTCCTCAACATTTCATTTTCTATTTTCAAATATCTTTCCAGGACCTCTATTTCTTTGATCTTTTTCTTCATTTTTTATTTTTATTTTCTTGTCTTTCGTATCAAGTCCTGATGTGGACCCACCAACCATTTCTTCTATTTGTTCTAATTTATGTGGTGATTGAGTTTCATCTTTCATGTATTCAATTAATTGTTTCACCTCTTTTCTCATTTGCTCATATGTGGAAGTCTCTTGTTTTTCAAAATCATCATCTTCTAATGATTGTGCTTTCCCTGCCTCTTTTTGTTTCTCCAAAGTCTGAATGTGTGCATATTGTGCTTGTTGTGATTCATCATCACTTTCTTTTATTTGTCCTTTTTGGAATTGTTGGCGTTTTCTTGATTTCCTTTCATATGTGGTGAAAATCTTATCTTTTTCTTGGAATTCTTTTTCCATTTTCATCATACTTCTTGTTCTTCTCCTCCTCATAGGCTGTTTTGAGCTTGTTGCCTTGGGGTGTTGCATTTCCTCCTCGTCATATGTCACAATCAAGATATGTTCTTCTTCTATTTTCCCTTCCACTATTTCAAAACCATTTCCAATGATAAACTACTGCCATGACAAGTTTTGTTTTTGTAGTTCATGTGTGATGATCATTTTGATGAAGCCATAGTGGTATAAACTCTTTTCTGTATTCCTCCCTTGTTTTTGAATAGCCTTAGCCATCTTAGAAAGGCTTTGCAGTAGAAAGTAGGGCATGTTAATCTCACAGTCACTCTTTAAATGTTGCAACAATTTGATGTGATACAGGTAGACAATACTAAAACTTCCTTCACAAGTAATAAATTTCTGGATGAGATAGGTTAATTCATCCCAAGGATGAATCAACCAACTTCTTGGAATTCATTTTTTCCAATTTATTGCTGCAACCCTAGATCTGGATACAAAAGATGCCCATGATTTGTCTTTAAAGTGTTTAGTTTTGAAGTATCTTTCTCCAGTTTGAGGTAATCCAGTGATCTGTGCAATTACATCTTCAAAAATTCTAATGGTGATGTTACCAACAATGGCCTTTTCCCCATTAAATGAACAAGCAAATTCTAAAGAAACCTTCTCACAATATCCATCAAACTTCTCAAAGAAAGATATCATGTTGGCCCTTGACCAAGTTTTGAGGAACACTTGGTCATATTTGACCGTTTTTAGACTTTGACAGCATGTCAAAGATGGAGCGCTAGGCGAAGCAGAGATCACGGGATCTCAGTCCACTTTGGGGCCCTTTTAGGGTTTTTTGTTAATGTAATGGGAAAGGGATGTCGACCTGCGGGTTTACCCACGCTTAGGCCCACTTTTGTAATGTATAAATAGAAAGATAGGAAATTTAAGGAATAGATGTGAAGTAGATGTGATTGCTTAGTGAAATTGGTAGTGCATCTATGTGATGTTGAATAAGTGCTTCATGCGAACTGTGTAAGGCTTGCAAGGCTAAGTGCAAGTTACTGTGAGGTTGTTATAGGAAGCTAAGTGTTGTAACGCAAGGAAGAAGGATCTAGCGAGTTGCGCAGATCTTCTGTCCTATGCGAAGAAGGGTTTTGGAGGCTTTGTGCTTGTAACAGATTGAAGATGATAATAAAGAAGAAGATCTTGTGGACATAGCCCCAGGGTGGGGGGTGAACCATGTAAATCTGTGTGTTATGCTTTGTGCTTTGATTCAATGTTCTTTTGCTTATGCTATGTGCTTTGATATATCCACTTATGCTCTGTGCTTCTTGGATATATCTGATTGTTAGATCTAATGTGTATGAGGATGCTTAGTGCTAATCTACTTGATCTGATCTGGGTTACTATGGTTAAGTGCTGAAATATTGTAGATCTGAGTGTACACTGCGATGCTCTATGATGTCTGCGAAGTATAATAAGGGTTAAATATTGACGAATGATCGATGCTACGTGCTCTGTAAATGATATAATCACAGATCTGTGTCCTAGCTAAGGTCGCAAACACCTGAGTCTTGCAACCACCCCTGTCTCTACCTCGGGTAAGACTTCATCTACTTCGCAGGTGCTGTCGAAAGGGTCGGTAGTTATGGCTTTGTTGGTGCGCTCTTGAGCATTGAACCCTGGGTCTGCCCCTGTGCCAACAAATGGTTCCGTTGCTGGGACTTGAAACTATGATTGCTGGGAACTGAGGAAGAAGAAATTTTGTGCAAAAGAAATCTCTGTGCGTAGATCTGTTGCCCTAGTGCACAAATTTTTACTCGACTTGTGAAGATTTGTGCCAGGAATAAGGTCAGATCTGAAGAAAGGAAGATCAAATCCGAAGAAAAGAAAGATTTGAACGCTCTGTGCTCTAAGAAAAGTAAAAGTGGAAATTTATGAAAGAAAGAGGTCAGATCTGCAGAAAAGAGGTAAGATATGTAAGCTTTGTTCTCTAATAAAGGTAATAATAGTCAAAAGTTCTTAAATCTGGAAGCTTTGTGCTCTGTAGAAGTAGGATATGTGAATTTTTTTATTTTTTATTTTAGTTTCTAGAGCATGGATCTAGGTATGTTTGATAGATTTTGTCCTAGCTTAAAAACTAGGGCATTAATAGATGAAAGAAAGTTTGATATGAATAGATCTGATAAGTATAATGATAGATATGTTATACCTATGCATAGAAAGAATGTATGGACTAACAAATGGATGCATGATCCTAGAAAGAAATTTTTGTAGGCTAGCCATTATGATCCTATCACACATTACAATAAGAGTTGGGGATCATTGAAGAGAAAGAGAGGATTAACTCTTTGTTATAGTTGTAGAAGACCATGACATCTTGCTAAGAAATTCCCTAGGAGAAAACCTAGTTGCCTCTGTTGTAAGGCTATGGACCATGAAGTACTCGATTGCCCTAGAATGATTGCTAGATTTGAAAATATGAATATGGAGCAAGCAAACCATGAAGGAGATCAAAAGACTAAGATTATATAAGAACCCTAGCAATAATTAGAGAAAGTATTAATACAGATGAAAGAAACCCTGAAGGAACATAAAGATGTCTGATTACCAGAGATCTTCAAAGAAAAGGAGCAAGTCGAAGCAAGAATAGGGGACTTTGACATTGACTGTATTCTTGATGAAGAAACACAAGTGAACATTATGCCAGAAAGAACTTGGGAAGCTATAGGGAATCCTGCCATAATTCCTTCATTGGGAGGAATATGACTATTTAGAGGAAAACTGATGATGTTATGTGAAAACTCGCTCAGATACTTATGACAGTCAATGGAACTTCAACAAAAGAAGACTTTGAGATTATCAAATTCATTGAGGACAACACCCCGTTTACTATGCTACTCGGAAAACCTTGGATTGAAAGAGATCAAGCCAGAAAGAAGGAAAAAGAAGAGGTTTTAGAACAACAGAGACAAGAGTTAAAAGATTTCATGACTAAAAGGATCGCACGGTTAATAGAAGAATAGGAGAACCACTTGAAGCCATCTGACACTAGAAGCCCAGATGTCGAGGCCAAAGCTATACAAAAGGCTGAAATTTCTACCCCAGACAAAGAAGAAGTGATATACCTAAACCCTAGGAGAGAATCTCACTAACACGAAGTGACTATGTCCAAGGAAAATAAGAATCAAAATGAGAAGAGAATCATCGAGACGAAGCTCACTGGAAAGAAGGCTAGAAAGCTAAGTAAGAAGAAGGCTAAGATTGAAAAATTACAGAAGATCCCAGAGGGTACCTCGCAGCAAGACACTTTGTAGAATTGGAGCTTCGCCGGGATATTAGAACAATGACATATGCCACTTCACCGAGGCAAAGTAATATAGTCATTGGAAGCCAATATAACCATTTGACTACCACTTTGAATGGGTCGGAAAACATTTATGGCTCGCCACTAGACCGTTAGACTACGCCATAATGGACATAACATAAGTTAATGCAACCTTATACTGTTGCAAGCAGACTATTGCTAAGTTTCCCTACTTAGTCCGCCATGCCACACACCGAGAATACTTTTTCCTAAGTAAAAATTTGATCTCGAAACCTGAGATTACTTCACCCTGTGATCATTGCCTTGTTCCCACACTGTTCTCTATAGTCTCTGAATTCATTTCACACTCGAGCTAGTTGACCCAAGCTTGTATGTTGGACGAGCTCAGCGCTGCTGAGAAAGTAGTTGAAGAAGTTTTGATTGACTTAATGACTGAGAGAATCATGTTGGGGTGAGGATTATCTATAGGAGTCCAAGCACCGTCAACGAGAGGACCCCGGGCCTCCCCTTCCACTACTCACGCCAGTCCATCCCGACCGACCGATGAGAAATGAACCAAGCACAGGGATGACATCGCAAATGCCAAGCTTATCCCACACATTCTACCTACTTACTTGCCACCTCTAAGTGGTGCCATCAACCGTGACAGTGTACCTTGAGACTTCGAGTACACTTTGATCACTGCATACCTTCCAAAAGGGGTGTGCGCAGTTTGTGCTGACTAGGATAAGCTTGCAACACTGAAATTTAGTGATTTTAACCTTGGAAATCGTAAAGTTTACAACATGTTATCCCCACATAAGTACTTAACCAGGACCAAAGGAAAGAATTCTAAGATTGTCCCGCAGTCATGGACCTAGAACCTCGCGCAGTCGACATTGCTTAATGTAATGAAGATCCCACACTTCGATAGACACTAGGAAGTCAACGCATGCATCAAGTTACTGTTGTCTTGCTACCATGAAGGATACTTATGGTTGGACCACTGCATCACTGTGGATATGACCTTGATCAATCGGATCACAGGCCTTAGTATGAAAGGCCCTGACCCATAGGATTTTTACCCTGGAAAGACCTCAGACTGAGCACTAGCGTAGAGGATAAAAGAAACTTATGGTGATGTTGAGAAAGGCACGCGAGGCTACAAGGTAGCCTCTATCCAGAGTGGCGCAGTGCACCTTGCCTATCAGCTGATCGTGGGCAAGCTAGTTCGTAAGAACAAAACAACACAAGTGACTGGATTCGTAGTTGACCTCGCAGGGAAGTGCGTCGAGGGACTACAGATGAACTGGGCGCAGTACCTTGTAAACTAGCTAGAGCTTGATTGTAGAGAAGCACAAGACCAAGGGTATGAGTTCCACTTTAGTTGGTTGCTCATACTAATCACTTTCATTTCCTAGGAGCTACTAGAAGGTGCCACTTTTCTGGAGATTGAACCCTTCGAACCATTCGCCGCGAAGTTCTGTACGCTGTGTTACTCTAGCGACATCAACAAGCAATGGCAGTCCAATGCCGTCTTCCATGCCTATTACAACCAATTGAAGAACACAATCCAGTCTTCACCGCGCCTCACCCCAAACACACTTCATAGGTTTAGACCTTTGATAAAATTCAGCGCGGACTGCCACTTCACCTATATCACAGTGCACGTTGATGAGCACAAACAACAACTCTAGTTGTACTACAAGTTGACAGAAGAAGACTTGGAGCAGATTACCAAGGAATGGTCGACATACCTCCTTGTTGTAGCGGACCCCACAGAAATTTCTGACATCGAAATCCTTGAAGCTATGGCTGATACACCTAGACCAAGAAAGACTAAGAAGGATGATGAAGTTCAAGATGTCCATAGCACATCCATGAAGACTACTTCGATCTCACCTGCGCAGGGAGGTGATGGTGAAGAACTAAGTGGCACATAAGTTGAGAAAAAAAAAGGCAAGGTTACTCCGCCCAGAGAGGAGGAGGATCCCTCTAAGAAAAAGAAGATTACCCCACCAAAGCCCTCATCCCGAAAGGAAACTAAGGCCACCCAAACTATGTTTAAGACTACCCTCACACTGGACGACTTCGACTTCTTAATCGTTGCGCTGAATGATGCTTCACTAAAGATTGCAGAAAAGTAAGAAGCGAAGCAGGAGGAGGTATTCATCTGAATCAAGGGCGAACTTTAAGAAGTGTAGCAGGCACTCCAGTCTAGCCGAGCAGTTTCTACTACACCCTTGACAATTGGAACAACAGGGACATGCAATGAGCCCACCCAATTACACCAAATCGCCGATAAAGTCGAAGCTTGCCTTCGACGAGCTCAAGAAGACATAGCGCAAGCCACCCAGGCTTTGACACAAGTACAAAGCACACTTGTAGAACAATAGAGTAAGGCAGAACGGGAAAATATTTCCCTACAAGCGAAGTGGGATGAGGAAAAATCACAGTTACAATAGAGCAAGGACCAATTGCTAGCAGAGCAACTTGAAGTACAGGAAAGGGTTCACAAAGCACTTCACTCTGTGACAGTCATAGAAGTGAAGATTGAAGAACGTGTCCCACAGCAAGGGGTACAACTTGAAGAAGTAATCTAACAACTTCAGCAGCGCATTGCAGATCTGGAACTTCGTATTGTGCCTGAGACTCCTCAGGAAATAAGAGATCTAAGGGAGGCAACTACTCGTAGCGTAGTTGGCCTATTAAAAACCTTTGCCTTGGAATGCAAGCAGTTGAGCGCTAAAAGTGCCCAGACTTATGAGAACCTCACAGAGAATCCAGAGTTGCAGGCATTGGAGGCACAACTCCAAGAAGCAAAGCAGCACGTAGATACGCTACATGCATAGCTGAAGGCCTTGACCCCAGTCGAAAGAATGAAGAGGTTTGTAGAACAACGCACTGCCCAACAACAGGTACACACACTGCAAAGTAAAGTGATGGAAGTCTCCCAACGACTTCAACCAATCCAAGAAAAGGCATGCCAACTGTTCATTGAAGTTGAAAGCCAGGGAACCAAGCTTGAACAGGTTGTCATCACCACAGAACAACACCTGGAAGGGCCAATAAACAATGTAGTGATCCAAGAGCTCACTGAGCAAGAGGTTGTCGCACTGCAGCAGGTCGAAGTAGCTCGAGCCAAGCTCGAGGCGTTCGAGGTGAAATTTATCAAACCAGAGTGACTTGGGATGAGTCACAGGTGAGTGTTGGGGGCCTGTTGGCCCTTGACCAAGTTTTGAGAAACACTTGGTCATATTTTACCGTTTTTGAACTTCAACAGCCTGTCAAAGATGGAGCGCCAGGCGAAGCAGAGATCACGAGATCTCGGTTCACTTTTGGGCCCTTTTAGGGTTTTGGGTTAATGTAATGAGAAAGGGATGTCGGCCCGTGGGTTTACCCACGCTTAGGCCCGCTTTTGTAATGTATAAATATAAGGACAGGCAATGTAAGGAGTAGATGTGAAGTAGATGTGAAATAAATGTGATTGTTTAGTGTAATTGGTAGTGCATCTATGTGATGTTGAATAAGTGCTCCGTGCAAATTGTGTAAGGCTTGCAAGGCTAAGTGCAAGTTACTATGAGGTTGATATAGGAAGCTAAGTGTTGTAATGCAAGGAAGAAGGATCTAGCAAGCTGTGCAGATCTTTTGTCCTATGAAAATAAGGGTTTTGGAGGCTTTGTGCTTGTAATAGATTGAAGACGATAATAAAAAAGAAGATCTTGTGGACGTAGCCCCAGGGTGGGGGGTGAACCATGTAAATCTGTGTGTTATGCTCTGTGCTTTGATTCAATGTGTTTTTTCTTATGCTATGTGCTTTGATATATCCACTTATGCTCTGTGCTTCTTGGATATATCTGATTGTTAGATCTAATGTGTATGAGGATGCTTAGTGCTGATCTACTGGATTTGATCTGGGTTACTATGGTTAAGTGTTGAAAAACTATAGATCTGAGTGTACACCGCGATGCTCTGTGCTGTCTGCGAAGTATAATAAGGGTTAAATATTGAAGAATGATCGATGCTAAATGCTCTGAAAATGATATAATCACAGATCTGTGTCCTAGCTAAGGTTGCAGACCTGAGTCTTGCAACCACCCCTGCCTCTACCTCGGGTGAGACTTCATTTGCTTCGCAGGTGTTGTCGAAAGGGCCAGTAGTTAGGGCTTTGTTGGTGCGCTCTTAAGCGTTGAACCCTGGGTCTGCCCCTGTGCCAACATATCCACTGATTTTTTTCAAGAATTTCTAGACAGTCTTTGTGAATTTCTGATGAATCAAACTACTCTAGATCATATCTAGACACTGTTGGTCACTATAATTGCTTAATTAATTTCAAACAACCAAGTGAAACATAAATTATCAACCCAGGGAAGTATTTTGTTTCAAAGATAGCTGCGCACTATATATGCTCAATTCCAAAAGCACTTAGTGTTGTAGTAAAGA
>ML780070.1:12641-38253 GCA_009831015.1 Picea engelmannii
TTCTCAAGTGGGAGATCTAAGTCTAAGGGTAGATCTAAATCTCCTAGAAAGTTTGGAAGGGTATGTTGGAGGTGTGGAAAAGAAGGGCACTACAAGAAGCAGTGTAGATCCAAAGTTGAGAAAAAGAAGGGATCTGAAGAATCGTCTTCTACAAAAGAAAAGACCTCCAAGGAAGAAGGAGGGGATGCATACTTGGCCTCTTTAAGCACAAATGCAGATCATGAGGCATGGTCGATTGACTCAGGTGCATCCTTTCATATGACTCTCCACAGGGAGTGGTTCTGTAAATATGAAAAGTATGATGGAGGCAATGCTTTCTTGGGTAATGATTCGACAACCAAAATCATAGGAAAAGGAAGGGTCAAGTTGAGACTCATAGATGGCAGGATTAGAACACTGTCTGGTGTTGTACACATCCCAGGTATGGCCAGAAATTTGATTTATGTAAGCCAAATGGAAGATGTTGGGGTAAAAACAATTTTTGAAAAGGGAACTTGCAGGATGGTTCGAGGAGCAATGGTGTTGATGAGGGGAGTTTGGTTTAGAACTCTGTATAAGATTCTAGGAAGAACTATTAGTTATGGGTGTAATAGCTCCATTGTTCCTGATATTGAAGTTGAAGAAGAAAGAACTCCTACAGTCTCTAGAGAAAAAGTTATGTTGTGGCATCAAAGAATGGGGCATATCGGAGAGAAGGGTCTTCGACTACTACACGGTAAAGGTATGCTTGAAGGTATGTATAATTGCTCTCTGGATTTTTATTTTTGTGAACATTGTCTATATGGGAAGCAGAATCGGGTAAGATTCCCCTCCGGTGCAATGAGGGCAGAAGGAATTTTACATCTAGTTCAAAGTGATGTTTTTGGACCTGTGTCGGTCCCATCATTGGGAAAATCTATGTACTATGTCTCATTTATAGATGAATTCTCAAGGAAAACTTGGATATATTTCCTCAGGAAGAAATCTGAAGTCTTTGACAGATTTAAAGAGTTTAAGGCTCTTGTTGAGAATCTAACAGAGAAACGAATTAAGGTGCTGAGGATAGATAATGGCAGAGAGTTCTGCGGGAATGAATTTGAAGAATTCTGTAAGAAGTGTGGTATAGCAAGGCAAAAGACTACTCCATATACACCTCAGTAGAATGGAGTTGCAGAAAGGATGAACGGGACGTTGATGGAAAAAGCAAGGTGCATGCTCAGTGGTGCCGGGATAGGGAAAGAATTTTGGGCAGAGGTAGTGGGTACTGCATGTTATCTGGTCAACAGATCACCCTCATCAGCGTTGGGTGACAAGACCCCACAAGAGGTATGGACTGGTAAGGAACCTTCTCTCACACATCTTAAGGTATTTGGGTGTGATGCATATGTTCATGTTCCAAAGGAAAATAGGAATAAGCTGGATAAGAAGGCTGAAAAATGTATCTTTGTTGGATATAAAGATGGTCTCAAAAGTTATAAGCTTTGGAACCCAGAAAATAAGAAGGTAGTGTATAGCCGAGATGTGGTATTTAGAGAAATGAAGGATGTTGTTAAACAGGAACTCCTACCAAGGAAGAACCGGAGAAGATAGAGTTTGATTTAAAGGATGATGAAGCAGACTCTACAGAAGAACATGAATCAAAAGAAGAAGATCCTCATACTCCAGTATTGAGGAGATCGGATCGAGAAAGAAGGCTACCAGAAAGGTATACTCCATCTGATTTTCGTTCAAATTTTGCTTTGTCTATTACTAATGATGATCCTAGAACTGTCAGTGAGGCAGTGGATTTAGAGGGTGGAAATCTCTAGAAAAGGGCCATGGAAGAAGAAATGACATCTTTGGATAAGAATGAGGCTTGGGATCTAGTGGAGTTTCCAATTGGAAGAATGCCCATTGGTAGCAAATGGGTATTTAAAAAGAAGTTGAATGCAGAAGGAAAGGTGAAGAAATACAAAGCTCGATTAGTAGCAAAGGGTTATTCCCAGGTTGAGGGAATTGATTTTGGTGAGATTTTTTCTCCTGTTGCCAAGTTAACCTCTATGAGACTTCTATTTTCTGTTGTTGCTGCATTTGATTTTGAAATAGAATAGATGGATGTGAAGACAACATTCCTGCATGGGGATCTGGAAGAAGAAATATTTATGAAGCAACTAGAAGGTTATGTTGTAAAAGGAAAGAAGGAGCTGGTATGCAAGCTAAAAGAGTCCCTATATGGTTTAAAACAATCGCCAAGGATGTGGTATCAAAAATTTGATACTTATATGCTGGGACTTGGCTTCACAAGAAGAAAAGAGGATCACTGTGTATATTCTAAATTAATTGGTGATCATTTGATTTATTTGAACTTGTATGTAGATGACATGTTGCTAATAGGAAACAACAAGGAGATTATCCAGGATGTGAAAACTCAGTTGTCCTCTAAATTCGACATGAAGGATCTTGGTGCTTCAAATTTCATTTTGGGAATGGAAATTAAAAGAGATCAAAAAAGGAGGAAACTCTGGTTAAATTAGAGAAAATATGTTGAGACAATATTGCAGAGGTTTAATATGCAGGAACGTAAACCGGTTAAGGTTCCTATTCCTATTGGTGTAAAGTTATTTGTGGATCAATGTCCCAAGACACATGAAGAAGAGGAGGACATGTCTGATGTTTCATATGCAAGTGTAGTTGGTAGTTTGATGTATTCAATGGTATATACTAAACCAAGCATTGCACATGCAGTGGGAGTTTTGAGCAGGTATATGTGAAAACTAGGGAAGGAGCATTGGACAACAGTAAAAAGGGTTTTCAGGTATTTGAGTGGAACTACTAGCTATGGATTGTGCTACGAAGGAAGACCGGGATTAGACAAAGTGGTTGATATACTTGGATTTGTGGATGCAGACTGGGCTGGAGATTTGGATCGTAGGAGATCTGCAAGGGGGTATTTGTTTAACCTATTTGGAGGAGCAATAAGGTGGATGAGCAAAAGACAGGCTGTAGTGGCACTTTCAACTACAGAATATGAATACATGGCAGCCAATCATGCAAGTAAGGAATCAATATGGTTACAAAGATTGTGTTCAGGTATTGGGTTGGTACAAGAAGCTATAAGGATAGAGTGTGACAGTCAGAGTGCAATTTTCTTGGCGAAGAACCCTGGTTATCATTCAAAGACAAAGCACATTGATGTTCAATATCACTTTGTGAGAGACATGATTGAAGAAAAGAAATTATCACTGATGAAGGTGGACACTTTGAAGAATGTTGCAAATTCATTAACAAAATCTGTGAGCACTGAGAAGTTCTCTTGGTGTAGAGGATCCGTGGATATTGTGTCCCTGGATTGTTGACTATGTAACCCTGTAACCCCCTGTGTGCAAAGAAAACAACAAGTTCAAGAATGTTGGGTATGTGTTATATTCTTTGCACGAGTAGTAGTGTCTGAGCATCTGCGTTGGGCGCGCAGGGGGTTTAGAGGGGGGGTGCAGGGGGGCGGAGCCCCCTGCACGTGGGTTCGGGGGCAGCACCCCTGAAATTGTTTTCACACCAGGACAACATATTTTCGGGACGACATATTTCCGGGACGACATATGACCGGGGCAACATATTTCCAGGATGACATATTTCCGAGACCACATGATATTTAGGTGGTTTTTCGGCACATGGTTTTTGCCGATGGTTTTCTATTTCCGGTTAAGGAATTAGGGTTGTGGACTAATCCAGGTCATTGGGTTAGGGTTTTGGATGCTGCTAGCTCCTATATGTATATTGTATTGTAAACAATGTAACAAAATGTATGAATATAATATATGTTGGTTTTCCCGGTCTGGGTTTCCAGGTGAAAAATCTATGTGTAATGTTTGTATTTTCCATTGTATCTTTTCTGTTCTTTTCTAAATATCAGTTTGCAGTAGATATTGTACAAGGTTAGAATTTACACTTGCTAGTTAGTATAAATAAAGGAATCCAATGCCTCATTTATTCACTCACTCATTCGATCATCTAGAGCACAAGTTTGGTAGCTGTAGTTAAAGAAGAAGGAAGAGAGAGAGGCACATTACTTGGGAGAGAATATTCTCTAGTGTTTGGTTTATTTTCTTGACATTTTATTGGCTATCTATATTAAGGAAGTTTTTGATGGGTTTTCTTCCCCATGAGGGTTTCCTAAGATAAATATTGTGTATCTTGTGATTGTGTTTCTCTAAGTATTCTTATCTATGCTATGGTTATCTAGTAAATTTGAAAAGAAACCTAATAATATCTTAAACTCTAACATGGTATCAGAGCTAAGCTAAAGAGAGCATCTTTCACAGGAAAAAGAAAAATGTCATTGTTGCCGTACAAGAAAATTAGGGATTTATTGAAGAGGAATTTCAGCCCAAAAGTCATCTAGAAAAGTGCTCTCTAGCCAAAGGAACTCTTTGGCACCTTCAATGCACCTTTTTTAGTGGATATAACTCTTGGAAAGTGAAACCCTAGCTTTCACCAGTACCAGAAGTACCAAAAAAGCAGAAGTACCAGGAAACTAGAAGTACCAGAAAACCAGAAGTACCGGAAAACTAGAAGCACTAGTCCAAAAATCCGTTGGTCAAGTTTGAAGGGGAAAAAAATGGATTTTCTGAAATCTAACCACACCAGGCTATGCACCTTAGCCAGACGCACATTCTGTTAAGTTCAAAATTCAATTATGAGCATTTTCATTTTTTGGTCATTTTCCAAGCTTCAGGTAAAAGATGTATGCAAACACTAAGCTTGTTGACAAGATAGAAGGTGTGGAAAACTTCCATGACTGGAAGTATAGGATTGGAATCATTCTTGATGAGAATGACCTAGCAATATTCATTAAAGAGGATGTACCAGAACCAGTAGATGTTGCAACTAAAATAAAACACCAAAAGGACACAATTAGGGACAAAAGAATCATTGCGGATTCTATCAAAGATCACTTGATTCTTCAAGTGGCTTCAAAGAAGACTCCAAAATAAATTTTTGATTCCCTAACTAGATTATATGAAGGAAAGAACATCAATCGAAAGATTAATCTAAGAACTAAACTCAAGAATACAAGGATGTAGAAAGGAGAAACAATCCAGGAATATTTCTCTAGAATATCACAATTCAAATAACAACTAGAAGCAATTGAAGATACTATAGGTGAATATGAACTTATAATGAAAACCCTTAATGGTCTCACAAGACCTTGGGATGATTTCATCCAAACTATTTGTGCCAGAAAAGACAAACTACAATTTGACAGTCTTTGGGAAGAATGTGTTCAAGAAGAAGCAAGAGTGGCTAACCGAGAAGATTTGCTATCAATAGATGAAGATCAAGCCCTAGTTACTCATACTAAAGGAGGAATAAACAAGTCTTACTTCTAGAAAGAAACTCATAAAGGGTCTCAGCCCAAAAACAAATTCATACATGAAGAATCTCAACCAAGGAGATTCGAGAAGTCTTAGAAAGGACAAAGAAGAGAAAAATATTTCTCATCCTACCAATGTTACAATTGTGACAAGATGGGACATATTGTGAAACATTGTCCAGCGAGACAATAAGAATACAAGAGGAAAAACAAGAGGCACCATTCCCATGCAGTTGAAGATGAAGAGCCACCCACAAAGATGATAAAAGAATAGATTGAAGACTATGTCTTAATCTATGCTCTCTCTGGATCAGTATCACCTAGTGAGGACACTTGTCTCATTGATAGTGGTGCTTCCAAGCACATGATAGGTCAAAGAGACATTCTCTCTTTCCTTTCAGAAAAGAATTTTCCTTAGAAAGTTACACTTGGATATGGTTATCAATACCCTATCAAGGGAGTAGGAGAATCAAATTACAATATTGATTTAGAGACCCCAATGAAGATGAAGGATGTACTATATTTAACAGGTTTGAAAAAGAACTTACTCTCCATCTCATCTTTAGAAAATAAAGGCTTCAAAGTTGCCTTCATAGATGGAGAAGTTCTTATGTGGGCCAAAGGAAAAACCATGGAAGAAGCAATTGTTATTGGAAAAGAAGAAGGTGGCTTGTATAAGCTAAAGGGTCACTCATAAGCAGCCATGACTCACTCCATTGATAATCCATGTGAAATTTGGCATAGAATATTAACCCACATCAACTAAAAGGCATTACCTTATGTAAGAAAGGAAGTCACAGGTCTACCAGAACTCAAGGTTGACCATGAAGGTGTGTGCAATGGATGTGCACAAGGAAAGAACATCAAGAACCCTTTTCTGAAGAGAGACAATAAAGAAAAAGGAGTCTTAGAGCTCATTCACTCAGATGTGGGTGGCTCAATTCCATCATCCTCCATCACTGGGTATGAATACTATGTATCATTTATTGATGACTATTCTTGTAAAACCTGGGTTTACCTTTTGAAATGAAAAGATGAAGCATTCAGTAAATTCAAGGAATTCAAAGCCTTGATAGAAATATTTCTAAAAGAAATATCAATATACTCAAGTTAGATAATGGAGGAGAATACACCTCAAAAGAGTTTGCAAACTTTTTCAAAGATGCTAGGATCAAGAGGGAGCTCACCACTCCCTACAATCCTCAACAAAATGGTGTAGCAGAAAGAAAGAACATAACTATAATGGAAGAAGTGAAGACCATGATCCATGATCAAGATCTCCCAATGTACTTATGGGAAGAAGAAGCAAAAACAACAGTATATGTACAAAACATATTGTCCCACAGTGCACTTGGGTTCAAGAACCCTGAAGAGATGTTCTCCATAAAGAAGCCAGAAGTAAGCCATCTCAAAATATTTGGCTGCCCAGTATTTGTAAATATTCCAAAAGAGAAGAGAAACAAGCTAGACCCTTAAGGAAAGAAAGGAATATTTGTTGTATAATGTGAGATCTCCAATGCCTTACGAGTTTATATACCAAGTTACCATCATATTGAAACATCAAGGATGTAACCTTTGATGAAGACGCAACACTCAAGAAATCAAGAAGATGATAGATTGAAGAAGTATATGAAGAGCAACCTATAGCTCCCATAGCTGCAAAACCAGTGAGGGAAATTATAACTTCCCTTGATGAGGAGATTCTAGAATATCACGACACAACAGAATCTCAAGAACCTCCCTAGATGGCGATCTCCCACAAGAGAAAGCCAGCCTCAGCAAGGAAATTATTCAATATGGAGAGAAGTATGGCGCCCCCTAAGGAAAAATGAGATAAGTGAATAAAACTAAGCCTGATCTAGGTGGATATCGGTGGCCACCCACCTTTTCCAACTGGCTCAAAACAATTTTCTGGCAATTTTGGTAATTTACTATTTTTAGCAGTTTTTAACTTTCGGAGTCGTTTTGAGGCCATAAATGATGTTTGTTTTTGGGAAAACATGTTTTAAATATGAATTTTTCTTTTATATTTCACCTAAAATGAATATCCTTGACAATACCTTTCCAACGGGCTATCATACTCCTAAAACGAAGATCGTATGCAAAAGTTATGACTCTGGGAAGTTGTTGTACTAACTTACCCAAACAGGGCCCACATGAATTTTGGCACTTCATCTCCTAGGGTTATATTTTTTGATGTATAGGGTTGTTTTCATTCCTAAATATTGTAAAAATTCCTTTAGAGCCTCATTGTATTCATCTTCTTGTGAATGTGAGTAGCCGCCACATCTCTTCTTAGAAATAAGTTGCCACCATTCTACTGAGTCATTCACTCTGTATTGTTATAGTCTCTGTACATTTATTTCATTAATAGAAATCGTGTATTACTGTATATTTGTGTTTATGGTTTCATCTCTGATACATTTTTGTTATATTATTGGATATCCATGATATCTTTGTGCATTTCTTTATTATATCTCCGCTCTCATTTCGTGCTGAAAATAATCCAGATCAATAGTATCAAAGTAGGTTGCTCTTGATCATTTTTCAGTGCATGTCCCCGATGAGGTATGCGTATATAAATTTAGGTCTTGAGCTTGTCTCTCTTGAATAAAATTTCTCTCACACTCCCAAGAAACCATCGATGAGGAATAAAAGAAAAATGACGGAGCGAACGATTCTATCAATCTGTTGCATGAGAAAGCTCTCACATGAAAGAGGGACAAAATGATGGAGAATTTTTCCCACATCCTTCAATGCCTCCTGATAGCATCAGGAGCATATTCATCAAGAGACCACTTTGGAGGCACCCCACCTTTTAAGCTACAGGTCAATTTTTATATTCTTATATTTGAAGGTCAGATAGATGTGGATGCCCTAGATAAATGGTTAAATCTGTTAGAAGGTTATTTCTCTGTTCACAATTTTTTCAACAGAGAAAATATCATCTTCGCATTCCTTAAGGCTCTCCCCCATGTCAAATTACTGGGAGTAGATTTCCACAGAGGAGTCTATAATATATGGGGCCGAACCCACTTAGGATTTTCTTGTGGATTCGGTAAAGGAACAATATTACCTTGTTGGAAACTATGAGGACCAGTACATGAGATGGACCACACTACGGAAAGAGAGGAGCCAAGCAGTTACATAGTTCACCAATAACTTCCATACCTTTCACACCAAGATGGGTATCAAAGACTCTAAATGACATTTTCTTCTAAAATACCATGGGGCTCTACACAAATACATCCAAACTGAAATGGATTTTCTGGACATCTCATCACTCGGTGCTTCTTATCGATATGCTGTTAAAATCAAGTAGAAATTTAAGCAACAGAACAAACAGGAGTCCAGGTCTACACATCTACAACAACCAAATTATGACAAAGATGAACCTAACAAACAGTCTCCCAAAAAATATTCTAAGCCACATGAAAAGAAGGGTCAAGGGAAGGCAAAGAAGGACACTAAAAAATGGTGCTATTTCCACAAAATCCCCTGGCACAAAACCGATGAATTTCGCTCAAAATAGTCATTGGTGGATGAGATCAAATACAAGGAGCCGAACCTTGATTCAGAATCTAATTCTGAAAATATGGGTAAAAGACAGATCATCAACACAGACCCCACTACTATTGTTACGACCGCAACAATTCAACCAGAAGAACCAATAGATCCATAAGAGGGGGATAGCCTTTTTCATTCACAGATGTGGGTGAAGGGGACCCCGCTGCATTTTATTGTTGATAGTGAAAGCCAGAGGAACCTCATCTCAGTAGAGGTCATCAATCAATTGGGATTTTCGACAACACCACACCTGCAACCATACAACATTGGGTGGCTTCACCAAGGACAAGATCTTTGTGTTAGCCAGCAGTGTCGATTGTCATATGGCATCCAGTCCTTCAAGTATGAGGTATTATATGATGTTTCCCCACTGGATATATGTGATGTTCTCTTGGGCCAGCCATAGATGTGGAGATGCCATGTTGTTTATGAGTGTTACAGGAGAATCCCCCTGCAAACAAGTGGATTTCCTCTTGGATACTATACCCCTATGACCAAGAAAGAAAAGTGTTATTGTGGACACTGACATTCCTTTTCATGAAGCTAAACTATTCAAATAAGAAGAAGAAGGAATAAGGGTAAATATGTTTTACCGACGTTTGTACTTGGTTGATCCAGGTTGATCTTGATCTCCAAGTTATTCAGAAGGTCCTGTAATACAATAATCAACAACAAAGAGACATACTTCCTACTCTAACATGATTAGCTTCATAATAGATCTATAACAGAAACAAGTTCATGAAACATACACAAACTTTAAAGGAAACATGCCAAGCATAGATTTGTATTAATGAAAACAGAGTCAAATGCTTATAGCCATAGATGTAGGTGCAACAACTTCACCAAGCTCTCTTTTTCCAGACCCTTGCTCAAATAATCCACACATAGAATGATGATGCTTCAATGATATCTCCCTTATGAGATCATAAGTTTGATGCCTTACAATGTCTCCCCTTTCACCATGAGGAGGCCTCCTTATATAGGCTTGGAGAGACCTAACCACTTAAGAGATTATTGGGATAGGTTGAGGATTCTTCTCCTTTAGTTGTGGATCTTCCCTAAGATCAAGCCTTGACCTCAGATTCAAATCCAACCAACTTCAGAGATTAAGGGGATTATTCCCTGATTTCTCTCAACAGTCCAAAATTCGCTCAAAAAAGGCCAACACTCCCTTAGAATGGGGTACAGAGCATTGCAACGCTCCCCCAAAAGAGCGTAAAGAGCGCCAATTCTCCTTGGCAGTGTATAGGGGAGCACTGCCTTCCAAAAATGATTTTTGAGTGGGTTATTCAATGGAAAAATACTTGTACTCTTTGTCAAATGACTTCTCCTATTCAAAACCAGTCTTTTGAGGTGTCTTGTAAGTGTTCTTGATAATGTTGTCCGAGACACAACATAGGCAAGATGACAGTATGATATTTGCGACACTTGTGGGAAAAATGTGACACTTGCAACATTTGGTAATGACGACACTATGCCATCATCGTAATGAGTAATTTTGATGTGTAACAGTATTCCGATTTTTTTTTTTGAAGTGATGAGATGATTTTTTAATGTATGTCATTATCGCATATCACTTGTCCTAAATGATGTTCAAAAAAATATTGTAAATTCGTAATGTCCAAATGTTGTTTTAAATGTTGTCTTAGGAATGTCTTCCTCTTTGATTCACAAGTGATGATATCCCGACCTCAAATCAATCTTTGAGAACATTGTATCCCCTTTCATTTGATAAAATAAGTCATCAATTCTCGGTAATGAGTATTGATTCTTAATCATAAATTTATTTAATTGATGATAGTGAATGCAAATCCTCCACGATATGTCCTCCTTTCTTACAAAAATTATTGGTGCTCCCCATGGTGATACACTTGTACGTATAAGTCTCAAATATAATAACTCCTTCAATTTCATATTTAACTCTTCCAATTTAGGTGTCAACATCTGATATGGTGTTCCTGCAATTGGTTATGTTCCAGGTTTTAAATCTATAATAAATTCCAATTCTCTTTTCGACGGTAAATCCGATAATTCATCAGGAAAAACATCATCAAACTCTGATACTACTGGGAAGTCTTCCAATCTTTCCATGTCACCCTTTTCGTTAAGAGATAAAATTGCATACAAATTACATCCTTTTTTCTTTTTTCAATTGTAGGGAGGTAATAAAAATTAGTGATATTATTTGGTTTATTCCTACAATTACAACAATTAAGCTTAATATTTTCGTCTTAATGTTAAGTATCACATTGTGTGATTGTAAAAATCCATTCCAATAACAATTTCATAGGATCCTAAGGTTGTGAAAAAAAAGGGTTACATTTACGATGAATTCACCCAAATTAATGTTACAATCCTTAACCTTTCCTCCAACTTTTTTCTTGGCTCATGATGTCAATTCTACATATCTAAACTCATCTTGTTCGACTGCCTTCACCTTAATTCTTTTGAGCGTAACACTAGATATTAAAATTTTAGTATCTCTTGGATCTATCAAAATACTAAACTGATGATATATTATCATACCTAAAGTCTCGAGCATTGTAGATTAATGCTTGGCCTAGTGATTATTCACTATTGCATGAATCCTATGGGCCTTTCCCAGTTCTCCTACTTTCATTTTTCCTACTGATCCAATATCTCTCTCCTTATTAATAGGAAAATCTCTCTGATAGTGGGGCTCTCCACAAGTCCAACATCTATTCTTAGGGTCGATACTCCTAGTTCCAGAGGAAGAATCTACTGGTCCAGGGTTATGAGGTCCTAATATGTTCTGTGGAACAGATCTATGCTATTGTTTCTACTAAGGATGATGCAGTTGATGTTGCGGTGGTTCTCTATACATATTCCTCTTATTGGTATCCTATATGTGTGGTGTAAAAAATACTGGTCCTCTGGGTGTATCACGGTGCCCAGAAGTCTATATGATGAGTGTTTGCTGATGTGGCGCTCTATGTGGAGTATGTCTTGTCTACTTGGAAGGATTCTTACCCTGAATTCCATTGTTTAGTTCCTCTTCAGGAATGAAATATTTTTGTACTACATCGTGCGAATTCTAAGGAATCAAAATCCTCACCTTAGAAGAAATGTTGTAGTTGAGACAAAAAAAATACTTATTCACCTTTATCTATTCAGTGTTCATGTGCATAGCATATCTGTGAAATTACATAAACCTAGCCTCATACTCAGATATCATATGACTATCCTGTCCTAAAGTGTTGAATTCATTAAGCCAACGTTCAATGAATTCATCAGATAGATACCTCTCTTGGAATTGTTTCTTGAACAATTCCCAAGACACGTCTTCAATGGCCATATTCAGTTGTTGTAAGACTATATTCCACCAAGGATTGCACTCCCTTTCAGTTGAAATACTACCATGCGGACCATGAAAAACACACTTCCATATTCTCCAAGCATTCATCGGCAGCTAAATCATCCATGGAACCCAAAAAATCAAGAAATTTGACTTTCCTAAGTTCTTTATGAACACTACTACTAGATACAGGAGGGTGTTGCAAACCCTCATTATGTGTAGATCCTTTATCCTCATCTCACTCAAGGTGATTTATAAACACCTCTGACACCCTTTGAAAATACCTCATCATACCCATGACATCATCCACTACAACATGCTCCTACACATTAGTATGATCTTCTCCCTATGGAGAAGATCCCTCAAGTTTGGGTGTACTTGGAGGCGACATACATATTCCTCCCGCACCCCAATGTCTTCTCATTCTCCTTCCTCTAACCATGATACGTGCATAAACAAATTTTAATTTATATTAGTAATTACATCTTTAATTAATATTTTTCATTGGAAGTCGTAACAAGTCTAGTGTCGCAGAGTAGAACCCTACTCTGATACCATATGTAATAGACCTCTTGATACACTCAACAAAGGTTAGCAAAAGAGAAATAAATTATAAACATTAATTACGATAATCAAATGGAATTTTTTTTTGTGCTTAATTGGTCAAGATAAAAGCATTACAAATAGACAAAAATTCAATTGACAATCGTTAGGTAACTTAAAGATACATGCAACTAAATCAACTCAAAAATTTATTTATGAAGAGAAGCATAGTTAAATTTTCACTAGTGATGATATGATGTGTGATCTGCACTCAAAACCCACTAAGTTGTCTCCAAGTGTTAAAACCTAACAATTGTAAACTATGCGTTAACTTCTACGCTGAGATGAAATATATGATTTGATTTAAATTGTATGATATATATAATTTGATTTGATTTCTTCTATGCTACGCTCACAGTTGACACTATCTAGGGAGAGAGATCTGGAATCTTTTCTGTGTCAAGGTGACAATGTCGAGCCAGCCTACCAACTTGGTGTGTGTAAATCCTAAGATATGACTATAAGTTATAAATACATGTTATAGATTAGGAATGTGGCCCTGTGGAAGGAAAAAATGATGACCTCATGGAATAGCAAAAGGGATTAACTATAATGAATTGATGGGTGAAAAAAATAAATTTTCACAGGAAACCAAAACACTATGCATTGAAAGTGAAACTAGTCTTGTTGATGAGATGCACAATGATCCACATAAAAGAGAAACCAACCCTCTTCTCATAGAATTTTAGATTCCTAGAGGAAAGTCTTTTACACAGCATCAATAGGTACAGGGACTGCTCTTGAAGAACCATGACTTACTACTCTCAGGTTACTTTGTGATTAACTTCATCTCTCTAGGAACTACAACATCTGAGTCAATAACTACTGAATTCAAACTAAACAATATCACCAACTGATCTGGATTATTTTCGAAAGGAAAGGAAAGCAGAGTAAGTATAATGAAGTACTCATGAAAATTGCTAGAAACAAAGAAATACAACAATACTTGATTTCTATTAGTGAAAGAATTGTAAAGAGACTGTAAAAATAATTAGTGCAAGACTCGCTAGAACATTGGTATCTTTATCTCTGAGAAGAGATGTGACGACTACGCTCCTTCTCCAAAAGATCATTGAAATGAGGCTATGAAGGCCTTTTTATGATAAACATGAATTCCAAAACCATAGACATCCAAAAACCTAACCCTAGGAGATGAAATTCCAAAAGTCATGTGGGACCCGTTTGGGTAACTTAGTACATTAACTTCTTGGGGTCGTAATTGTTGCATAGGATCGTTTTTTTAGGCACGTGATAGCCCATTGGAAATGTTTTTTCGAGAACTATACATTACATCGTCAAAATCTAAATCTATCTACAGTTTGACTGTGGCTAGCTAAAAAGAAACTGTGTTTTGGCCCTGGAAGTACAGCAAGATATGTTGACATGAAAACATACAAAACAAGCCACTTGGATTAGGTGGGAGGCCACCAGTATCCACCTAGAAGATGTGTAGGGCTTCATATAGCCCTGGAAGTGTAGAACCCACAATTACAAAGAAGTACAAAAGAACGTCTTGAACTAAAAATTGATAAGAGGAGCTAGTTGGAATAGGTGGGTGGCCACCAATATCCACCTGGATCAATCATCCCCCCTTAGGAAGAAATGTTCTCCATTACATTGAGTGCCTAGGGAAGAGGAAAAATCATTTTATCAATCTGAAGCTTGGTGAGATGCGTACTTTGTTGGAGAATTTTTTCTTCTTGGCTTGTGGAAGACTATCACAAACCTATTGCTAGAGGGGTTGAGTCTATTCCACCAACCTGTTGTCTTTGGGTTTGATGGGGCATTGTGTAGGAACCATTGTAGGTGAAGAAACAATATCTTCTTTCTCTTCGACAATATGTTGTTTTTGGATAGAAGGTGTTGAGGCTGCAGTGGTTGTAGTGGTCTTCTGTGCATTCTTTGAACAAACTATGAAGAGGATGAATTTTGTAGTATGATAGATTACCTTGCGTCATTTTTTTGGTGGAGTAGTAATCGAAACTACCTTTAGTATCTTGTAGAGTTGACCTCCCATAGTAATATTGAAAATACAAGGTCTATACCCATAGACAACATGATGTTTCCAAACATATGGTTGGCCCAAAATAACATCATAGACATCAAGAGGGGAAACATCATACACTACCTCATCCTTGAAGGGATGGATGCCATAGGACATGAGATGTTGTTGGCTGATGCAAAGATCTTGTCCCTGGTGAAGCCACCTGATGTTGTATGGTTGTGAGTGTGGTGTTGTCAACAACCCCAACTGTTTGATGACCTTAGTTGAGATGATGTTCTTCCGGTTGTCATTATCAACAATGAGAAGCAATGGGGTCCCCTTCACCCACACCTCTGAATGGAAGAGGCACTCCCCCTCTTCAGGATCTACTGGTTCTTCTAGATGAATTGTTGTGGTTGCAACAGTAGCAGTGGGGTCTGCGTAATTAAAAACTTGAGTCAATAAATCTAGGTGGCCTAGAAAACATTGAAATGATTAGACCTTGTTGGATTAAAATAATTAATTAAATAGTAAATTTATTAATTATAAAGCCAATAAAAGTCGAATCCTAAGTCTAAAACTAAGTCTAAGTCTAAGTCTAAATTTAAATAAGGGGCTAAATGAATTATGACATAAGTTAAAATATTGGAGAACAATCAAACTCTAGGAAAAAGGGGAATAAAATCTAAAGATTGGATAAAATGCACATATGTGCATTAAAATAATAAAAGGGGTTTTTAAGATAGAAAGAAATAAAATATGAAAGAATAGGTGTAGACATATAATAATATCTAGAGTCAAGCTACCACTAATCTAACTATAAGAAGACTCTTATTCCAAATCTAACTAAGATCTAGTTAGGAGACACTCATTAAATGAGAATTTGGGGAACAAAGGGACAACTAAGAGCAAAAATAGGAACACATTGGGGAATGTGAGGGAAATTCCCTTTTTTTTTTTTTTAAATTGTTAATTACTTGTGCAACTTGGAGAGAGTGTGACAAGTGTGTGGGGTGAATAATAATAATTAATTTAGTCTAAAAAGTTTATTATTTGTGCATGAGGACATGTGTCAGTGAGGAAATTTCTATAAAACAAATGGTGTAGAAGGTAAAGGGGGTCACTTATTCTTGGTATGGTTATGCTGCCAAAATGGTTTTGACTGTGTTTTACTTGTGAGAGTTGGGATACCAAGCTTGTATAAATAGTGGAAGAACTATTTTGTGAGGCAAGCCTTCGAGCTATTGTTGTTGGTTTATTGTGTGTGGCCCCTTTGTGGCTCGTGGGGCTAAGGGGGAAGACGAGTGTAACACACCCATGATGGTGAATAATTTTTTTTCCTTTCTCAAGGGACATAATACCTAAATTCCTATAGGGGCCTAGTGCACGTGAGATCTTCCCTTATCCTCCTCCATGTGACCAATACCCACGACCATAGGCTTAACCTAAATGACCCGTCACATTTCATGACTTTGGAACTTCCGATGCAAGGTGCCCCAACTCCTTCAACTCCTGAGTTCCAAAGGGATTAACAACTGTTAGCTCCTTCCTTTAGCCTCCATCCATGTGACCATTTACTACGACCCAGAGCCTAACTCCAAGGTGCGTCAGAAATTTGCATGTCACGATTTCTCACGACTTCCCTTTTTGACTTTTCTACCCTGCAAGTCAGTGAAATGTCGAGATATTGCCACGTGACCTCCTTAATGGATGACCACGATTGAGTTGCGATTTCACATATCATAAGTTCACAAAACTCTTACCTTTGATTTCCTGAGTCGCGAAATCCCGACAAGGTCAGATTTACGGTTCAACTTCCTCCTTCGATCAATGACTGTTATCGTTTCCCCTTTTTCTTGGGCGACCTTCACATAGGACCATATGCAATGACCGAATACCAAGACTATAGGCGTCTAGTATGGCACTTCGAAACTTCAACATTCAGGGTTCTTACTCACACAATCCATTTCCTCGGTACAGTAAACCCAGAAGTGAAGGATCCAGTGCCCCGTGTTTCCTATCACCAACAGCTAGGATGAACTTCAGTATTCTTACCTTCAGGATTTTTGGTGTTACTAGACTTCTATTCTCCTGAAGTGGTCAACACCAGGCTGACTACTTTGTAGTCTGATTGTGAATGCCTTTTTTGCTGCAAATTGGGACTTCGCGTTTCGAGATTTTTCAAGATAGATTTATCTCTTTCTCTCGATACCTAAATTCCTGAAATCTGCTCACGTCAGATCAACGATCTATGATCCTCCCGTAATTCAACGACTGCGTTCAATTTCGTGAGTTCAGACTTCACGAGTTTCTACGACTCTTGCCTTCAAAATCCTCGACGTGTGAATCAACGAAATGTCGATCTTTCATCGTGTGTCCCTTCCAGTGGACGACTCATATCATATTGCAATTTCATGTATTGCGAGCTCCTATAGTTCTACCCTTTGACTTCTCTTATGTGCAAGTCAGCAAAATGTTGATCGATCGTCATGCATCCTTCCCGACACCAACAGCTAGGATCAACTCCCCTCTTTCCCTTGAAAATCTTCTGAGGTCCAAATCCTTGAACTCTCAGATCTGTCGCCATCTTTCTACCCTGACGATGGATGGTCCCAATGATTTCAGAATGTCGAGACTGACAAGGTCCATTCTCTTGTATAATTCTGAAGGGTTTAACCCTCATGTACCTTTCCTAGATCCAACGGTTGTTGGTCCTTGCATTCATATCTGACGGTCAAGGGGGACCCCGATAGATCCTCTGATCTACGGTCCAAATCACGTCGCAACTTTGGTTTTAGGGATTCTAGTCGTGCCAACGTGCTAATCTCTTGATGTGCGATCTTGTGAAGTCTGAAGGTATCGAGGCATTAACACCTGCATCCCTTCCTCAAATCTATCGGTCTCTACCGACCCTGGATCCTCCCGAACGAATCTCATCCATTCATCTCCTAAACGAAAGGATAATCCCTTTCTATGCTTTAAGCACGCTATCCTTCCTGAGATTATTAGACTCCTTCCTCGCAGTTTTTTCAGGGTTCAACCTTCGAAACAGGGGGGGAGTTCTGGGGAGAGTATTCTTGAGGAATTAAACTAAGACATAAGGGAAAATCAACAGGTATTAAATTCCTCAAGGGATGAATGCATACACGTAATCTAATCATTCAATACAAAAACTATTTAAAGGAATACAAAAACAAGCATGCAACCATTATTTCTAATTTAGAGTTCAAGGCATAAAAGCACTTATCAGAACCATAAAGCGTGAAGCGACTACCGAGAGAGGTTCTTGTTTCCACCCAACCATAGGCTCAGTCACTTCCAATGGATTTATCACTGGCCACCCTCGAGCTTAGGCCACGATGCTTTGAGATTCAATCTCTTTCTTCTAGCTCAATGGAAGTTAGGGACGAAGGTTACTCTCCTTCTCCCTATACAGGAATAGAGGAGGATGAAGGTTACTCTCCTTCTCTTGACTCAGTCTCCATTCCCGTGATCATAACTCAATTTCTCACTTTCCATCCTTCCTCGAACTCGAGAGTTTCTTTCTCTCATCTTTGCTTCTTCGCAAGCATCTCCCTCTATCCACCATGCTTCCCTTCTTGCCTCCCTCGACAAGGTTGCATGTGGCTCAAATCCCCCCATCCATGGTCAGGTCTGGAACCCATACCTATGGGTAGTCTACCCCATCCCTCATTAAATCTTGAGGATTCCCTTCCCACCTACCAGCCTAACGAGAATTCATTTATGGTCAAAGGGTTGTTCTAATCTGAGCAACATTAAATCCAGCATGGTACTGGTTCAGTGGAGGTTATCACAACCATTCTGGGTCCCCTCCACCACCTTTTCATTGGTAATAATGGTATTCCTTAGAACATCCCCTTCTTAGAAGTTATGCAACATGTTTCCATTATCTATTAAAATAACATGATTAACATTCATCGAACTTTATACAAAGGTCCACCAAATTAAACATTCACACTTTGAGTTTTCCATAGTTCCTGACCAATAAAGTTATATTTAAAGAGTGGGGGAAATAGGGTGTTACGATTGCCTCCCCCTTAAAGGGATCATAGTCCTTGATGTTCTATCTACCAATATGAAATGTGTGTATAGGAGTGAAAAAAGTCGCAAATTCCTTCCTCATGGCATCTTCCATTTTCCACGTAGCCTCATATGGGCCAAAGTGTTTCCATTGCACCTTGACCTGTGCAATGGTTTGATTTCTGAGTGATGTTTCCTTCCTGTCTAATATGCATTGGGGTTCTAGCAGGAATTCTCCCTCCAGTTCCACCTGGATCACAGAACAATTATTTATATGATTATCATCATGTACATATTTATTTAATAATGAAACATGAAAAAACTTATGTGCCTTTACAGTGGGAGGAAGTGATAGCCTATAGGCTATAGGTCCCACTCTATATATGACTTCAAAGGGTCCACAATACTGAGCTGCCAACTTGGCATAGTCTCCCATACTTAGGAAAATCTTATGGGGTCTAAATCTGAGATAGACATGGTCTCCGGATTTGAACTCTCGGGGAGTTCTCTTTCCGTCGGCATAACTATTTTGTCGGTCCTGAGAAATTTTCATATTTTACCTTATCTACACTACTTTTTGTTCCATTTCTTTCAGCATGTCGGGTCTGATTGTAATTCTGTCCACTGGATTACTCCAGATTATTGGGATCTTGCACTATCTACCATAGATGGCTTCAAAGGGGCTCATCTTTAAGGATTCCTGATAACCGTTGTTGTAGGAAAACTCTACCAATGGTAGGTAGTCTTCCCACTTCTTAGGCTGATGCATTACATGCATTCTTAGCATGTCCTCTACTATTTGGTTTACTCTTTCTGTTTTTCCATCAGTTTTTGGGTGATAGGCTGTGTTGAACAACAATTTAGTCTCGAAACCAACCATTAGGGATTTCCAAAATTTTGAAGTGAATTTGGTATCTCTGTCAGATACAATCTCCTTGGGCATGCCATGCAGTCTGAATATCTCCTTCATGAAGATGTTGGCAATATCTATTTCCTTGCAAGTTAACTTGACATGGATGAAATGGGAAGACTTACTCAGTTTTTCCACCATGAACATGATGGCATCATTTTTCTTGGTTGACTTTGGTAATTCGGTGATGAAATCCATGGAGATGGTTTCCCATTTCCATTCTGGAATTGGTAGGGGTTGTAATAATCCTCTTGGATGCCAGTGCTCTACCTTAACTTGCTAGCATTTTAGGCACTTAGCTAAATGGTTAGCTATGTCTTTCTTTAACCCAGGCCAATAGAATTGTTTCTTAGTGTAGTGATCATCTTCTGATATCCTGTGTGACCAGTATATGGTCTCTTATGCAATTCATCCATTATTAACCTCTTCAAGCAATCACATTTTAGAATATACAATCTATTTATGTAAGTCAACATCCCTTCCTTGATCATTTGGTATCCTTCATAGTTCAACCCTGTAGGATCTTGACTTAGGTATGAAGTCATGGTCTTAAGGAACACATCTGTCTCTTGTGCATTTCTGATTCTCTCCCTAACACTCATTTTGTAGGTGCTTACTGCTGCTAGATGAATCATTTTTATACTTCTTCTAAGGGCATCGACCACCCTATTTTCCTTTCCTTTTATATGTTTGATTTCAAAATTGAATTCACTTAGGAGATCCATCCACCTCACTTGCCTAGCATTGAGTTTTGGTTGATCAAACAGGTGTCTCAATCCACAATGATCTATCATAAGCACAAATCTTCTACTGAGGAGGTAGTGTCTCCACATTTTTAAAGCATGTACTATGGCATCCAACTCTAGGTCATGGGTCACATGATTGATCTCATGCTCATTTAATTTCCAGGATGTATAGAAAATTACATGTCCTTCTTGCATAAGGACTCCTCCGAGTCCTTCCTTGCAAGCATCCGTACACACAAGGAAATCATCATCCGGGTCCACAATCTTTAGGATGGGTGCATGGGTCAAGAGGTATTTTAGTTCCTAAAATATTTTTTCGCATTTTGATGTCCAAATGAATTTAACCCCCTTTTTCTGAAGGGCGGTGATTGGAAAACCAATATTGGAAAACCCTTTTATGAATCTTCTATAGTATCTTGCTAAGCCCATAAAGGACCTAATATCATATACATCTTTCAATGTAGACCATTCCATAATGGATCTGATCTTGTCAGGGTCTACTTCCACCCCTTCCTTATATATGACATGGCCTAAGTAGTGGACTTGCTTCTGAAAGAAATCACACTTGTTGAACTTAGCGTAGAGTTGATGCTCCCTTAGTACTTGAAGTACGAGTCTAAGATGTTCTTCATGCTCCTCCCTATTCTTGGATTAGATTAGGATATCATCAATGAAAACCAATAAAAATTTGTCTAGAAATTTGTTGAGTACATTATTCATCAAGAACATAAAAGTGGCGGGGGTGTTGGTTAACCCAAATGGCACCACCACAAATTCATAGTGACCATACCTCATCCTAAAGGTTGTTTTGTGGATGTATTCATCCTTAATCTAGACTTGATGGTAGCCAAATCTTAGTTCGATCTTTGAGAAGATGGATGCACCTCCCAATTGGTCGAACAAGTCATCGATTCTTGTTAAGGGGTACTTGTTCTTTATGATTTCCTTATTGAGTTGTCTGTAATATATACACAGTTGGAGTGTGCCATATTTATTTTTCACAAACATGACAGGTGCTCCCCATGGAGATACATTGGGTTGAATGTAGCCTTTGTCCATCATATCCTTTAGTTGTAGCTTGAGCTCAACAAGATCTGGCGTGCTCATTCTGTATGGCATTCTAGATGCTGGTACCACTCACAGTGTAAGTTTTATTGTGAAGTCAGTATCCCTTCTCGGAGGTAGACTTGGTACTTATTCTGGGAATACATCCTTGTATTCTCTTAATATGGGGTGGTCCTATAGGTTTGGTTTGTCATATTCAATGGATTCCAATGCCTATATTGCATATAAAGAACACCCTTTTCTACAATATTTCTTCATTTGAAGGGTCGATATTTGTCTCACTAAGACATGCTTCTGAATCCCTTGGAGGGTCATCTTTCTCCCTTCTTCGTTTACACATTCTAAATTTTTATGATAACAATCCATTTTAGTTTTACGAGCAGCCAACTAGTCCATACCAATAAACAAGTCATAAGATCCCAAGGGAAGTATGTTAAGGCTCACTTGGGTGGGCAATCCTCCCATGATGAATTGGCAGGATGGTATAGCCTCTGCCACCTTTATTTTGTTCCCAGTGGCTAGTTGTACCAACCATGGTTTAACATGTCTAATTGGTTGCAGTTTACACTTATTGAAAGTCTAAGGGGATACATAACTCAAATTAGAACCTGGGTCAATTACAATGGAAATTGGATGGATGGCGATCATACCTTCCAGCTCCACTACTGAAGCTTGGTGGTCAGCTTGGTTATTGTTTAGGGATGCATATATTTGTGGCATGCTCCTAGCCACATCATTGATGGTGGTAGCTTCTTGGATATTGTAGACCCCCTTACTATTTTGTTGTCTGTGTGGGAAGTCCCTCAATCTATGATTTTCTCCACAACCCCATCATTTGAAGGGTTCCTTTTTTAGGTTATCAGTCTTTATGGGGGTTGTCTGAAAAGTTTTATTTCCACTTTGAGAGGGGAAATTTTTCTAATATACACTTCTAGTAGGAAGGATCCCCCTATAATCCTTTCCATAGTTCTTAAATCTTGAAGAGTTAAACCTTTTCTTCTAGAATCCTGAACTATTCTTTTTCTTTCAATCCTTGCGGGGTCTTGTCTTGCTCCCAAAATGTTCATAACAATACCTCACCTTCTAGATAGCTTCTTCTAAGGTCCTTGGTTCTTTGAACTCAATCCTATCTCAGTAGGTCTGAGCTAACCCACTAATGAACCGCTGCATTTTTTCTTTTTCATATTTTATGTAGGGTACATACCTCAGTAGTTCAAGGAATTTATTGACAAATTCCTCTATGGTAAGATTCCCCAGCTAGAGTTCATAGAATTCATTAGCTTTCCCACCCATGTATTTTTTTGACAAATACTGCTTCCTAAAGTATTTCTCAAAAAGTTTCCATGACAAGTCCTTCTCATGGATTCCTTTCACATTCCTAAGGTCTTCCCACCATATGGAAGCCTTTCCATTTAGGTTGAAGATGGATATTCAAGCCTTCAAGTTTTCAGAGTAGTCATGGACTCTGAAATACTTATTTAAACCAAAAAGCCAAGATTTTGCCTCTTCTCCCTTCTTTATCTCTTCATTGAAAGAGGGTGGTTTGGCTTTCTTGAACTCTTCAGGACCACGAGTTTTGGAATGACTCCATTTCCTTCCTTTCTTATGAGAATGTGAGATGGCCCTGCTACTAGAAGACCCTTTGGAGTTGTCATCTTCCTTTCCAAAGGACTCTCCCGATGAGTGTCCCATGCCTATAGGTTGGACCTTATTCACGGTACTTCTCCCAGTGGGGTCACTTATGGAGTCATGTTTTCGAGTCTCAGGTGGACTCTGACCTCTCTTCTTGTGTCGTTGATATGCATGACTGGTTGTGGGTTCATGCTGCAGTTTCCTCTGTATGTCATATAAGCTCTATAGAAAGACTGTGTTAATTTCTATTTGTTTCTCTTTTTCCTTTATCAATCTCTCATTGTCAGCCTTGAAACTCTATATTTTGGCCCCGAGGCTTCTTACAGTTTCAAACAGATCTAGAGGGGTTTCCACCGCCCTCCTTTCATTAGATTCCTCGTCTCTATTGTGGGAACCATCCCCCACTTCATGACACGTCATCATCCTTTAGTATTGGGGTATTCCCATGATTCACTGACTATTCAAGTGTTGCCAAAAAAACTTAATAGTTAGCTAACAACCTATTAGTTCATGAACAATAAAAAGTTTAATTTCTTAATGTACACACACAGTAGAAGGTTTCATTCCTTTCCTTAATAACAATTTTAAATCAGACCTCTTATGAAAGAGGTAAGGTAGGGTGTCACTCTTTTGAAAGTACTCCAAATAGAGTTATTTAAGCAACTCGTCCATGAGACCAAGCAGGCCAAGTGTTGTAACCATGCTTTGATACCATTTTGTAACATACCCACGATGGCGAATAAATTTTTTTGCCTTTCTCAAGGGACAGAATCCATGAATTCCTACAGGGGCCTAGCGTAGGCTATCTCTTCCCTTATCCTACTCAATGTTACCACTACCCTCGACCATAGGCTTAACCTAAACGGCGCGTCACGTTTCGCAACTTCAGAAATTCCGATGCAAGGCGCCCCAACTCCTTCAACTCCTGAGTTTTGAAAGGGATTAACAACCATTAGATCCTTCCTTTGGCCTCTGTCCATGTGACCATTTACTTCGACCTGGAGCCTAACTCCAAGGTGCGTTGAAACTTCACATGTCACGAGTTATTAGGACTTCCCTTTTTGACTTTTCTACCCTGCGAGTCAGCGAAATGTTGAGATCTCGCCACGTTCCCTCCTTAATGGAAAATCGCGAACGAGTTGCGATTTCACATATCCCGAGTTCGAAGAACTCTATCTCTGATTTCCTGAGTCGCAAAATTCCAACAAGGTCAGATTTATGGTTCAACTTCCTCCTTTGATCAACGACTATGATTGTTTCCCCTTTTTCTTCGACAACCTTTGCATAAGACCATATGTGATGATCGAACACCAATACTATAGGTGACTAGTATGGCACTTCAAAAATTCAACATTCGGGGTTCTTACTCACACAATCCATTTTCCCCGGTACACTAAACCCTGAAGCGAAGGATCTGGTGTCCTGTGTTTCCTATCACCAATGGCTAGGATGAACTTCGGTATTCCAGACTTCAGGAGTTTTGGTGTTACTAGACTTCTATTCTCCCAAAGTGGTCAACACTGGGCTGACTACTTCGTAGGTCTGACAACCCACGACTTTTTTGCTACGAATCGGGACTTTGCATTTCAGAATTTTTCAAGATAGCTTTCTCTGTTCCTCTCGATAACCAAATTCCCAAAATCCGCTCATGTCATATCAACGGTCTACAATCCTCCCGTAATTCAGTGACTGTGATCAATTTCATGAGTTCGGACTTCGCGAGTTTCTACGACTCTTTCCTTTGAAATCCTCGATGTGCGAATCAACAAAATGTTGATCTTTCGTCGCGTGTCCCTTTTGGGGGATGGCTCAGATCATGTCGTGATTTCGCGTATCGCGAGTTCCTAGAGTTCTACCCTTTGACTTATTTGATGTGCAAGTTAGTGAAACGTTGATCGCTCACCAATCGTCCTTCCTAGCACCAACGGTTGGGATCAACTCCCCTCTTTCCCTTGCAAATATTTCGAGGTTTAAATCCTTGAACTCTCAGATCTGTTGCCATATGTCTACCTTGAAAATGGATGGTCTTGATGATTTCAGAATGTTGAGAATGGAAAAGTCCATTCTCTTGTATACTTTCGAAGGGTTTAACCCTTGTGTACCTTTCCTGGATCCAACAGTTGTTGGTCCTTGTATTCATATCTGACGACCAAGGAGGACCCCAATAGATCCTTAGATCTATGGTCCATATCATGTCACAACTTTGGGTTTTGGGAGTCTAGTCGTGCCAACAAGCTAGTCTCCCGATGTGTGATCTTGCAAAGTGTTAAGAACCTAACATCAATATAGGATAGAAAAACCTCAGGAAAAGTACTCAACGCCTTGAAAAAGAGATAATTTCAGATAATAAGCCTCTTCGAGGGGGAAACCTCCTTTTACCCCACTTAAATGTTCAAGTACAAGATGATTCAAAATGAAA
>ML780070.1:50304-68949 GCA_009831015.1 Picea engelmannii
AATGAATTCATTAGATATATACCTCTCTCGGAATATCTCCTTGAACAATTCCCAAGACACATCTTCAATGGCCATATTCAGTTGTGGTAAGAGTGTATTCCACCAAGGATTGCACTCCCTTTTAGTTGAAATACCACCATGCAGACCTTCATGTTGGAGGTATAATTGTGCAATGAAAAACACATTTCCATATTCTCCAAGCATGCCTCGGCAGCTAAATCATTTGCGGAATCCCAAAACTCAAGAAATTTGACTTTCTCGAGTTATCTATGAACATTACTACTAGATATAGGAGGGCGTTGCAAACCCTCATTAACTATAGACCCTCTTCCGTCATCTCTATCAAGGTGATTTATCATCACCTTTAACATACTTTGAAAATATCTCATCATACCCATGATATCATCCACTACAACATGCTCATGCTCAGTAGTATGCTCTTCTCCCTGTGGAGCAGATCCCTTGAGTGTGGGTGTACTTGGAGGAGGAATACCTCTTCCTCCCGCACCTTGATTCCTTCTCATTCTCCATCCTCTAACCATGATACATGTATAAAATAGTTTCAATTTATATTAGTAATTACATCTTCAATTAAAATTTTGCATTGGAAGTCGTAACAAGTCTAGTGCCGCAGAGTAGAAACCTGTTCTGATACTATATGTGATAGACCTCTTGATACACTCAAAAAATGTTAGCAAAAGATAAATAAAGTATAAACATTAATTATGATAATCAAAGGGTAATTTTATTTTTGTGCCTAATTGGTCAAGATAAAAGAATTACAAATAGACAAAAAATCAGTTGACAATTGTTAGGTAACTTAAAGATACACGCAACTAAATCAACTCCAAAATTTATTTATGAAGAGAAGCGTAATTAAATTTTCGCTAGTAATGATATGATGTGTGATCTGCACTCAAAACCCATTAAGTTGTCGCCAAGTGTTAAAACCTGACAATTGTAAACTATGTGTTAAATTCTACGCTGAGATGAAATATATGATTTGATTTAAATTGTATGATATATATAATTTGATTTGATTTCTTCTATGCTATGATCAAAGTTGACACTATGTAGGGAGAGGAGATATGGAATATTTTCTGTGTCAATGTGACAATATCGAGACAACCTACCAACTTGCCGTGTGTAAATCCTGAGATATTTCTATAATTTATAAATACAGGTTGTATATTAGGAACGTGGCCCTGCAAAAGGAAACAAAGATGACCTCACAAATTGGAAAAATGGATTAACTATAATGAATTGATGGGTGAAAAAAAATTTCACAGGAAACCAAAACACTATGCATTGAAAGTGAAACTACTCTTGTTGATGAGATGCACAATGATCCACATGGAAGAGAACCCGACCCTTTGCTCACACAATTCCGGATTCCCATAGGAAAGGCTTCGGTGCAACATCAATAGGTTTAGGGACTGTTCATGAAGAACCACATCTTACTAATCTCAAGTTACTTTGTGATTAAATTCATATCTTTAGGAACCACAACATCTAAGTCAATAACTACTAAATTCAAACTAAACAAGATCACCAACTGATCTGGATTATTTTCAAAATGAAATGAAAGCAGAGTAATTATAATGAAGTACTCATGAAAATTGCCAGAAACAGAGAAATACATCAATACTTGATTTCTTTTAATGAAATAATTGTGAAGAGACTGTAAAAATATAGAGTGTAAGACTCACTATAACTGTGGTAGATTTATCTCTGAGAAGAGATATGATGGCTACGATCCTTCGCCAAAATATCATTACAATGAGGCTATGAAGGCATTTTTATGATAAACATGAATCACAAAATCCTAGACATCCAAAAACCTAACCCTAGGAGATGAAACACCAAAATTCATGTGGGCCCTGTTTGGGTAAGTTAGTACATTAACTTCTTGGGGTCGTAACTTTTGCATACAATCTTCATTTTAAGCATGTGATAGCCTGCTGGAAAGGTATTTTCAAGAAATATGCATTACATCATCAAAATATGACTACGTCTATAGTTTGACTGTGGTGAGCCAAAAAGACATTGTGGTTTGTCCCTGTAAGTACAAAAAGATCTATTGACATGAAAACATGTGGGAGGTCACCAGTATCCACCTGGAATATGTGTAGGGCTTCAAAAAACCCCGAAAGTGTAGAACCCATAATTACAAAGAAGTACAAAAGAACGTCTTGAACTAAAAATTGACAAGAGGAGCTAGTTGGAATAGGTGGGTGGCAACCAATATCCACCTGGATCAATCCTCCCCCCGTAGGAAGAAATGGTCTCCATTACATTGAGTGCCCAGGGAAGAGGGAAAAACATTTTCTGAATCTGGAGCTTGGTGAGATGCGTTCTTTGTTGGAGAAGTTTTTCTTCTTGTCTTGTGGAAGACTGTCGCAAACCTGTTGCTGGAGGAGTTGAATCTGTTCCACCAACCTCTTGTCTTTAGGTTTGATGGGGAATTGTGCAAGCACCATTGTAGGTGAAGAAACAATATCTTATTTCTCTTCAACAATATGTTGTTTTTGGATAGAAGATATTGAGGCTGCAGTGGTTGTAGTGGTATTTTGTGCATCCTTTGAACAGACTATGAAGAGGATGAATTTTGTAGTATGAGAGATTACCTTGCGGCACTATTTTGGTGGAGCAGTCAGAACTACCGCTGGTATCCTGTAGAGTTGACCTCCCAGAGTAATAATGAAAATATGGGGTCTAGACTCATATACATCATGACGTTTCCACATATATGGTTGGCCCAAAACAACATCACAAATATCAAGAGGGAAAACATCACACACTACCTCATCCTTGAAGGGATGGATGCCATAGGACATGTGACGTTGTTGGCTGACACGAAGATCTCGTCCCTAGTGAAGCCACCTGATGTTGTATGGATGTGAGTGTGGTGTTGTCAACAACCCCAACTATTTGACAACCTTATCTGAGATGAGGTTCTTGTGGTTGTCATTATCAACAATGAAATGTAATGGGGTCCCCTTCACCCACATATGTGAATGGAAGAGGCACTCCCCCTCTTCAAGATCTACTGGTTCTTCTAGATGAATTGTTGTGGTCGCAACAGTACTGGATTATTACATTGTAATAAGAGTAGAATTGTATATATGATTTGATTAAAAATAATTTTAGAACAATTTGTAATTTCTGTAATAAATTCACAAGAACTTGGTAGAGCCTTTGTGAAATCTAGAAATTGTTTTACTCTATTTTGTTGTCATCCTTAGTTCATAACCCAGGATTTATAATTTAATTGTTCGTTGCCAAATTAAATGGAAGAATCGAAATTTCAACAGTTTCCTTTGAATGCTGCCAAAATTCACTATACAACCTAGAAATCTGAACCTATTTTTATTTATCAATTAGTTTACAGACACTTATGTCTAATATTGATCGTTGTAAATTTAGGAAAGTGAAATTTTGAAATTGGTTTTGGTCATCGGGATTTGGTTTCATCTTTGGCTTTGTAGCTAGTTTTAGATTTCAAAAACAAAATTCTAATTGTTAAATTGAACACTGTCAAACTATGTTATAACCTTGAATTTTCAAATTCCTATGATTCGTTGGCTTTTTAAATTGCAAACTCTGTGCTCATAAATTAATTGAATGTTGCACTTAAATTTACTTGCCCAAATTACTTTCTCTATTGTGATCATCGCCGTATTAATTTCCAGACCTTAAATTTATATAATTTGTTGTTTTGTGTCAATTTATCTGCTTGTCCAAGTTAAGAAATTCGTGAGGTATTTATAAAATCATTGGAAAGTCCATATTGTTATATTTTTCTTAATTGTTGCATTTTTGTATTGGTTGGAAATATTTTTTTTGGGGGGGGGGGTTGTTGTAAACGAACTCGCAAACCCTAAGAGGAATTGACTAGACTTGGTCAAGTCACTTGCAATTCAAAACTGAACTTGATATTCATTGTTATTTATTTTACAATTCGTAGTTAAGGATTTTACTTGTTCGTTGTAAACCTATGTCAATTTTTCGAGTTCGGAATACATTATAATCGTTGCATGAATATTTTTCTTTACGAAACAAAATTTTCATGGTCGTTGTCATATTAAATTTCATTCCTTGTTTTTCTGATGTTTTAATTTACATTGCCAAATTATTGGTTAGTTTTAGATTGCAAATTTTGTTAAAAACTGTCAATATTAAAGTTGAAATTATATGTGTATGATCATTGTAAACCCTTCACCATGAGACTTCCCTTGAGTAAATATGCACTGGTAGTTATCCAAATTCATAAGCATTTCAAACTTAATTTCTTGAGTGTGGTTCATGAGCACAAATATTCTATTAAGTTGGATCTCTCAATTAATTTTTTCCCAATTTTTGAGTTCCGTGTTAGTTGTCAAATTGTTTCCAACAACAAATTCAGGAATTCGTTGTTCATTGTCAATTAAATTTTAATTCCTTGAATTTAGAATTATTGAATATCATCGATTTAATACTTAACCGATTGAGTGAATATCACCTAATTGTTTCCAAATCAAATTCTAGTTCCAAAATTTAGGAAAATTGTATGGGTGTTAAGTTATGTGTATTTCTCCTCGGATACGGTCTTATTGGAGAACATGTGTCAAGAGGATTGGACAAGCGATGAACACCATGGCACCAAGCACATGAACCACGTGACAAGTGCATGCCTCCCCCTCCCGCCCCAGCCATGCATTTAAATCAACCTCACGTAAACCAGGGTGCAATTAATCTTAGTGTGCCCTTCTCTAGCTATCTGTCCCTTCGATGGATCAGAGCTATGGAAAATAATTTACTCTGCATGTGTGTGTATTCCTCCACCAATGATTTCAGCATTATGAATTTCACTAGGGGAATTTTCATCTTCATTCTCCTGTGGCCGAACCCTCAAGCAGACTACGTCCCCCCAATTGTTCCTTCACTACCTATCCTTCCATCATGTGCTTATTAGCCTTCACAGTGTCTCAGATATGACGAGACAAAGGGGGAAATCCAAGCGTGGCTCGGCATGGTAGCCCAGTCGACTGTGCTTGGATATCCACCCCCCACCTGCACCCTCCCACAACTCTTCACCCTCATTGCCCTCCTCGCCATCCTCCTCGTCGCAGTCTGATCATAGCCTCAACAACCTCCCACCTTTCTCCTCACCTTTTTCATACAGGATGGAGTGGCTTGATCTCTCCAAAAAATCTCTGGGGTGAAACCTAGGAACACTCTCATATTTGGCCTCGACTTCGCAGCCAATTCTAGTCACTCCTCCCAATTCTCCTGCAAACATGCCAGCCCAGTCGCCCCCAACCTGACCACACTTCACCCAAACTTAGAGTGAATTCTATGAAGACAACAATGGACCACAACAAGGGCCTCACTCCTCTGTCGAATCTACATCTAAATTGCAAGAAGGCCTTGCAATTCTACAAGGGTTGGTCTTTGAGTTACTATTATTACCGTAAATTGCACCAGACATGCATACCTGGCATCAGGCCATCTAACTTGCTATCTTTTCCAAGCCATCACTAAACAAGCTCTTATAAAAATCATTGTTTTGAAGATGTACACACCCTGCACCACTACTTCATGCGTACACATGCCTGCTTCCCCACTACAGCCCATGTACACTCACATAATATCGCAAAAAATGGAAAATTGCATAGGATACTGGTTTCTGGGCCATTACATAATCATTTGACTGCCCATAACCAGTCACCCCAACCGTTACTATCTCTTTTGTTATATAAAATAAGGGGTTGGGGTCCCATTGCAAAGAGAAGCACGAGAGCATAAAAACTCTTCCCATTTCTGTATTCCCCCTTTGCCCTAATATTCAACAACCACATTGTGAGTTTGATCCAGAATTCCCTTATTCTCCATTGCAAGCCCTTGCCATTCCCATAGAGAGAACTGAAGACGAGAAGGAGACATGGAATTAGTTGGTGCATTGTGAAGAGGAGCCCAGGACCGAGTTCAAGGAGCAGTATCGGTCTCATATTGTAAGTGACTTTTGTGAGATTAATATAAATAAGTACTTTTTTCATCCCACCAAATGACGTCTTAAACTTATATGATTTTTTTACATTTCTTGTTTATGATGTCTAACCCACTAATCCATATGTAGAATGCATGCTTGTAGTTTCTTGTTTGTCTTTTGGTGAACGCAGGTCAGCCTTGGGAGGAGACTTGAAGTCAGAAAACAACTAAGTGCAAAGGGATCAATACCGGATGTAGAGTTTAAGGTATGCCTACCAGATCCCTATACTTTGTCTTTTATGTATGATTGTGGGGTAATGTCAGGATAGTTGATGAAACGTAGGAGACTTTAGATGGTTAGCTCTACCTACATTTTAGAACCCTAGTGTAGTCCGTAGAGGGGTTTTCCCACTATAGCAGAATTGGCGACCATACTGGGGAGACCTATAGGGTCTTTAAGGGATATTTTTGGGTGCTTTAATTGGTTTAACTGCCTTTTTGAGTTTCTGTAAGTGTTTAAGTCTTTAAGGGATTCTGGTCTTCCATACCAATATTCCCTGCCTTGATAGCTTGACTGTTGTTTTCTTTTTTGAGAAATTTACAGAGGCGTATGTGGCCTGTAGTGGGTCTTCACACGTACATACATGCCCTACCTTTAGACAGCCTGCATTCATATGTTGGCTGCTGAAGTATCAGTTGCATTCCTATGTTAGGAATTTTTTTTTTCAAGAAGAGTCAGTCATCCTCTTCCTTGTTTGAAGCCATACTTCTCAGGGGTTTTCTTGATCTATTCTCGGTCTCTGTTTTTATAGCCTTTAAGCCTAGGTTTGATGACAATTTGCTTGTCTTTTAAAAAAAAAAAAGATTTCTTGTGTTTCCTAGCCCTTTTTTTAAACTTATTTTTTAGCTTGGGGGGGCCATGAATTCTGCATTCATCGGTTTCTTTTAGAATCTTTTGTTATTCCTTCTTTGATTGGAAGAAAATATAAAAAAATTATCTTTTTAGGTCTCTTTCTTTCTTGGCATTTGCTTCGCATTGTTATTTTAAAAAGAAAATAAATTAGCATAGCATTGTGTTTTCTTTTAATTTTAAAAGCATTTCAAAAGATAATCATTCTTTTCTAGTGTTCTTATCATTTATTTTTTCTTCAGGAGTATTAACAGCATCAGTTGCACTACCAAACCTTTTGAGTAAATCAAGCCTTAAAAAGAATGCTAATTAAAATTTATCATACTTTCACGTTTGTAGGGTCCATCAACTAGATTAGGCTAGAGCCCTGATTTAGGTTGGAGAGGAAACTCTTGGCTATAAAAAAAACATATGAGTCTGTGCTAGGGAGTGTAGAAGTCTAGTGATGTGGAAACTATTCATTACCCCCCTCTAAAACAGGGGCTAAACATGAGGTCGTGTGTGGAAAGATAGCAGAGATAACCCCTCCAAAGTTGGACCAATCGTAGCGGAGGAACACATATAGAGGGATTTTCTTGGGATTACATTGATTGCATTTGCCACAGAGTTTTGTGGGTCTCGAATCCATTCAAGGTCCTCAGTCGTCTTCCAGAAAACTTTCTTTAGATACCCTCGATAGGTTTCAGGCTTGATACCCTGCTCATTACGGTCCACCCGACTGTCGACTGTACCCGCCTGGTAGTTGTTCACGAGCTGGAAACCTAGTTGCCTATACATCAGGGACTTACACAGGTGACTGGGAGGGTATACCACGGTACCTAGGATAGACATTAGGCCATGCTTTGCATAGTATACTTGGAGGTTTCTTTCGTATTTGAGTTTCACTTGCACCAGTAAGTTTCTCTAGTGTTGGCTGGTGTAACTGTTCTTCCAACTAGTTACTGGTTTTCTTGATTTTCCTTTAGGAAATTTTAGTGTGTTCTCTGTGCTCCTTAATTTTCCATAGTGAATTAGTCAATCATTTCTTTGGGTCTCTGACCTAGGGTGGTATACCTCCCACTCCGTCAGTTGTGAGGAATTTTTGGTCTTCCACTTAGAAACATGGAGCCTCCTTTTTATAGGCGTTGTTTTGATAACATTGGTTCGCCAAAGTCTCTGTGTGAGAATTTTACGAACTTAAATGATCCCACAAGGGGAGAACCTGTGCATAATATCTTCATGGATAAAGTTCTCGATGATGCCAACCAAGGAACCCCTTCACAAAGGGATTCTTGTGCTTTTCCTTTCTTTGAAAATGTTGGTGTCCCTTTGATGGCCACTTTGTACATTCCTGGGTTGAATGTGGGATTACCGGTTTGGTTGGGTACCATTCCAAATGTCTCGAATGATGTTGATGCTTCTTAGTTAATAACTTTATGTCATGGGAACAATGTTGACATTCCTTCATCATAAAATTCTTATCTTCCTCCATCTCCCACCTGTGGTGAAAGTACAGTTACTAGTAACCGAAAGTCTAAACGAAGTAGAGAGAGGAACAATAAGAAGAAGAAATCACCAACCTCTGCAAGTCATGTTGGGGGAAAGAACCCAGCCTTTGCAAGTCAAGTTGGGAGAAAAAGTCCAGTCACTGCTAGTCATACTGGGAATAGGTCTGTAGCCTCTGCGATTCATGTTATCAACCCATCACCAACCTCTGCAAGTCATGTTGGAGATGTGCAACCAGCCACTGCTAGTCATGTTGGGGGCATTGATTCTGTTGAGAAACCTAGACAGATAGGACGTAAGCCTAAGTTCCCTTGTAATCTTTGCAAGGGAGATCACCTTAATCATATATGCCCTGGCATTCTAGAGGTACAAAGATTATGGTCTCTGTCTATAAGCTCTCCTGATTCTGAGTCTTTTGTGGTTTCCTCGCAGCCTATTCAACCATTGGTTGAGAAAGTGGTCATGTCAATGCAGTCATTGGTTGATCCCACTCCTCTTTTGGGGGGTGAGGTGCCTATAGACCATGTATTCTCTCAGCCTATTCAAGCATTGGTTGAGAAAGTGGTCATGCTGATGTAGTCATTGACTGATCCCACTCCTCTTTTGGGAGGTGAGGTTCCTTTCGACCATGTAGTCTTGCAGACTATTCAACCATTGGTTGAGAAAGTGGTCATGTCGACGCAGTCTTCAGCTGATCCCACTCTTCTCTTGAAGAGTGTCGAGTCTACTAAAGTGGTCACGTCGATGTAGTCTTCGGCTAATCCCACTCTTCTCTTGGAGAGTGACGTGTCTACCGACTATGTTTTTAGCATTTCTAGTTCAGTACTGTCAGAACAAGGGGTCATTCCACTCATTCCGAGCACACCCCCTCCAAGCCCTAAGATGGTTTTCTTTGATTGGAATGATCTTTTTGAGCCTCGTCTTCCTTCTTCTTCACCTTTTAAAATAAGATTTGAAGTTAATTCAACAAACATTTATCGATGTATTGTGGATGAAGGAGCCTCTGCAAGTATTTTATCCTCCTTAGTTTGGAAAGTCTTAGGATCTCCCAAGCTTGTATTTGCTTCACATGAGCTATTGGATTTTGACAGATGTCTTAGTGAATATTTGGGGGTTCTTCCTCAGTTGCCTATCTCACTAGCTGGGAAGATTGTCCTTATCGATGTTATAGTGGTGCAAGGCCCGTTAGATTTTAATATGCTTCTCGGACATGGTTATGTATATGCTATGAATGATGTGGTGTCTACGCTCTTCAAAGTGATTCATTTACCTCATAATGGAAGAATTTTCACTATCGACCAAATGGTATCTGATAATCACCATCCTAATTCAGTGTTAGTTCAACTGCCCCTTTGTATGTTCCTAGTGTCCGCGTAGACTCTGCCCCGCCACGGGTTAATTATGTGGCGTCTTATCCTCAGTGTTCAATTTCTTCTGAGTAGGAACCTGTGGAATCATGCTTTCCTTCTCGAGACTTGGTCTCAACAATTGATCCATTGGTTTATCCAATGGGGGCATGGGAGCCCTTGCTTCCCCCTCTTGTTCCAAGTGATCTTGAGTCTCCTTCTGAGTCTGATCTCATTGTTTGTATATCCTCAAGCTTGCGTGCTTGTGATTCTTCGTCGATAGACTCTTCCAGTCCTGGCCAGAGCCTCCATCGTCATATGGAGTATGGTCAATTTACTTCACCCTTTGAGACTTTCGACCCTCGTTTGCGTGATTTCTTGGATTTTGAATTTCCTTCAAATGAGGCTATACTTGAAGCCATGACTATGGTTTCTATACCATGGGAGGACTTACTTCGTGGTTTTTGTTTTCTTCCCTCTTGGGAGACTTTCCAAGTTGACTATGGAAGAGACTCTTGGTCTGAGCCTAGAAGTGGGCTCTACCTGAACCAATTTCATACATGAGTCATATCCCCCTAGGGTCTTCTTTTAATACCTTTTCAAACCCTCTAAACATGAAAATATTGTAGAGCGATCTTGTTTCCCTTCATGCTCACTAAAATTAAATTTGAAGGCACGTCTGTCTAGATGTAGTTTACCCCTTTTTCAATCCGAATGGTCAAAAGTATGAACAAAGGCATACTCTAGGAGCCTCGGTTTTCTAGAAGAGTGTCCTCAAGTATAAATTTAACCCTTTTTCGGGCCTGTGGGACTAAATTTATGAAAAAGGAACCCCCACAGAGTCCATAATTAAGCTCTTTTGAGACTCCCTAAAATTGAAATGATGGTCGAGTGACCTTGTTTCTTCACACTCATTAAATTGGTCTAGAAGAACATCCCTTACGTAGTCCATAGTTAAGCTATTTTCAGACTCCTTAAATATGAAAAGATTGTCGAGTGATATTGTCTTTGTCACACTCGTTAAAATGATTTTGAATAGATGTATGTTCGGTGCTAGTTTACCCCTTTTTGGAACCGACTAGACTACCTTCGAAAAAGGTACCCTAATGGAGTCTCCTTTTACGCTTTTTCAAACTCTATAAAAATGAAAAAAGTCAAGCTTACCTTCTCTGGGATCGTTAAAATTACATCAAAGTACGTTATCATTGTGTCTTATCATTCACATCTACATTGTTATGTCTTTGGCCTAATGCTAGCTCCATGTTGCTCTCAACTAAACCATCTGAAGAATGCCTTATACGCAAGCCTTGTAGCACTTTGCCTCTACGTCTTGACACCTTGACCCATGGAGGATTTTTTCCGAGTTTCCCTTTCCTGCATATGTCCCCTGGCTCTGAGCATCAGTGTGTTCCTTGCACTTGCAACTAGTATGTCTACGACAGCTGTTCCTCCCTTGTAATGTAGCATTCTTTCATTCTTTTTCAAACTTTCCAAGATTATTGAAAAAGACAAAAAAATCAAATATACCCCAAAAAGAGGAAGGGAAAAGTATTTTCTTTTTGTTGACAACACAATGAGTTGTCCATGGACAAAGCACATCCTTATGTTTGTTCGTCAAGCCCTAGGATTCAATATGACCTTAGGAAGATGTTCTCACTACATAGGGCTGTGTCCTCCCCCATTTGGTTACCCTTCCAAACATATGGAGGGTTCACATTGCCTCCTACATCGTGAACTTATGTCATTTCCATGCTGCCTGAGTCTCATCTTTTGTCGTGATTTCGTCCAAGGGAAGTCTTACTAAACTTGAGTCGGCCCTTCTGCAGTTTGTCTCTTGTGACTCCTCATGCTCGGCCACCCCGAAAGACCAATCAAGTCCTTGTTCAAAATCAATGAAGTTCTCTGCACTGATCACTAAGATCCTCTTGTCTGTTCCTGAAGAGTCATTGAAGACCTCTGGGTAGTGAATTTATACACTGATATTACACTCCTACCCGATTTTTGAATATTTTGAAGTTGTTGCTTGAGCTCGGAAGACCTCATCTCTAGCCATCAGGCGTCACTGGCTTCTTGAAGATGGATACCATACATGTATATATTTTGATTTTGAGATGTAGATCCGTTGTGTATTGCTTGTGGCTACACTTTATATAGTTATATGACATGGATCTGTAGTGTATTTGATTGGCAACCATGATTTTATTTCATCCCGAGCATGGGTATGCTCGCCTCGGTGAGACAAATTGTTATTTTTGCAGATGGTACCTCCTGAACCCTGGTTCCTGGGCTCACTCACTTCGTACATTGGTGAATATTTGTAATGTATTTCTGCCATCAGATGCTCTTCTGACCTCACACATTAGGGGGCATCTGTTATAACCCTAAATTGCACCAAACATGCATACCTAGCATTAGGCCATCTAACTTGTTATCTTTACCAAGCCATCACTGAACAAGATCTTCTAAAAATCATTGTTTTGAAGATGTACGTGCCCTACACCACTACTACCCACGTACACATTCCTATTTCCCCACTGCAACCCGCGTACACTCACAGAATATCGTGAAAAATGGAAAATTGCATAGGATACTGGTTTCCAAGTCGTTACATAACCATTTGACTTCCCATAGCCAGTCATGACAACCATTAATATCTCTTTTGGCCTATAAAATAAGGGGTTGGGGTCCCATTACAAAGAGAAACACGAGAGCATAGAAACTCTACCCATTTTTGTATTCCCCCTTTGCCCCAATATTCAACAACCACATTGTGAGTTTGAGCCAGAATTCCCTTCTTCTCCATTGCAAGCCCTTGCCATTCTCATAGAGAGAACTGAAGAGGAGAAGGAGATGTGGAATAAGTTGGTGCATTGTGAAGAGGAGCCCAGAACCGATTTCGAGGAGCAGTGTCAGTCTCATATTGTCAGTGACTTTTGTGATATTAATATAAATAAGTACTTTTTTTGTCCTGCCAAATGACATCTTAAACTTATATGATTTATTTACATTTCTTGTTTATGATGTCTAACCCACTAATCCATATGTAGAATGCATGCTTGTAGTTTCTTGTTTGTCTTTTGGTGAATGTAGGTCAGCCTTGGGAGGAGACTTGCAGTTAGGAAACAACTAAGCGCAAAGGGATCGACACTGGACACAGAGTTTAAGGTATGCCTACTGGATCCCTATACTTTGTATTTTATGTATGATTGTGGGGTAATGTCGGGATAGTTGATGAAAAGTAGGAGACTTTATACGATTAGCTCTACCTACATTTTAGAACCCTGGTGTAGTCCATAGAGGGGTTTTCCTTCTATAGAAGTTACGACACGACCTAGACAACCTATGATTTTGAATGGAGATCTTGGATGGGAAGGAAACACAATTCCTACAAATGCTCTCAACATTGCAGGGAGTTCATCACCCTTCAGCTGGAGAAGAAAATGCAACCGAGGTTGATCCACCATTTCTAGCGCCAGCTCTGCATGGGACTACGGAGGAAGAAGCGACACCAGTTGAGGAGGAAGAAACACCACTTAGGAACCCAATGCCCAGATCCACCTCCCTGGACATGTGGCCACACTATAAGCCTACCATTTGATTTTCACAGATGTCTCTTTTCCTGGTTAGCAGGGTGTCTAACTTATATTTTGCCACATAGGCCCTATAGTCATATTTTCTCTGTTTCAACTTATGTCAATGTTAGAAGAAAGGACAATCTGGTCACCCACAGGGGGTTGTATTTTTGTTTTTAGACACTATAATTGTTATGAATGGTAATTTAAGACTTGATATCTTGACTTGTTTGGCTTGCTGAACTGGTTTCCCCTTGGGGCAGTTCAGTGTTTACAGTCTAGAACAAAATGATGGTACTGTATTTTTTGTTTTTTAAAGGATTTTTATACAATCTTACTTACAAAAAAAAATAAGCTATGTGCATATTGGTGATTTAGAGAATGTGTAGGATCATTGTCTATTTTCTTACAGGTCTGAGATTGAGTTTCCTTGGAATACCATACAATTGTTGTATTTACGGAGAATTAGAGTTTGCGTAATCTTTGCCTTGGAATTTATTTTTTCCAAATTTTTCTATTTGATAGAGTTGTTGTAGTTAAAAAATGAATTGCTTCTTGAGTTTGAACTTCTTTGGGTTTCTGCAAAGTAAATTGGAAATTTGGACTTAGTTCAGTATACGATCATTGAAAAAGTAATTTTACAATTCAATTTTATTAGGCAATATAATCACTGTTGAAATGGTTGTGATTTTGAAACCAAGATTTAATGTCGTTACCAAATTTATTGTTAGATCATGGATTGAAAATGGATTGGGGCGTTGCCAAATCATTTGGTAAATCTAGTAATCAAAATCGTAGGGTCACTTCCAATTAACCTTGCAACCAGGGTCTTTAGAACTTACATGGTTGCGGTCAATGGTTATACCAAGATGGAATCGATTTAGGATTTGGTACAATGTTTTAGTTTAAAAATATTTAGTAAGAAACTATAGCTTTGTATTAGGAACTTATGTATTAAAATGCTTAGAGTGTATCCATTTTGGAATTAGTTTTATTAATACTCTTAGTGATAAGGATTGATGATCCTTTATAAGGAATATTGAAGGTCACTATAAAACTAATAATAAATAGAGTGATACTCTTTTAGGAATCATATTCAAGAGTTAAATATCTTTTCAACTTAGGATATCTTTATAATATAGTTAAAGGGATAATATTTTAGGATACTCTTAAAAGAAATGAAGTTATATCTTTAAGGTTACATTTTAGAGTGAGACTTAGAGATTAAATATTCATGTTAGGTATGCATGTAAGGTTTGCTTTTATATTTTCATAATCACGTCTCAATTTTTACCATTTAAGAAATGTTGTTGACTTTTGTGTTTGGAGTTATGAATTAAATAAAATTGTGAGTTTAACTTGAAAAGAAATTGAGTATTTTTTGATGGTATTATTATGTATATTGTATGAAAGGTTTAGTATCTTATATCTAGATAAAATTATGTGTGGATTTATTGCATACGTATTAATGAAATTTTTTTCATGCTTCACGATAAATGTTATCAGATGTTCTTACTCAATATACATGAATATTTCTTAATTGACTGTTAATTGTAGTAGACTATACTTTATTCTTTAATAAATTAAGATGATTAGTGTTGTTGATTATTCATGAATTTTGGAATAAGATGGTGGTTAGGGGATCTAGATATCTCCTTGTTCCTTAGAATAGTCAACATTCCTAAGACCTTAAATGGTCAAAATCAATCGTATGAATCCTGGACTTGAGCATTGATTATGTGTCTTGGAGGTCCTAACCTTGCATGATAGGTTGGGTGGTTAGATATCTTTCTTATCTATTGTGATATGGTCGATCTTGAATAATAGTGATGTTGTATTCGGATTTTTGTTGTGTAGTGATGAGATTAGTTTTTGATGTATGTTATTGTCGCATATCACTTGTCCTAAATGATGTTCAAAAAAAAAATTACCACTACTATACTCACTTATTTTGATGTCTTAACGGAGGGGACATTACAGGCATTTATCAAACCAAATGGTAACACTGTAAATTTGTAATTTCCAATTATTGTTTTAAACGTTGTCTTAGAAATGTCTTCCTCTTTGATTTGCAATTGAGGATATCCCAACCTAAAATCAATCTTTGAGAACATTGTCTCCCCTTTCATTTGATAAAATAAGTCATCAATTCTCGGTAACAGGTATTGATTCTTGACCATAGTTTTATTTAATTAACAATAGTGAATGCAAATCCTCCATGATATGCCCTTATTTCTTAAAAAAAAATATTGGTGCTTCCCACGGTGATAAACTTGGATGTATAAGTGTCAATTCTAATCAATCCTTCAATTGCATCTTTAACTCTTGCAATTCAAGTGTCGACATCCGATATGGTGTTCTTGCAATTGGTTATGTTCTAGGTTTTAAATCTATAATAAATTCCAATTCTCTTTTCGGCGGTAAACCCTATAATTCATCAGGAAAAAGGTCATCAAACTTTGATACTACTGGGAAGTCTTCCAATATTTCCATGCCACCATTTTCGTTAAGAGATAAAATTTCATACATCTTAAATCCTTGGCGCATTCTTTTCTTCAATTGTAGGGAGTTAATAAATATTAGCGACACTCCTTGGTTTCTTCCTACAATTACTCTATTATGTCCCAAATCATCAATTAGGCTTAATATTTTCATCTTACTATTAAGTATCGCATTGTGTGATTCTAACAATCCATTCCAATCACAATGTCATAGGATCCTAAGTTGTGACAAAAAGGGTTACATTTATGATGAATTCACCCAAATTAATGTTACAATGCTTAACCTTTCCTCCAAATTTTTGCTTGGCTCATGATGCCAATTCTACATATCTAAACTCATCTTGTTCAACTACCTTCACCTTAATTATTTTGAGCACAACACTAGATATAAAACTTTTAGTAGCTCTTGGATCTATCAAAATACTAAACTAATGATATTTTATCATACCTAAAGTCTCGAGCATTGTAGACTAATGCTTGTCTTGGTGATTATTCACTATTGCATGAATCCTATGGGCCTTTCCCAGATCTCCTACTGTCATTTGTCCTGCTGATCCAGTAGCTCTCTCCTTCTTGATAGGAAAATCTCTCTGATAGTTGGGCTCTCCACAAGTCCACCATCCATTCTTAGGGTTGGTACTCCTAGTTCCAGAGGAAGAATATGATATTATAGGGTTCTAAGGTCCTAATATGTTCTGTGGAATAGATCTATATTGTTTTTTATATTGAGGATGATGCGGTTGTTGTGGCGGTGGTGCTCTATACATAGTCCTCTTATTGGTAGCCTATTTGTGTGGTGTAGAAAACACATGTCCTCTGGGTGTATCACGGTGCCCAGAAGTATATATGATGGGTCTTTGTGTATGCAGCGCTCTATGTGAAGTCTGTCATGTCTTCATGGAAGGATTCCTACCCTGATCTCCATTGTTTAGTTCCTCTTCAGGAATGGAATATTTTTGTAATGCATCATGTGAAGTCTGAGGAATTATAATCCTCACCTTAGCATGAGTGTTGTAGTTGATACCAAAAATAAACTTATTCACCTTTACCTTTTCAGTGTTCAGGTGTATAGCATATCTGAGAAATTACATAAACCTAGCCTCATACTCAGGTACCGTATGACTACCTGTCCGGTTCTCAATGAATTCATCATATAGATACCTCTCTTGGAATCGCTCCTTGAACAATTCTGAAAATACGTCTTCAATGTCCATATTCAGTTGTGGTAAGAGTGTATTGCACCAAGGATTGCACTCCCTTTCAATTGAAATACTTCCATGTAGAACTTCATGTTGGAGGTATAATCGTGCAAGGAAAAACAAATTTCCATATTCACCAAGCATGCCTCGGTGGCTAAATCATCTATGAAACCCCAAAACTCGAAAAATTTCAATTTCTCGAGTTCTCTATGATCACTAATACTAGCTACAAGAGGGAATTGCAAACCCTCATTAGGTGTAGATCATTTTCCCTCATCTTGATCAAGGCGATTTATCAACACCTCTGACATCATTTGAAAGGACCTCATCATACCCATGACATCATCCACTACAACATGGTCCTTCTCAATAGTATGCTCTTATCCCTGTGGAGTAGATCCCTCGAGTGTGAGTGTACTTGGAGGAGGCATACCTCTTCCTCCCGCACCCTAATTTCTTCTCATTCTCCTTCCTCTAACCATGATATATGCATAAAACAATTTCAATTTATATTAGTAATTACATTTTTAATTAAAATTTTGCATTAGAAGTTGTAACAAGTCTAGTGTCGCAGGGTAGAACCTTGCTTTGATACCATATGTAATAGAACTCTTGATATACTCAACAAAGGTTAGCAAAAGATAAATAAAGTATAAACATTAATTACGATAATCAAAGGGTAATTTTTTTTTTGCCTAATTGGTCAAGATAAAACCATTACAAATAGACAAAAATTCAGTTGACAACCATTAGTTAATTTGAATATACACGCAAGTAAATCAACTCCAAAATTTATTTATGAAGATAAGTGTAATTAAATTTTCACTAGTGATGATATGATGTGTGATCTGCACTCAAAACCCACTAATTTGTCACCAAGTGTTAAAACCTAACAGTTGTAAACTATGAGTTAACTTCTGCGCTGATATGAAATATATGATTTGATTTAAATTGTATGATATATATAATTTGATTTGATTTCTTCTATGCTATGCTCATAGTTGACACTATGTAGGGAGAAGAGATATGTAATTTTTTTTGTGTCAAGGTGACAATGTCAAGAGAACCTAGCAACTCGGCATGCATAAATCCTGAGATATGACTATAAGTTATAAATACAGGTTGTAGATTAGGAACGTGACCTTGCAGAAGGAGACAACAATGACCTCACAGATGAGCAAAAGGGATTAACTATAACGAATTGACGGGTGAAAAAAATAAATTTTCACAGGAAACCAAAACACTATGCATTGAAAGAAAAACTACTCTTGTTGATGAGATGCACAATGATCCACATGGAAGATAACTCGACCCTCTTCTCACACAATTCCAGATTCCTATAGGAAAGGTTTTGGCACAGAATCAATAGGTTCATGTACTTCTCATGATGAACCATGTCTTACTACTCTCAAGTTACTTTATGATTAACTTCATCTCTATAGGAGCTACAATATCTAAGTCAATAACTACTAAATTCAGACTAAACAATATCACCAACCGATCTAGCTTATTTTCGAAAAAAAATGAAAGCAGAGTATTTATAATTAAGTACTCATGAAAATTTACAGAAACATAGAAATACAACAATAATTGATTTCTATTAATGAAAGAATTGTAAAGAGATTGTAAAAATACAGAGTGAAAGACTCGTTATATATATAT
>ML780070.1:70037-88237 GCA_009831015.1 Picea engelmannii
GTTGCTGGAGGGGTTGAATCTGTTCCACCAACCTGTTGTCTCTGGTTTTGATGGGGCATTGTGTAGGCACCATTGTAGGTGAAGAAACAATATCTTATTTATCTTCAACAATATGTTGTTGTTGGATAGAAGGTGTTGAGGTTTCATTGGTTGTAGGGGTCTTTTGTGCATCCTTTGAACAAACTATGTAGAGGATGAATTTTGTAGTATAATAGATTACCTTGTGGCACTATTTTGGTGGAGCAGTATTCAGAACTACCTCTTCTATCCTGCAGAGCTGACCTCCTAGAGTAATAATGGAAATACGAGGTCTAGACTCATAGATAGCATGACGTTTCCACATATATGGTTTTCCAAAAACAAAATCACAACATCAAGAGGGGACACATCACACACTACCTCATCCTTGAAGGGATGGATGTCATAGGCCATTCGATGTTGTTGGTTGATGCAAAGATCTCGTCCCTGGTGAAGCCACCCGATGTTGTATGGTTGTGAGTGTGGTGTTGTCAACAACCCAAACTGTTTGATGACCTTATCTGAGATGATATTCTTCGGGATGTCGTTATCAATAATGAAATGAAATGGGGTCCCATTCACCCACATCTATGAATGGAAGAGGTGCTCCCCCTCTTAAGGATCCACTAGTTCTTCTAGATGAATTGTTGTGGTCGCAACAATAGAAGTGGGTTTTGTGTTGATGATATGTATGTTTTCAATATTTTTTGGATCAGATTCTGAATCAAGATTCGTCTCCGTGTATTTCACCTCAGTCACCAATGACTGTTTTGAGTTACATTCATCGGTGTTGTGCCAAGGGATTTTGTGGAAGTCACACCACTTCCCAGTGTCATTATTCATCTTTACTTTACCCTTTTTTTCTTCTGTCTTAGACTGGTTGTCTAGAGGATGTTGGTTAGGATCATATTTACTGTGCTTTGGTTGTCGCATATTTGCAGACTCAAATTCCCATTTGTTCTGATGCCTAAATTTCTAATCGATTTTGACAGCATATTGATAGGAAATTGTTGGCCCTCGACCAATTTTTGGAGAACCTTGGTCATTTTTGACCATTTTTGGGACTTCGATAGGCTGGTCCAAGATGAAGCGCTAGGCGAAGTGGAGATTGTGGGATATCACCCCCTTTTGCAAGATTTTTGGGTTTAGGGTTTATGTAATGGGTATGGGATGTCGTCCCATGGGTATTACCTATGTTTAGGCCCCTTTCTTAATGTATAAATAAGTAGCTAGGCGATGTAAGAAGAAGTCAGGTGCTAAGTCAGTTTTAAGCCAATGAGCTAAGTGAAAATAGTTGTAAATGATTTGTGCATACTGTGTGTTGAGAACTTGTAGAGCTAAGTGCAAGTAAGAAGGCTTTGTATTGTGCCAAACTCAGGGAAGGAGGATTTGGTGAGGTGCCCGCATATCTCATGTCCTATATAAATTTGGTTTTGTGGCTCTGTGCATTGAAAGAAGATAATAAAGAGAAGAATATTTGGTGGACGTAGCCCTACGCTGGGGGTGAACCACGTATATCCTGTGTTGTGATTTCTTTGTGTCATTAATGTGATTTATGCTTAGTGTTGAATCTTTATGTATGTTATATGCATATAATATAGTATCTTAGTGCTTAATAACTTGGATGAATGCTAGATATGTTGATTCTATGTGCTAAATGGTCAGATATTCTTAGATCTTGTTGAATATTGTGTTGTTCTGTAATTAGGGTTTTACCTGCGATGTGAATAAAGGGTTAAATATTAATGAATGTTAACTACTAAGAGCTATGTTAAGTATTATGATCACAGATCTATGTCCTAGCTAGGTTGTAGACACTTGAGTCCTGCAACCCCCCTACCTCTACCTCAGGTGAGACTTCATCCGCTTCGCAGGTGTTGTCGAAAGGGTCGGTAGTTAGGGTTTTGTTGGTGCGTTGTTGAAGCGTTTAACCTTGGGTCTACCCTTGTTCCAAAAAATGGTTAGGATACCTCACAAAATCAAAGAGGAGAACATGGAAGAAATAACCAAGGAATGGCCTACAAAGTTCCTTGTACCAGTCAAATAGATAGAACTCTCTGACCCTAACGTCATCAGAAGTCCTGTAGTCACCTGAGAAGAACATGATGCACCTAGTAGCAGCAGGAAGAAAAAGAAAGAATATGTATAGGAATTGAACAATGAATCAAAGGAAACTACCCCATATTCACTAGAAGGAGGAGGAGGTGATGAAGTAGACAAAGAAGAGGATGACGGGTAAGAAAAAAAGAAAGAACACGGGGAAGTAACACCGCCTAAGGATCCCATCATGGAGGCTAAGATATCCAAGAAAAGAAAAGGTTCCTTGAAGAAAACTTCATCACGAAATAAGTCAAAAGCCAATAAACCTCCATTTCAGACTGTGCTCACGGTAGATGATATTGACCTCATCATGGTCGTTGTATCAGATACCTCAGAGAAAATTTTGCAGAGAAGCGAAGCCAAACATGAGACAATGTTTGACAGGATCAAGGCAGAACTCAAAGGGATACAATATTCTCTTTATTCAAGTCATGTAGTGTCTACTATGTCGTTGTCAATAGAGGACATAGAAGTAGTAGATTAGTCTGCCTAGCTATGCAGATTAGCAGATTCAACAGAGGCTCACCTTCGTCAAATCCAGGAGGTAAAGGAGTAGGCCACAGAGGCATTAAAACAAGCAAAAAAAGAATCCCTAGAGAAACATCAAGTTGTGAAGCAAGATAAATACGACATCCAAGCGAAGTTTTCATAGGATAAAGCACAGATCCAGAAGGAAAAAGAACAACTTCTCACAAAGCAGATGGGAATCAAGGAGGCAGTCACCAGATCACTTCACTTTTTGTCATGCCTCGCACAGATAGAAGAAGACATAGTGGAGAGTCAAGTGGAGAAGCTCGATGAAGTTATTCATCAAATTCAAGCAAGAGTGGAAGAACCGGAATTGTAAGCCATGCCAAGCACTCTGCGGGAAGTGTGAGATAAGAGGGAAGAAACTGCTCGGAGCACAGTTGAAAGAGTCAAGGCATTGTCCTGAGAATGCAAGAAATTAAGAAATTGAAGTGCGTAGACATATGAGTGCCTTGCAGAGGACCCAGATCTAAGGAAAATGGAGTCACAACTCCAGGAGGCAAAGCAACAAGCAGTGACAGTACAAGCATAGTTAAGGCCATTGTCAGCAATAGAGAAGATGAAAAGGTCCCAGAAACAATGCAACATTCAACAACAGGTTCATATCATCCAGTGTAAAGTCATGGAAGTGACCCAGAGGCTACAACTAGTGTAGGATGAAGCCTACACGCTTTTTGAGGAGATTGAGGGATAAGGTGCACAACTAGAACAAGTAATCACCATGGTGGAACAATGATTGGAAGGACCAGTGATCGAGAAATTTATTCAGGAGTTCGTCGAGCATGAGGCTTTGGTGAAGTAGCAGGTCAAAGCAGCTCAAGCCAAACTCGAGGCTTTTGAAGTAGAGTTGCCCAGATCAGATGGACTCAGGATGATTCAAAAGTGAGTGTTGGGGTCCTGTTGGCCCTTGACCAAGTTTTGGAGAACCTTGGTCATGTTTGACCATTTTTTTGACTTTGAAAGGCTAGTCGAAGACAAAGTGCTAGGAGAAGCGAAGATCGCGGGATCTCGCCCCTTTTTGTGGGATTTTGGGTTTAGGGTTTATGTAACGGGTATGGGATGTCAACACATGGGTCTTACCTATGTTTAGGCCCCTTTCATAATGTATAAATAAGTAGCTATGCAATTTAATAAGAAGTCAAGTGCTAAGTCAGTTGTAAGCCAATGAGCTAAGTGCAAATAGTTGTAAATGATTTGTACATACTGTGTGTTGAGAACTTGCAGAGCTAAGTGAAAGTAAGAAGGCTTTGTGTTGTGCCAAACTCGGGGAAGGAGGATCTAGCGAGGTGCACATAGATCTCCTATCCTATGCGGATTTGGTTTTGTGTCTCTGTGCATTGAAAGAAGATAATAAAGAGAAGAAGAGTTGGTGGACGTAACCCCACGCTGGGGGTGAACCACATATATCCTATGTTGTGATTGATTTGTGTCATTGATGTGATTTATGCTTAATGTTGAATCTTTATGTATGTTATATGCATCTGATATAGTATCTTAGTGCTTAATAACTTGGATGAATGCTAGATCTATTGATTCTATGTGCTAAATGGTCATATATGCTTAGATCTTGTTGAATACTGCGATGTTATGTAATTAGGGTTTTACCTGCGATGTGAATAAAGGGTTAAAGACTAATGAATGTTAATTACTAAGTTCTCTCTTAAGTATTATGATCACAGATCTGTGTCCCAGCTAGGTTGTAGACACTTGAGTCCTGCAATTCCCCCTACCTCTACCTCGGGTGAGACTTCATCTGCTTCGTAGGTGTTGCCGAAAGAGACGATAGTTAGGGTTTTGTTGGTGTGTTTTTTAAGTGTTGAACCCTGGGTCTTCCCCTTTGCCAACACCAACTCCCAATGATGAGATGTTTAGGAAATCCATTTTGGTTTGGATGTACCTATGCAAATCCCCATGGTATTTTAGAAGTAGATTTCGCTCAGAGTCTTTGATACCCAGCTTGGTGCATAAGGTATGGAAAGTTTTTGTGAACTCCCACACTATTTGGCTCTTCTCTTGTCGCATTTTGGTCCATCTCATGTACTGGTCTTCATAGTTATCAACAGGATAGTATTGTTCTTTGACTACATCCACAAAAAAATATCAAGTGGGCTTGGCCCCATATATTTCAGATTTTTCTATGGAACTTTGCTCCCAACAAGTTTCCCACCAATGTTTGACATGGGGGAGAGCCTTAAGGAGTGCGAAGGTGATATTTTTCCGTGTCAAAAAAATTTTGAACAGAGAAATAACCTTCTAATAGATTTAACCATTTTTCTAGGGAATTTGCATCTCTCTAACCTTCAAATATGGGAATATCAAAATTAACTTGTACCTTGAAGGAAGAGACTCCTCCAAAATGGTCGCTTGATGAAGATGTGCCTGTTGATATTGACAATCTTTTAAGGTCATGTGAAAAATTCTCCATCATTTCGTCCCTCTATCGCACGACAACTTGCTCAAGAAATAGGTTAATAGAATCTTATGCTTCATCATTTTTCTTTTATACCGACATTGAGGGTTTCTTGGGAATGTGAGAGTGATTTTCCTCAAGAGAGACAACCTCGAGACCCAACTGGCTATACTTGGACCTCGTCGGAGACATGCACGGAAAAAAATGATCAAGAGAAGCCTGATCAGATACCATTGATCCAGATTATTTTCAAAATGAAATGAAAGAAGAGTAATTATAATGAAGTACTCATGAAAATATCCAGAAACATAGAAATACAACAATACTTGATTTCTATTAATGAAATAATTGTAAAGAGACTATAAAAATATAGAGTGCAAGAATCGCTAGAAAAATGGCATCTTTATCTTTGAGAATAGATGTGATGGCTACACTCCTTCGCCAGAAGATCATTACAATGAGGCTCTGAAGGCCTTTTTATGATAAACATGAATTCCAAAACCCTAGAAATCCAAAAACCTAACCCTAGGAGATGAAATGCCAAAAGTCATGTGGGTCTTGTTTGGGTAAGTTAGTACATTAACTTCCCAGGGTCGTAACTTTTGCATACGATATTCGTTTTGGCCGTGTGATAGCCCGTTGGAAAGGTATTTTTGAGAACTATGCACTACTCTATCAAACTTTGACTTTGTCTACAGTTTGATTGTTGTGACCCAAAAAAACATTGTTTAGGGCCAAAAAACGGCCCTAGAAGTACAACAAGATGTGCTGACATGAAAACATACAAAATAATCCAATTGGATTAGGTGGGAGGCCACCAGTATCCACCTGGAAGATGTGTAGGGATTTAGATAGCCCTAGAAGTGTAGAACCCACAATTAAAAAGAAGTACAAAAGAACATGATAAATGTTTAAATACTCATAACAAAGTCGCATATAAGACTTTATTGAGGGGTCCTAAATCCCTTTGACTCAACAGTAGGAACTAAACCTACCACGGAAGCCCAATTAGACTTTTTAGTGTTTAATGGTGTAATCTTTCTTTAGATCTTTCGATCTGACCGATTTATCGATGGGATTTACATAATGATTGACAGTATATCTTCTTATGGAAGTTCATCCTTCAGTTTAAACGTTCTCTTTTGTATTTTTTTCTATTAGATGGGGTTGATTAGAAGATGTGTTTTGGTATAAACAAGTTGGTAAAAGAGGGGTTCTTAACTACTGAAGAAGGTTGAGCTTAGGATAACCCTTGTGCTCAAGCATGAAAACAAAGAATTTTCACACCTATGACAAGCCTAGTATTAATACATTAATTTGTTGGTATTTCAATTATTGACTAAAATACAATTATCGAAAGAAAACATACATGCAATAGAATGATGGCAAGAAAAATAGTTTCCTTAGCTCTAGCATTAATAAAAAATTAACACAACAATTTGCTTTCATAATTAGAGACAGGAACTACAAAAATATTGAAACAACTAACTTATCAATAGATTCATAAACTCTTACTCATTATAGCATCCATTCATGAAATAAAGTTGGAAGTAATTCCTCCTCAAATCTAATCACACACGCCTTTGATGAAAAACAAAAGTTTGTCTCTAGTCCTAAACATGACTTCTCAATTAAGGTAGTTCGGAAATAGTTCTTTACAATTCAAAAAATGAGGGTCTTTGCAAAAACCATCAACCTTTACTAAAAGGTAAATCCTCTTATGTATAATGAATCATTAACTAAAAATAGCTATCAAAAGTGAAAGCTAATTAAAACAAAGCATCGCCACATGGCGCTTCCATCTATTTTTCTTCTAAGAATCATCAAATAGTTTCAATGAAGTGGATGACTCTTCTCATACTCCGACCATTTGATGAAGAGTTCCTCACATGTGTTGGCATACGAGAATCTATGTTGGTCCTGTTGAGGGGTCCTAAATTCCTTTAACTCAATAGCAGGAACCAAACCTGCCATCGAGGCCTAATTAGACTCTACAACGTTTGAAAGTGGAATGGTTCTCCAGATCTGTCGATCCGACCAAATAATCAATGGGATTTACGTAGTGATTGACATGATATCTTCTTATGAAAATTATTGCTTTAGTTTAAATGTTCTCTTTTGTATTTTATTTTATTAGGTGGGTCTGCTAAAAGATATGTGTTGGTATAAACTAGTTGGGTAAAGGGGAAATATTAACTATTGAAGCAGGTTGAGCTTGGGATAACCCTCGTGCTTCAACATGCAGACAAATATTTTCATACATGTGACAAGCCTAGTACTAATACATCAACTTGCTGGTATTTTAACTATTGACTGAGATACAATTATCAAAAGAAAACATACATGCAATAAAATGATGGAAATAAAAATAGTTTCCTTATCTCTAACCATTAATCACACATTAACACAACGATTTGATTTCAATCATTAGAGACAAGAACTATAAAAATATTGAATAAGCTAATTTATCAATAGATTCAGAATCTCTTACTCATTACAACATTCATTCATGAGATGAAGTTAGAAGTAATTCTTCCGTATGATCCAATCACACATGCCTTTGATGTAAAACAAAAATTTGTCTCCGGTCCTAAACATGACTTCTCAATTAAGGTAGTTCCGAAATAGTTCTTTACAATTCCAAAAATGAGGGTCTTTGCAAAAACCATCGACCCTTTATAAAAGGTCGATCCTCTTATTTATAACAAATAATTAACTAAAAATAACTATCAAAAGTGAAAGCTAAGTAAAACAAAACATGGCCACATGGCGCTTTCATCTCTTTGTCTTCTAAGAGTCGTCGAATGGTTTCACTGGAGTGGATGACTCTTCTCATACTTTGACCATTTGATAAAGAGTTCCTTGCATGTGTTTGTTGGAGTTACTTCACACACACCTAGGATTTATTTTTCCTAAGGTTTTTCCTTGTTTATTAGTCATAATTAGTCATTATCTAGTCTCCTATATTTTAGGGGAGAATATTCCACCTGGAGAATATTCTCATTCATTTGACACTTCAGTTTGACTAGTTGAGTTGAGTTTAGATGTTGCATTGGTTTTGTCACCATGAAACATTGGGATCATCACCATGATAATGCACACTTTCCTTGGGATCATCACCATACTGATGCATTACCCTTTATTCCTTGATCTACTCCTCACTACTCTATTTTCAGTCAGTTAATTGAAGACTGATTGACTAGTTAACTCAGCTAGGTGGCAGTTCACTCCCGTAACTTCCTAAGAGACTAGACTAGGTGGCAGTTTACTCTTGTAACTGTTGGTGTGTGTCCAAATCACTCTAGACCACAACTATGGTGCATTAGTTACTCATGTAGCCTTTATCTATTGTAAATTATTCACTCTTTGAGTGTGGAATACAGTTAATGATAATTCTTCCATTCTTTCTCTCTTGCTTCTTCTTTCTCAATTTATCTCTGCAAATGTGTGTGGTATTTTCTAGCTAGATATATTCTATGTAGGTTCAACACATTGACATGGTATCAGAGCTGAAAGACTACTAAGAAAAATCTACACCAAATTATTTTTGCAGGTACTGAAGATTGAAGAACGCATAAAAGATGGAATTTTTGTTTTACTCACTGATAATACTTCTCACGCCTCATAACTATTTGGAGTGGAAACCAAAGATTCTACTTCTTCTTATAAGTATAGGCTTATACCAAATAAACATGGAAACGGAAGTAGAGCCTGATTCTATCAATGAGAAAAATGACTTTCTCAATAAACAAGATATGGCCATAGGATTTATCTGCTTTACTTTTTCTCCAAAAGTTTTCCACCAGGTATGAGATGTCACACAAGAATTCACTCCAAATGAATTATGGACCATATTGAAGGTTCTATTTGGGAATAAATAACATTGTGAATATTGCATGCAGGGGATTGGAAATATAGAGCCAGAAGAGAAACCGTTAGAAGATCAAGCCTCTTATTATGAAGAGTTTTCTACAAAAGTATTTGCACAAATTTGTATCCTATTAATTGAAGATGATGTCTACTCCATTTCAGATTTGTTTTCTTAATTTCATGTGGATGATATATGGCACGCATCTCAGGGGTCACATGCAAACACTTTTCCATGCGCAATGCATGCATATCAGGAGACAAAAAGGGATCTGCGCACATCAGACTCTGTTGACGTCAGAAGTCACTCCTGGATTACAGTAGGAGTAAGCCTGAGGCCCATCAATTTATGTCATGATTTGTTTATAAAGGGGGTGATCGAATGGAAGTCAACTCAGAATAATATCGCTCACTCAGAAAACTGGGTTGGAATAGCAAGGACATGTGAGGTCTTGATTCAACTTGAGCCAATAAGTTTGCATAGTGGTGAGTAAGTGAAGGAAAGGAAGGGGAAAAGTCTCAAATATGAGATCCTCTTAGACCAGAGAAACTTCAAAGTAAACCTCAAATGTTGTAGAAATAATACAATCAAACATACATCATATAGTTGCAGCAACAACTGACTGGATCATTCATACGTGGGCTTCAGATTCAGAGGAACAAGGAAAGGAGGAGGTTGGCCGCCACTAAAAAAGAAATCTCAAAATATCCTTCTATAACCAGAGAACCAGAGGCTTTGTTAAAGATTTACAGTCGGGAGCTTAACTCTACCATTGATAGATTACAAAAATGGAAAAATTTCCTACATATACCACAGAGCCAATAACAACAACAAAAACGAGACTTATCATTAAAAACATTACGTCTGCATGTTTACTAGCAAACTGCACCTGCAGTCTCTGGACGATCGTGCGCTCGTGTCAGACGCAACTAGGCTCCCAACAATCCTGCAAAAGAATTGACCTGTCTCATGTCCCTTTCTGGACTTTCCATTTATGGTGGAGACGATGTCTAACCACCACCAACCACCTCAATAACTGCTTCCTTGGGATTGGGAATGACCCGACCAACTCTGTATTTTTGGTATGTGAAGTCCCTCTTGCGCTGCCACTTGGATCAGATGAACGACCTAATGGATAAGGCGTGGAGGTTGGTGTGAAGACTGAGGCACATGATTGGAAGTGGTGGATGAGCAATGACCGGGCAAGGATGAGGGGAAACAACAAATGAGGAGGTGATGAGACATGATTGGTTGAGGGAGGACACATTGCTTATGACGGAGCGATGTAGAAAGGAGAGGGACATATGTCAGAAGGAAAGAGGTCGAAATGAGAATAAGGTAGGCCATGATGGTGCTGAGTGGAGGTGAGATATGGAGTGGAAGACAGATGGCATAAGATGAAAGGTGGAGGCAATCATGAGGAGATGAAAGGGGGGACCCACACAAAGTTGCCCATTCTGGACCCCCCCCCCCCTTATTAAAGGAAGAAAGGAAAAGGGGGTATGGAATCCAATCTTGTCCGTAGAAATGAGCACCTCAATCTAAGCCATTTAAACCTGCACGCTTGATTCTAGACCCCCACCCTTTGTTAAAGGTAGAACGACGAAGGGGGTTCGGAATGGAATCCTGGCCGCAGATCTGGGCGCGCATATTCTAGCCACCCAGATTTCCCCCCCACTTAACGAAACACGCACTTTGCAACCCAAATTAGGGTAAGGGTGTTCTTACCCTATTTATTTTCATTTTGCCACCCAAAGGGGCCCATCTCTTAGGAAAAAACCCCCTTTATAGGAATTGGTGATAACATTAGGCTCCATGGGGGATAGAGTCATCCCTGCGATGCTCTAAGAACTCATTCTGCAGTTTCAGTCCCTTGTTGTTGGGCTATGGAGTCATTTATTAAGCCAAAAATAAACAGAAAAATAATATTTACAAAAAATAGAGGAGTTGTCTAAGGCTCAAACAAAACATTTCTTCAGGAAATTCCCATTTACTGGGTTGTTAAAAACTTCTTCACCCTCCAAATCCTGCAACTTGTATGTGTTATTTAAGAATACTTCAGATATTTTGAAGGGCCCGATATAGAGGGCATCAAACTTACTGTGTTTTCCCCTATCCTGCCTGGGTGCATCCCACTTAAGCACCAAATCTCCCAGCTCGAATTCCTTCTTTCTGACCTTCCTGTCAAAGAAATTCTTGATCTTCTACTGATCACTATGAGCTATGTCCATTACCTACTCCCTAATCTATTGCACTTCCATTGTTTTATGAATCCTTCTGACCAGATGGTATGGCTCTCCTTCATGATCCTGAAAGAATTTTTCTACAATTAAAGCAAGTTGAGCGGGAAAAACAACCTCTGTCCCATAAACAAGTTGAAAAGGTGAGGTGCCCAGGGACTTCTTCATTGTCACTCAATCGGCCCATAGAGCGAATTTGAGCTTTGAATCCCAGGCCCTCTTATTGTCTTCCAATAAGTTTTTAATGAGTTTGATTAGACTTTTATTGGAAGATTCTACCAATCCATTTCCTTGAGGATAATAGGGAGTGGAGTGAATTAGTGAAATCTCGAACTGCTCACAGAACTTAACCAAAGGCTCAGACTTGAAAGAAGTGACATTATCAGTGACAATTCTATCGGGACAACCAAATCTAGCTATGATATCCTCCAAGAAGCTGATAATCACCTTGTGCAAAGAACTTCTGGTGGGGGCAGATTCTATCCACTTGGTGAAATAGTATGTTGCAGTTAGCATCCATCTATGTTGGCCACTTGAAGGAGGATGAATTTCCCTAATGAAGTCCAGCCCCCACTGTTGAAAGGGTGTTGAAGCTACTATAGGCTTTAGTGGCAGAGATTTGAGTTGATTCTTTCCTGAGAACCTTTGGCAATATATGCAAGCTCTAACCTCTCTGTAGACATTAGTGAATAAGGTGGGCCAGTAGTACCCAGCCCTAAGAATTTTGTGGGCTGTGGTCTTCTAGTAATGATGCCCTCCATAAAGGCCACTGTGGAAATCAAGCATAACTTTTTTGACTTATTTTGGATTTAGACACCTCAGAAACACCCCTAGAGGGTCTCTCCAGTACAAGACATGGTCAATAAGGCAATATCTTACCGCCTTGAGTTTTAAATCTCTTGCCTTGTTTTTTCTCATCCCATGAGGAGGCTTTAATTCTTATAGAAAGTACAAAATGTCTCTGTACCAGTTGCATTCTGCTAGTGATAAGCCGCCCCGAGAGATTTTGCTAGATGACTCGGCTTGCTAATTTTCTGAGCAAGCGTTGATGAAGCTAACCCCCAAGGCCCTGCAATTGGATTCAGCCAACAGCTTGGCTAAACCCTGCCCTTTTACCAACTTGGTGGGATTTATCTCCAAGTCAAACTCCAGGATCTTGGCAATCCATTTACCTCTTCTCCCATCTATGTCAGGCTGTACAAGGATGTCCTTCACAGAGGCTGAAGGAACATATGCAGTCACTCTTGAGTGCAAAACATATACTCTGAAATCCTTGAGAGCTTTCACTAAGGCATAGGCCTACTTCTCTATGATCTCATACCTGATCTCTGCATCTCTTAATGCCTTGTTGAAGAAGGAAATGGGTAACTATCGCCCCTCCTAATTTCTCTGCAATAAGACCATTGCTACTATATCAAAAGAAGCAAAAGAAAAAATTAGGAAATCCTTGGAATAATCAAGACTGATCAGCACAGGTGCCTCAGTCAATGCCTTTTTTATTTGGATAAAATATTCCCTGGGCTCAATAGTCCATTTTACTTTATTTCCCTTTCTTATCATGGCAGTGATGTGTTTCACCAACTCAACAAAATTTGAGACGAACTGTCTCAAAAAGTTAATCTTCCCTAAAAAATCCTGGACTTCTTTTCTAGACCTGGGAAGTGACAGGGTCTGAATTGCCTCTACCCTGCTGGGATCAATTATCACTCCCTCTGTTGATACTATATGGCCTAACAACTTCCCCTCCTTCATAGAAAACAATGATTTCTTGGGATTTAAGGAAAGGCCAAACTTCTGGCATTTCAAGAAAAATTTCCTTAAGTGACAACAATTCTCTTTATCAGACCTGGAGAAGACTGTGATGTCATCTAGATATATCACCACAAACTAATCTTTCTCCCTGATGAAGGCTATATCCATGGCTCGCTGAAATTTTTCTCATGCATTCATCAATCCAAAAGGCATTTTAGCATACATGAATGTGCCCCAAGGAGTAGTGAAGGTTGTTTTTTCTCTGTCCTTAGGCATGAATGATATCTGATTATAGCCAAAAAAAACCATCAATCATGGATATCCTAGATGCACCAGTTACCCTCTGCAATATGTGTTCCATGTTGGGCAAGGGATAGTTGTCTTTCTTTGAGCTCTTGTTTAGGTTCCTAAAATCAACACAGAGCCTGATTTCCCCACTTTTCTTCCTCATTGGGACCAAATTGGCCACCCATTCAGAATATCTCAAGGGGACAATGATTTGGGCATCTAAAAATTTCTTCACTTCTCTCTCCATGACAGGCAGCAACATGGGATTTATCTGTCTTAGCTTCTTCCTAAATGGCTTAGCCTCTTCCTTTAGTGGGATATTGTGTTCAATTACAGAGGTGTCATATGTCTTAAGGTCGATGAAAACACATCAGAAAATTCTTTTAATAACTCGGTATATTCGGCCCTCTATTCTTGGGTCAGGCTGCTTGACAACTTGACAAACTTAGGCTCCTCCTGTGTGCCAATGTTGCACTCAACCGTATCAACATCTCCTCTTAAAATCCTACCCTTTACTACCACATCATTCCCATTGAACAGTCTTTTTAAAGGGACTATCCCCTTTGGAATGTGATTGCTGGGAAACTGAACAATATGGTGATTAACAATTTTATTCAAAAATACCTCAGGGTGAGGGTCACCTTCGGGATCAAGGTCCTGACCAATGTGCAATGCAAAAAATTCATCAACAGACTGAAGAAATTTTTCGATTTCAAGATCATTTTCGAATGCCTTCCAATGATTGACATTGTTTAGGATGGATGACCTATATCTTATCTCGGCCCCATATTTGGTCTTAGGCGACAGAGGGATCCTGAACAAACTAGCCGAGATGGCTAAGGAATCGACCAAAGTATTTTCTTCTCTTGGAATAAAATAAATGTTGAAAGCCAAGAAGAAATTATCAATCAGGTCCCACACCTCATTTCTGTACCCCATGAGTCGAGGATGCTTATCCCAATAAGCATTCCTAACTTGCTAGATTATCAACTCAACATCTATGAACACTGCTATCTCCTTAATTTCCATTTCTTTTGCAGCCCTCATAACTAGAACAAGAGCTTCATATTGTTCCACATTGTTGGTGGTTTCAAATTCCATATTGTATGACATGGATATGGTTTCTTTCCAAGGGGACACAAGAACCACTCCAGCACCAACGCCTACGCTAGAAGAAGATCCGTCGAAGAACATCTTCCAAACAGAGGTGGTTGGAGGAGGTATCTCATGATTAAAAATGGGCTGCTTTCTTATCTATAAAGGGGCTTCAAAAGTCTAAGTGATCTGCAATAAACTAGACCCCAAATCAATGTCGAGTGCAAAGATGAGATGATTGGTGGGGTTTGCTTCATCACTAACAATGTAGGCTAGCTGAGATTCTCTGTACAACCTCCTGTGTTCCCCTCCAAATATTAGAATGGTGGCATATGTGAGATCCATTTGTAATTTTCCTCCAAGTCTTTTAATCCAAGGTCTTGACAACAACATTCCAAACTTGGGGGGAACATCAACTACCACAATGTCCATGACCACACTCTTCATTGGCAGCTGAAATAAAGAGACCACCAAGTCTTTGATGACTTTGAGGCATTGCACCCTCCTTGAATCAAAAGAGTACAAATCATGATAAGCCTTTGTCACTTGCATTCCCAATTCTTCCATGACTATTTTGGGCATAAGGTTGTGGGAAGCTCCTGAATCTATGAGGCAATTATGCAGCACCTTATCATGTATGTTCAAGGATGTGTAGAAGGGAGGGGATGGATCATCTCTTCCTTCTACCATGGGACCTAGGATGACTACTGTATTTTCATCTTGAAGATTTACTGAGTCTGTGGAAAGTTGGGGGGACTTAGATTGTAGCAACTTGGAGAGGGACCTTTTGAAATATTCATTTTTAACTAGCTCTGAGAGGGGTATGAGAATTCTAATCTTTTGAATTTCATGCTCAAAACTAAAGGAGGGAAAATACTTAGGAGCTTCCCTTACCTCATAGACAAGTTCCTTGGCTGCTAGCAGAGTATTCTAAGTTTTCTTTTCTTTAGTAGTGATTACTACAGATTTAGCATGCCTTTCTGCTATGAGGGGCTGATCAGGGCTATCAAAATTAGGAGTGTTGTTAGCCTTTTCCCCTTTACCCAACTCATTGACTTGACTGTTCATAAGGGATTCTTCATATATAGATTGAGTCAAATGGGGAAAAGGGAAATTTTCTTCAATATAGTGAATTTTAGGGTCAAGCTCACCTATCTCCTCTCCTTCCTCATGAGAAACTTGGTTATTTTGGAGAGGGGTTTGAATCCAAAGCTCGTCTCTGTCTTTGCTCCTTTGTTCCCTTTACAAATCCTGTGGCACATTGTTACCAGGCCTCCTGAAGCCTCTGTTATCAATATTTTGGGGATTTATGTACATGGGCTTCCCTTCTAACTCCCACCTTTCCATTCTAGCTAAAAGAGATTTTAGCATTCTAGTTACCTCGTCCATCTAAAGGGGAAGGGAAGAGGAATTGGATGGGTAGGCTTCAAGTCTCTTCCTGGATATGTCTCTTTCAACCTTATTCCTGAGTCGGTCAATAACCAATATGTTAGACTCTACTTCCACGACTGTGTCCTGCATGTGAGCCAGAGTAGTGGCTCTCCTTTTCCTCAACAGAAGGTAGAAATCAAGATCAAAAGTGATAGCATAAGTGATATTAGCAGAGGATTCTAAGGGATTTATTTCAATGGGGATCTTATTGTACATTTTATTGAATCTCTTGGAGAAATCAGAGACAGACTCTCCTTCCTTTCTCTTCAAAGACTCAAACTTTGTTATGTAATACATGAAGTCTTTTTTGTCTCCCCACTATCTCAAAAAGGCATTATACAAAGCCTCGATCCCATCAATAGATCCAAGAGGCAGGTCCCTAAACCACTTTCTAGCCTCGCCTTCAAGGCTATGGATGAAAATCCTCATCCATACGTCTGCATGCACGATAACATGATCATCTGTGAAGTTGTAAAATGCTTCAAGGTGTTCTTCTACAGGTATGTCCCCTTCACCTGTAAACTTGGGTAGCTGCTTAAGGTAGCCATCTGTTCGGAGGGAATTGAGAGGCTGAGGTAACAAATGGGGAGCATATCTAGTAGCTATTATAGCCTCCATTCTGGTCATGGGGGGGTTTTCCCCTACCATAGGAATATTAGGTGGAGGATAACTCAGAGGAGAAGGAGCCCGAACAGGGAATACTGGGAATGCGCTACTAGGTGGAAGGGGAAACAATGGGGGATTCAGAGAGAAGGAAAAGGGGCTTGAGTTAGCAGATGCTTCTCTCTATGCAGTAGTAGCAACAATAACAAGAGGAGGGGTGGTGAAATCTTCTGTGGTCCAGGGTCTACGCCAAGGTACAGCTTCAAGAGAGAGGGGAGTGACAGGGATTTCTCCCTCCAATCCCAGACCAGGAGGAGAAAACGCAGTAGGAACACTCCCGAAATTCAGGAGACAGGAAACTTCAGAAACAGGTCTGCTAGGAAGCTGAGAAGAAGAAAATGGAATTTCTACAGAGGGAGATGGAAAATTACCTAGTTCAATGATGGAAGTTTCTCCTTGAGAGGCCTTCCCTTTTCTGATAATCAACTCCGGATCAGCTTTAGGCGTAGCTAGAGGTAATTGTGGATGGGACCGCGTGTGTCTACCTATGGAAGCCATAATTAACACAACAGGTTCTCCCCAGTGGATTCATCACAATGGATTTGCCAGGTGCATAGTAGTAATATTCAAGGGATCTAATGCCTGATGCACCTTCAAAATCAGAGGCTCGATGTCATTCAATCCCAGGGAAAATTTTCAACTTCGTCCCCAGCGACGACGCTTGAAATGTTGGCGTCAAAAGTCACTCTTGGATTGCAACAGGAGTAAGCCTAAGGCCCATCAGTTTATGTCATGATTTGTTTATAAAGGGGGTGATCGAATGGAAGTAAACTCAAAACAATATCGCTCACTCAGAAAACTGGGTTGGAACAGTAAGGACATGTGAGGTCTTGATTCAACTTGAGCCAGTAAGTTTGCATAGTGGTCAGTAAGTGAAGGAAAGGAAGGGGAAAAGTCTCAGATATGAGATCCTCTCATACCAGAGAAACTTCAAAGTAAACCTCAATCATTGTATAACTAATACAATCAAACATACATCATATAGTTACAACAACACCCAACTAGATCATCCATACCCGAGCTTCAGATTCATAGGAACAAGGAAAGGAGAAGGCTGGCCGCTATGAAATAAGAAATCTCAAAATATCCTTCTATAACTAGAGAACCAGAGGCTTCGTTAAAGCTTTATAGTCGGGAGCTTAGCTCTACCATCGATAGATTACAAAAATGGAAAAATTGCCTACATATACCCCAAAGCCAATAACAGTAGCAAAAACGATACTTATCATTAAAAACATTACGTCTACATGTTTACTAGTAGACTGCACCTGTAGTCTCTGGACGGTCCTATTCTTGTGTTAGACGCAACCAGGCTCCTGGAAATCCTGCAAAAGAATTGACCTATCTCAGGTCCCTTTCTGGACTTTCCATTTATGGGATTGGGAATGACCCAACCAACTCTACATTCTTGGGACATGAAGTCCCTCTCACACTGCCACCTGGATTATCTTAACGACCTAATGGATAAGGTGTTGAGGCCGGTGCGAAGACTGAGGCACATGATTGGAAGTGGTGGATGAGAAATGACCAGGCAAGGATGAGGGGAAACAGTGAATGAGGAGGTGACGTGACATGATTGGTTGAGGGAGGATGTGTTGCTTATGATGGAGTGATGTGGAAAGGAGAGGGACAGATGTTGGAAGGAAAGAGGTCAAAACGAGAATAAGATCAGCCAGGATGGCGCTGAGTGGAGGTGAGATATGGAGTGGAAGACAGATGGTAGAAGATGAAAGGTGGAGGCAATCATGAGGAGATGAAAGGGGGGACCCACACAAAGTCACCCATTCTGGACCCCCCCCCCTTATTA
>ML780070.1:88419-101135 GCA_009831015.1 Picea engelmannii
CCACTTAATGAAACACGCATTTTGCGACACAACTTAGGGTAAGAGGGTTCTTACCCTATTTCTTTGCATTTTTCCACCCAAAGAGGCCAATCTCTTAGGAAAACACCCCCTTTACAGGAATTGGTGATAACAGACTCAATTATGATATTTTTTGAGAAAAAATTGCAGAAAAAAAATTGATATTTGAATTCCTCTCAGGAAAATACCCAATTTCAAAAAAACATCATCCTAAACGGAGTCTGGGAAGTAAAGTTATGATCATTTTAAACTCAACAAAATTTCAATGTTTTTTCCGGAAATGGCCGCACGGTTTTCAAAATTTCATCCAAACTTTATTTGGATCTTATTCATTACAAGAAGAGAAAGCGGATATGTGTGTACATCTCAATGATGCATCTAATTCATCAGATCCATGCAAACATATACATCTTCAACAAAATCTTCAACGAGCACAAACTTGCACAGTTGTGAGGTCTTCTTGGACTAAAGGACAAGGTTGCTTATAAATTGTTTTTTGTTCCTTCTCCTTTTATTTATTTTTACATACATTGTACCTTGAGGGGAGGTTTTTCCCATGAGGTTTTCCCTCTTTCCTCACTTTATTTCATTGTATATTTTGTATTTGGTACCTAACATGGCCTCATTGTCGAGATCCATTCTTTATTTTCACCATCGTGATGTTCAGGGGGGATGTTGGAGTTACTTCACACACACATAGGATTTATTTTTCCTAAGGTTTTTCCTTGTTTATTATTCATGATTAGTCATTATCCAGTCTCCTATATTTTAGGGGAGAATATTCCACCTGGAGAATATTATCTTTCATTTGACACTTCAGTTTGACTAGCTGAGTTGAGTTTAGATGTTGCATTGGTTTTGTCACAATGCAACATTGGGATCATCACCATTCTAATGCACAATTGCCTTGGTATCATCACCATACTAGCACATTACCCTTGATTCCTTGATATAATCCTCACTACTCTATGTTCATTCAGTTAACTGAAGACTGATTGACTAGTTAACTCAGTTAGGTGGCAATTCACTCCTGTAACTGCTTGAGAGACTAGACTAGGTGGAAGTTTACTCTTGTAACTGTTGGTGTGTGTCTAGATCACTCTAGACCACCACTATGGTGCATTAGTTACTCAAGTAGCCTATATATATTGTAAATTATTCACTCTTTGAGTGTGGAATACAGTTAATGAGAATTCTTCCATTCTTTATCTCTTGCTTCTTCTTTCTCAATTTATCTATACAAATGTGTGGTATTTTCTAGATAGATCTATTATGTGCAGGTTCAACACATTTCCAATGTTGGCATATGAAAATCTATGTTGGCCCATCGGGGCCAAAAGGATCTCATCTACTTCTACTTCCCATGCCCGATACTTGACTATTTTGACCCTCAATTGTTGCAATATTGTTCGAGCCTTGATCGGGTGATCCATAAATTGTTGTACTTGTCTTGGCACCATGTTTGCCACCTTTGTTATTTATGCAATCCATGCCAAGTCTTGTTCTGCATGTTGTTTGACTATGTCATGCAAGTTGACAAAGTCCTCAGGTGAGCCGAATTCTGGGAGTCTGATGTCTTTCATCTCTCGATTAATATTGACCCAAATTCTTTCGCAATGGGCCCATTTCTCTTGAATCTCCCACTGAGGTTCTTGGGATATTTTCACCCAGTATTCGACCGCTTTCCTTATATGATCTATGCTCATGTCCCTCAACACTCAAATGTTGTGCTCTTCGGTGTCTCACCCCTTTTGAACCGTGTTTATGTAATCAATTCTTTCCACTGCTTGGTGGGCCTTCTCATACCATATTTCCACATATTTGTAGGTCTATAGCACCATACGAGTGTCTTATTAGAAGTTGGTTATCCCTGTAGTAAAAATGTGTCATTCATTTTTTAATCTGTTGTAAGCATCTTGGAATTCTCTTCTCAAAAATATTGTGGTCTGTGTGGAGTCCTGATAATATTTTTCCAAATGGTGTAGATGATCCATCTCCTTTATCACAGTGGCCAGCTCCTCTTCATCTTTCCTTTCTCTATCCAGGGTGGCATCTATGATCGCCATCCCTATGCCGATAAGCTCATATGTCTTGGCATGCTCTATGCTGATCAATTTCTCCTCTATGGTGATCAAGATCAAACTGTCCAAAGTAAGCCTCCTTTTCTTGGTGCTTATTTTCAAGATGGATTTCCTCTTTTAGTCATAGGTGATTTATTGTATATTGGTGACCTCAACCATAGGTTCAAGTATTTTTTTCTCTCCCTAAGTAAGAGTGTTTCCCAGGCTCTTGACAATGTATATATGTTCAAGACCAGGTTCTTCAACCTGTTTTGTATGTCCCGATGGCTCAACCTCTGGTTGTTTTTCATCAGGTGGTAAGGTACCAAACAAAACCGAGGAATTAGGGGCAGGTTCGATACTTACTTGGTAATCGGTTGTAGAGATGTCAATTTTCTGTTGTGGAATTTCTTCTCCTTGTTCTCTCGATCCTAGATCATCCCTCAAGTTGTCCATTGGGGTTCTCGGTATGTCGAGTGGCTCAGCATCCAAGGCATTTTCTACCTCATGCTCGTTCTGCGAACCTAGGGTGGATTCTTTCTCAAGTTTTGTCTCCTCTGTAATTTTCACCGGAGTGACCTGGGACAACTTCGAACTCTCCTCATCATCAGATATGGTAATTAAATCAAACAAAGGATTTGATATACTTGTCCTTCCTGATGTCCTTGCTATCTCAAGCTGACCTGAACCTTCCCCTTCTGATCCAAGCTATGGTGATGGGTCTTCAGGGTTATCTGAACTGGTGGTTTCTTCAATCTATATCGGCTCTAGGCCACTTGGTTCTCCTCGGATTTTGACTGGATCATCGGCCAGGATCCTCATCATTTCTATCAGGTCAGGGTCATTTTGAAATTGATCGATGAACCTATGTTCCCCTTTTATTAAGACTAATCCTCTTCTCTGTGCCTATGTTGTCTCTGTCGCTTTGATTTATTACCTGGCCCTAAAGGCCTCTTGATATGACTACTCTATATTTTCCACTTGTTCATCCATGCTCATGGACTTGAACATGGTCATGCTTGGGTTGGACATACTCTACACCACCTCATCCCAGTCCTAGGCACTCTTTGTGAAAATTTCATCCTCAAACTTATCATGAACATACGTCCAACAAGATGATACTTACGAAGCATGTTGGAGGACCAGGCCTTTAGGGTCGTGCTTCTGGAATCGACCTGTTAGGAACCTAAATTCAATTTGTCTCTACCCTTCTATTTTGGCTTGAGAAATATCTTTCACCAGATAAAACCCTAGATGAAAACCGTAGGGTATGAAAGCTTGTTTTTTGTCTTTGACCAATGTGGCATTATATCCCTACATAATGGTCTAATAACATATTTCTCCCACAATGATATGGTCTAGGACATGAGAGCATAGTAGATGTGGTGCTCTAGTGGCCCCGAACACTCTGATGTAGGTTGAGTGTTTGTCTAAATACCAATGGCCTACCTTTGCTATAATTTTCTTGGCTACCGGAGATAGTCTTGGGCATTCCTTCTTAAAAATAATAAAATAAATGCGAGAGAAGAATTCATCGCAGATGAGTGCATAAGACTTTTTGTACATGTTCTCCCATAGTATGCTGAAGTAGACGTGGATCAGTATCTCCACAACATGCCATATTAGATTCATGTCGGTGAAGACGTTCCTTGCGCACATGACATCGAGCAGGTACGAGGCCATGTAGAAAGTGGGTGCCTCCCCTTCCTTCGATGTTTGAGTCTGTTGTACATAGATGCTAAATTGTTTTTAGATTATTGCTCCCCAGTTGAAGATGTTGTCGGTGATCACCAATGTGTACGCCAAAGGCATCCATGCTTCTAAAAACTTGGAGCAATCTTTTTTTCCATATAGCCGACAGATGAGAGCCATAAAATAGATGTATGGATCCCTTAGGTTGATTGTTCTGTACCATCCATTGCTCTAATTAGTGAACGTATTGTCCTCCTTACACCATGAAGCTATCAACCGGCTGGTGTCATGGAATTCATAGAAATTCACCACGGAGTATGTGTTGAGCCTCTCCTTTGGGTCCCTAAGCTTGTAGTATTTCTAGACCTATTTTGGGAGGAAAACTACGACACATCTTCCATTCTCATCATTGATCAAGCACTTCTTCTCGTTCATATGGTTTATGAGCCATTTTAGAACCTCTATGCAAGGGAAAACGAGGTTTCTTCTTGCCACCATGTGTAAATATGACCGTCGGATGTTGGGGAACATCTAGTCATCGAGCGCCCTTACGTCTGGGTCACTGTGTGGGATATACTATGGGTATTCTTCTTGGATAATTCTGTTGAAGAGATCCCCCCACTGTGGGAGAACTACCTTGGATCCGGTGCTTGCCTCTATGTCACCAAAGGTCGGAGGTTGGACGAAAGTTTTCTTTGTTGTTGTTTTGACGACAGGCTCCACCCTAGAGGCGTACTCCAACTACCTCATGGTACCCAGAGAATAACCTTCTCCTATCTCAACTTCTTTCAACTTTGGTGCTCTCAACAAGGGTCTGGTGGTTGGCTTTCTTAGTGGTATCTTACCTGCAACTATAACATAGTTTAGAGATTGTGCAATAAAATCAGGTGTGCATATATAAATTATAACAAATGAATTGATAGACTTGGATACATACCTCTGAAGCTTGTTAATCCTGGTTTTGATAAAAAGGTTCAGTATAGTCTTGAGTTGCTCAATTTGATCCTTCAAACTCTCTAGAATTCAACTTACGTGCAGAATGAATTTGTTCAAAACGGTTCTAGAGATTTAAATAGGGTTGATCTTACCATGTCACATAAGCCATTCAATTCGGGTTATGAGTGAAATTTCAACAAATTTTCTGCTAGATCTTCAGAGATGTTTAAAATTAAATTCATCGTGGGTTAACGACAGAGGCACAAGTGGTAATGTGGTCCATCGGCGATTTCAAGATTTTGTTGTCTAATCGGCGCATGTGGTAGAAACTAATGTGCGATAGGGCATTAACTAGTTCCTTAAATGTCCAAAATCCGATCGTATCTAATGCCACAAATGTCCCATCGTTCTTCTCCTTTAGTTGGTGGATTGGGCGTTGATATTGTGTTGCGAACATTTTCGTCGATATCCTCTTGAAAAACTTTGATGTCGATTGATATTTTCGTACAAAGGTGACATGGAAAAGTTGAATAAGAGGCGTGACTAGGACCTAGGGAACCAAAATTACTTGGGATAAAACTAGACCGTACGACCCTCTTACATGGTAAAGACACGTGGCATTCGAGACTGGCGAATTCATTTGCTCGTGTCAGTCAGATTCGGGACTTTCTTTAAGCCATACATTTCTAAAACACAAACCTAACTTGCCGACATCGGAAAGTGTTAAGGATCGAAGATCGGCGATAAACCTACCCAAGTGCTCTCAGATTGGCTCCCTTGTAAAATTCCCAATGCCGAAAAGGCATCAGGGATCGAAGATCGGAGATAATTTTATCACAGTTGAAATGATTGTTGTGATCTTTATGGATTTCCCCGATCCCTATAAATCACATCGGGGATCGACGATCAGAGATAAATTTATCACAGTCGAAATGATTGTTGTGATCTTTATGGATTTCCCTGATCTCGATAAAGAACATCGGGCATTGGCTATCAATAATTTCTTTACGTCCTTTGTTAACGTTTGTCTTTCTTGTATTTTACTGATGTCGAAGGGGATCAACTATCTCTCAAAGATTTATGTGAATAACTTATACAAACTAAAACCGCCTTATGTTGATGTTCATGAGGATCGGTGCTCAGGGACTATTTTTTTTTTGCGGTTCCTTTACTTACTTGAATTCTTTCTGATGTCGAACTCGAGCACATTAGGTGCAGTGTTTAGCTGTCGATTCTTAATTCGAGTGTTAAGGTCCTTTAGACATGAGGTTTCACAATTTCAAACAAAACTAACTAGGTGATAAGAGACATGAAAAGAAACAAAGATAAACCATTTCCCATAATTAAATCGAGTCAGACAATGAAGAAAACAAGTGGTACCCAAAAAGTCACAAAAACTGATAAGGCTTTTAGGGTGTGTTGAGTGCTCAATAGGTCCATTGAGGCCGAAATGATTTCTTTTACTTCTACTTCATGTGCCCAATACTTGAATATTTTGACACTTAACTGTTGTAATACTGCTCGAGCCTTGATTGGATGTTCCATGAACTGATGTACTTGACCTAGTGCTATGCTTGCCACCTTTGCTATCTCTACAATCCATGTCGAGTCTTGTTCTACATGTTGCTTGACTAGGTAATGCAAGTGGAAAAACTCCTCAGTTGAGCTGAATTCTGGGAGGCCAATGTCTTTCATATTTCAATTAATATTTACCCAGCTCCTTTTGCAATCAGACCATTTTTCCTGAATCTCCCGCTAAGGTTCCTGGGCCATTTTCACCCAGTATTTGGCCACTTTCCTGATCTAATCTATGATGGTTTCCCTCAGCACCCGAATTGAGTTCTCTTCGACATATTGGCCCTTTTGAACCATGCAGGTGGAATCGATCTTTTCCACTGCTTGGTGAGTCATCTCATACGACCTTTCCATGTCCTTGCAGGTCACTAGCACCATAAGGGTGTCTTCTTGGAAGTCAGCTATTCCTGTAGTGAAAATGTGTCGTTCATTCATGAATTTGTCATAGGCATCTTGAAACTCACTTCTCAGAAACATAATGGCTTGTGTGGAGTCCTGATAGTATTTTTCCAAATGGCGCAGATGCTCCAACTCCTTTAGCGCAATGACCATCTCCTCTTCATATTTTATTTCTCTATCCAAGGTGGCATCTTTCATATCCATCCTTACACTGATAAGTTCAAACATCTTGGATTGTTCTATGCTGATCAATTTTTCCTCTATGGTGATGAGATTCGAACTATCCAATGTAAGCCTCCTCTTCTTAGTGGTTCTCTTCATGATGGATTTTCTCTTTCGATCAAAGGTGATTGCTTGTATATCGACTACCTCATCAACAGGTTTAGGGATTTGTTGTTCTCCCCAAGTTAGAGTATTTCTCAGGATCTCGACTATGTATATATGTTCTAGGATGGGTTCCTAAACCTCTTCCATATGTCTCGATGGCTCGACCTCCATTTGTTGCTCATCGGCTAGCAAGGTATCATCCAAAACTGAGGAACCAGGGGTAGGTTCAATATTTACATGGCAATCGACTGTTGAAATATCAATTTATTGTTGTGCAATTTCCTATTTCTAGATGCCTGGTTTGAGCTCATCCCTCAAGTTGTCCATTAGGATTCCCGGCATGTTGAGTAGCTCAATTTCCAAGGCACTTTTGACCTCATGCTTGCTCTACGGAAGGCTCTGAACTGAATCATCGTGACTTGAGGAAGATGCTCTCTCGGGTTATTTCTCCTCTATAATCTACATTGGAGTCACCAGGGACACCTCCAAACTCTCCTCATCATCATAAATTGTTATCAATTTGAACAATGGATTTGGTACACTTGTTCTTCTGGATGTCCTCGCTATCTCAGGTTGGGTCGAAATTTTCCCTGGTGATCTAATCTGTGGTGGTGGTGAAACAAAAGATGAGGATATATGATCTGGTCATGTTCTTCCATATCTCTAGAACCATGCAAAGAAAATGACACGCAAAATGAACATCCGGAGCTCCCAGAAATGGTCCGACAGTGTCTCCTCCTCAAAAGCTTCTCTGCCTCAAAATGGCTTTGGCTTGGCTTCTCCTCAGCAAACCATAACACGCAGATTGATAACGGAGTTCGGCACAACTTTGCCTACGTCTCCGGGCCTTTTCTCTGTGGGGGAGGCTTCTTTATTTCATTTCAGATATGCATGTGTATATGGTTGTCATAATTCCTCTTCTTTCCTGATTCTTCACTAAGTTTTCTCAAATGGTTAATTAACGCATGAAAAATTAAAACTGAACCATAAGTCATTAAAATATCCTACGGATCAAGTGGTATCAGAGCTAGTTGACGTTTGTATTTGAGTTTCATGTTAACCAGGGAAAAGCTACAGTGTGGTGAAGTGCGAGACCTGTTGGCTACACGATTAACCTGTGGCTTGAGAAATCGTGACTCAGGGGCATCTAAGCCGTCAAAATCACCTGAGGATCGCACCTGGCCTGAGCAACACCAACCCTTAACATCGATGTATTTTTTGTCCCCGAGGTGTAGGATAGTCGGTGATGGAGTGTGTTGTTAAGCCACTCTGTGTTGTTAAATTCACCGGTTCGAAACCTGCGGGGACAAAAAATCCAACCATGTTAAGGGTTGGTGTGGCTCAGGCCGAGTGCGATCCCCGGGTGATTTTGACGGCTTAGATGCCCCTGAGTCACGGTTTCTCAAGCCACAGGTTAATCACGTAGCCAATAGATCTCGCACTTCACCATGGTGTAGATTTTCCCTGGTTAACATGCAACTCAAATCCAAACGTCAACTAGCTCTGATACCACTTGATCCATAGGATCTTTTAATGACTTATGGTTGAGTTTTAATTTTGCATGCGTTAATTAACCATTTTAGAAAACTTAGTGAAGAATGAGGAAAGAAGAGGAATTATGACAGCCATATAAACATATGCAGATCTGAAATGAAACAATAGACAACAAGCCATAACACGCAGATTGATAACAGAGTTCGGCACAACTTTGCCTACATCTCCGAGCCTTTTCTTTGTGGGGGAGGCTTCTTTATTTCTGTTCAAAAGATCAAAAGTACATCACTGCAATGTCAAATGGCTACAAGACTGATCTTGTCATGTTCTTCCAGATCTCTAGAAACATGCAAAGAAAACGGAACGCAAAACGGATGTCTGGAGCTCCCATAAATGGTTCGACAACATCTCCTCCTCAAAAGCTTCTCTGCCTCAAAATGGCTTTGGCTTGGCTTCTCCTCAGCATAATTCTTCTCTGAATGCCCCTTATGGCCTCAAAAATTCCTTGGTTATATAGCTGGGAAATTTGGTTACTCATCTCCAACTTCCTCCCAAAAATTAGTCTCCAAAACTACCCAATAACTCCCAAAAACCATTAAAAATAGGCTTAATTACCATTAAAACCCCAAAATTGGTTATAAAACCCACTTTATAGTTAGATTTGGGCATAAGCCCCCTCTTGCCCAGTGCACGCCCGCTTGACAGGGTCATATGGGTTCATATGGCCAAGCGCTAGCCCAAAGGGCTAAGCGCTGGCCCCTCTCCATACAATACTTTGCAATATATGTTATAATGTGGGTTTTACAACATAAGAAATAATTTGGTGTATTGGCAAAGACCATTTCTTAAGGTGTTGGGTTTGGTGGTGGTCATGGGTTCAAATCCCATGGACCCCAAAACAATTTTTTTAACATGCCACTTCAACTGATGACTGGGTGCCACGTGGCTGCCCATGATTGGGCCACGTGGCATCTCCCCATTTGTCAGATTAATGCCACTTGTCAATTATTGACTGGTCCAGTTTCCTGCCACATGTATGCCTTGTCAGCGAACCTGCCCAATCACCATCAGCCAGAGAGTGCCACATCATCTCCTACACAGTCAGCATGCTGATGTCATCAGCATTGACTTTTTGACCAGTTGACCTTTGACATTTTACCTGTTTGGGCTTCCGATCAGAATGTAATAACTTTCGTGTACGAAACCCATTTGACAAAGTAAATATACCGCCGTAATCGAGAAGATGAGACGGACGCAATGGCATTGGTTTCATCATATTCTGAGCACTTTCATTTTTGAGCATTTTTCAAGCCCTATCAGGCTTCTGGATCCGATTTTGGATCACAAAAAGAAAGAACAAAACCATCATGGAAATGGCGTGTAGTATGTTAACAACCAAACATTTTTCAAATGATTACTCGGTTGAGGCAATAGAAATTGCAGTATACATCCTGAACATATGTCTAACAAAGAGTGTGAATAATAGAGTTCCTCATGAAGCCTGGACAATTTCAAAGCATAATGTGGCACACATAAAAAAATTTGGTTCCATCGCATACACACATGTTTCAGATGAACTGAGAAAGAAGTTGGACAAAAAAGGACATAAATGTATATTTGTAGGGTATTCTGAAGAAACAAAAGGACACAAGTTGTATGACCTTGTCACAAGAAAATTCATAATCATCCACGATGTTCAATTCATGGAGAATGAAGCATGGGATGGAACCATAGCAAAGACAATGAAAATTATTGACGAAATGGAGAATGATGACATAGAAGATGAAGTGGTTCAAACACCATTCAAAATTCAATGTGTAGTCCCATCTACATATGGCACTGCGATGCAAGTCACCGCGCATAGTACTCTAGTAGGGAAAGCAGATGTGTAGTCTACACCTAGAGTGCAACAAACACTAACAAGCAGTCCAAGAAGTTCTACATATCCAAATCCAACTTTAGCAAGTCTGTTACCAAGAAATACAAGAAGTTTGTGTGACATTTTTCATTTTTTTCTTTGTTTCCACAAATAGATGATCTATTAACCTTTAAAGAAGCTATCAAAGAGGATGTATGGACACAAGCCATGGATGAAGAAATCGGATGCATAGAGAACAATCAAACATGGAATCTGGTTGATGTACCTGAAGATAAGGATGTTATAAGTGTGAAGTGGATTTATAAAACCAAGCAAGATGCAGAAGGAAATGTACAAAAGTACAAGGCAAGGTTAGTTGCAAGATGATTTACACAACAACCTTGAATTGATTACAATGAAACATTTGCACCGATAGCATGCATGGACACAGACAGAACCATGTTAGTTATTGTTGCGCAGTACAAATGACCAGTTTATCAAATGGATGTAAAGTCAAAATTCTTGAATGGAAACATAGAAGAATAAGTTTATATGGAACAACCACAAGGTTATGAGGTTATAGGAAAATAAGACATGGTACACAGATTGAATAAAGCACTTAATGGATTGAAGCAAGCTCTGAGAGCTTGGTACAGTCGCATAGATTCCTATCACACACATAATGGTTTTCAGAGAAGTGAAAATGAGCCAACACTATACATCAAATCAAATCAACAAGGTAATGTGTTAATTTATTGTTTATATGTGGATGATTTGATATTTACAGGTAATTTCGGAATAGAAGAATTCAAGACAGTCATGAAGGATGAATTTGAAATGACTGATTTGGGGATAATGAGATATTTTTTGGGAATAGAAGTGCATGAATCCAAAATTGGCATGGCTATCTCATAGTCAAGTATGCACATGAAATATTGAAAAGATTCAATATGGTGAATTCAAAAGTAGCACCAACACTTTTCATAATAGGATTGAAGCTAAGCAAGGAAGATAAAGTGTCCAAAGTGGATCCCACACTGTTTAAAAGATTGCTAGGCAGTATTATGTATCTAACAACGACAAGACCTGACATTATGTATGGAGTGAGCCTCATTTCAAGGTTCATCGAAACTCCAAAAGAGTCACATTGGAAGGCACAAAACAGAATCCCAAGAAATGTGAATCGAACAAAAGATTTTGGTATTAAGTACTCCACTTCAGAAGATTTTAGACTCACTAGATACACTAACAGTGATTGTGGAGGCAACATCGATGACAGGAAAAGTACCTTTGGGTATGCATTTCATTTTGGAACAGCTATGATATCATGGGAATCAAGGAAGCAACCCATAGTGACACTTTCTTCAGTAGAAGCAAAGTACGTCGTAGGTACAAGCGCAACTTGTCAAGTAGTATGGATGAGAAGGATGTTAAAATATTTGTTGCAGGAACAACATGAGCCAACAACAGTATTTTGTGACAACAATTCAACCATCATGTTATCAAAGAATCATATGTTTCACAATAAAACAAAGCACAATGATACAAGGTATCGTTTCATTCGAGAATTGGTGAATAACAAAGAGATCTGTTTAGAATTTTGCAGGTCAAAAGAATGATTTGCAAACATTTTTATGAAGGCTTTAGCAAGAGATGCATTTCAGCATCTGCGCAGTAATAAGGGAGTCCGCGTAGTAACAAATGAGTGACAGTAAAATGAAAACTCAATTTTTGATGTAATTTTCTTTTGTAATCCCACCAACTTATAATTAAGGGGGAGTGTTGGAAATTTTAATTACAAGTCAGTAAAATATTCACGTCACCGCTGATTTGTCTACCAGACATTTTTTGAGTATTTTGTCAGTCAATTGAAATGTCAGTGAGACAATCAGACAGTCTCTAAGTGCAAAGTCACACATTTACTCAAAAGCCAGTCAGCAAAAAGGAAGCTATAAATGGAGAGGATATTTATCTTCTTGGCTTGAGTTAAGTGGTTGAAGAGTCAAACGAATTAATGACAGTCTTTAATGTTGAGTCAATCTTAGCTTCTGTAAAAATTCTAGTCTGTGTCTATATAAGTCTGAGTCTCTTAGTTAGTTGACGATGCAAAAGATGATGTTAAAGTGAAGCAGTTGATGCATAGAGAAGAAGCAGAGAGGTAGAGAGAACCAACAACAACTAAAGAGTTGATAGAAGAAGTCATTGGAGTTGAACCTCATCTATGTCATTGTATTTTGTATTTGCGCACAGCGCCACAGTTTATTAATATCAAGCATTTGTGTATTGACAAGTTTTTGTCTTATTTATGAGTTTATGTGATAATCATAACACTTTGTTATTCCGCATTCATAAATCAT
>ML780070.1:102446-134953 GCA_009831015.1 Picea engelmannii
TATTAAACCAGCCATTCGTCAACAGCCTTGCATTCAGTGGGTCTGATAACCAACGTCTATCAGCACAGGTTGTGGTCATGGCCACTTGCTTGATGATGTTCGTTCTAAGCTTCTTTTTTCTCTCCATGTGATCGGTAATTAGCCTGTTCCATCCATCAAATAATCCCATAATCATCACTATATTTATTTCCATATTTTCGGCGTGATTTATCCTCACTATATATCAATACCTCCTTATTCCTACCCTTTAATGTAAATAACGTTCAATGATTTCAGAATGTATATTGGGTGAATTCGATATTTAATATATGAGTCTGTTTGAAATCAATGACTTCCAAGAGAAATGAGAAAGATTAAATTGATATCAGTCGTGATAGCTTCTCATGGAGAATGTAACATTCTTCATTGTTTCAAAGTATTATGCTCTTGTTCTGGTGCTATATATCTTAATATATGATAAAGTTTGAAATAAACTCAATAAAATGTACAAGATTTTAGTAGTCAATATGAATTAATGTGAAAAAGTTAAAAACCGCTTGTGCAATGCTTTCACAGGTTAAGATGAATTCATGAGGTTAAAATGTTAAAGCCGGTTCTGCAATGCTTTTAGAGGCTTAAACTGGTGAAAAAATATTTGAACGAAACCTTAATAAGCTAATGACCTGATTAACTTTCCAACAAGATTAATGGAAAAGTTGTCCGAATAAAATCGAGTAAAGAAACAGTTCCGACTGCAGAAAAGCAATTATAACTGGATTTCCGAGACTCAAAACGTATCGTTAATCCCGAAGGCAGGACTTCAAAGAAAGGATGGATACTGTCAAAAGTCCAGATCATGCAAATTAAGTAAAATGTTGAATATGGTTAGCAAATTTGTTTAAATTTCAAGATGTAAATCTATTTTCAAATTCTTATCCTGCTTGTAACCATTAATTCTCAAATTTACAAATGGCGCAAATGACTTAGAACCCCATGGTTATTAACTATTCAGCAGCCGCCATGTTCAAAGATTCGAGCTCAACCATTGCTTAATGAAGAGACAATGAGGCAACTAAGTATTTGACTTGTTTTCAGCTCACACGGGATGCAATCGCTTTGGCAGTGGCGTAAAACTATGGTCAAGAAAACAAAAATGAAACGCAAAGCAGAACCTTTCCAAATAGTGGCGTAAAACTATGGTCATGAAAACAAAAATGAAACACTATTTCTAATTATGCCTAAAGGCGTACATCTATTGACAATGGACACATTTAATAGGTTTTTAGTTCTTAATATGTTTTTTATGAACGGGATTAAATATGCTTAGAATATTCTTAGTTGTCATAATAAATGAATGGTTCTGATTTCATCCATTAACTTCCGAGCTGTTATAAAGATATCCGTTTATATGTTTACTTTTTTACATTTACCTAATCGTGTTTAAAAATTACTGTGTTCACTAACTTATTGCCAGATCTACCTGATTAAAAAATATTAAGATATTCACACAGAATGGTGGCCACATTTCTATGCTGGCCGCGTTTCGTTTCATTTTTGTACTGAAGGCGTTTAGTTTCATTTCTCTGGCCGGTTGTGCTAGTTATTTTAATACTATTCTTTACAATGGCTAAATTTCTTTCCTAAAGTTTAATTCACCAATTCAAAGCCCGTTTCAATGGTTAATCTGGCTTTACTTCTTCCCTTCAACAATATCATCATTCTCTTATCTTCAACAGTGTAATTATTCTCTTATCTTATTAATTTTCATTTTTGGCATTTTTTTTTTACTCATAAGTTTATTTTGTTTTATCGTTGATGAAGTGTCCATTCAAAACTTTGAACTTTCATAATTTTCTATACAATTTAAATTTAAATTTATAATTTTCTATACAATTTAAATTCAGAAAATATCTTATTAATTTTCATTTTTGGCACTCTTTTTTTACTTATAAGTTTATTTTGTTTTATTCTTGATGAAGTGTCCATTCAAAACTTTGAACTTTCATAATTTTCTATACAATTTAAATTCTAATTCATAATATTCTATACAATTTAAATCCAAAAAACACAGGCAGCAAACAAATAACCAGCATAACCTTTCCAAAAAAATTGATGATATATACCTTGTTTTGAAATCCCACAACCCACCTTTAAAAGGCCACCGATAAAATCCCACCAATACAAATCTAAAGATCATCTTACACATAACATGTAATCGTCTCAAAACCACAAAATAAGTTTATGAAATGACTTATAATATGATCAGACAAACGCTTATGAAATGACTCATAATATCATCATGTGCAATGCAAGCCTCACGAATGTGGGAATATCTAAAATATTTTACATTTGGGCTTTCAAATATGTTTCCACACGAGATTCTTCTTCTCCAAATTGTGCAAGTTGAGATGCATTTTTACCAACAAATTTGGCATACAATAAGCATAAATATTTTTTTTATAATTTCTTGGGCTCGAGAACGAAGAGCCCTTTATCTAGATATGGTAAGTGGAGAGTCTGGATTGTCTTCATCCTTATTTGTTGGAAATAGTAGTTACAAGTTGGTGAGATTTTTATGTCTCTATCGATTTCTCTATCGATCAATCTGTCAGTAGCTGAATTGTCAGCCAATGAGTCTGACAGTGTGTAAGTTCAAAGTCACACATTTACTCAAAGTCAGTCGGCAAGCATGAGAGCTATAAATGGAGATGAGAGCTATAAATGGAGTCGATCTTTATCTTTCTCGAGTTATGATTAGTAGTTGAAGAGTCAGTCGAATTAATGGTAGTCTTCAATGTTGAGTTAGTCTTATCTTCTATAGGAAGTTTCAGTCGGAGTTCATATAAGTCCAAGTCATTTAGTTAGTAAAAATATATAGAAAAAGAAATAGACAGGTAGAGAGAACAGTGGAGAACCAACAACAGTTGAGGAGTTGAAGAAGCCTTAGCACAAGCTCTATGTCTGTAAAGTTAGTAGAAGAAGTCATTGGGGCCGAAGCTCATCTTAGTTATTGCATTTTGTAATTGCGCAAGATGCGTCGAAGTTTATTAATATCAAGCAATTCATATTTCTGAGTTTATGTGTTAAGCATAGCATTTTCTTATTCCACATTTATAAATTGTTCTTTAAGGCACTTTATATTACATCATGCAACAATTCATGTAGTCTGTGATCCCGAGAGTTCAGTGAAGAAGCTTGTGGTGTGCAATGTTTTGTCACTACGTTGCGCATAGTTTCCTTGTGTGTTGTGGATCCAAGATTTGATCGTTGCGCAGTGGATCCAATATATGGTATCAGAGCTGATTGATAAAAAAAAAGTTGATCAAGAGCATGTTCTATCAGAACAAGTTCAAGAGTAGAAACTCTGTTGAAAAGTAAAATATGGCTTCTACTTCAAATCTTCAACCTCCCACTTTCACAGGCAAGAATTATGAGATGTGGTCCTAGCCCATGAAGGCGTTGTTCCGAGGTCAAGATGTATGGGAGATAGTCGAGAATGGTTTTGTAGAACCAGTAGATTAGGCATCATACAAGGCCCACACACAAGTTGAGAATGATGTCTTGAAAGATCAAAGAAAGAAGGATGGAAATGCATTGTTTTACATACATCAAGCCATGCATGAGAGCATACTTCCAAGAGTTGCATCAACAAAACAAGACAAGGAGGCATGGGACATATTATGAACCTCTTATCAAGGTATGGACAAAGTAAAGACTGCAAAACTTCAAATTCTTAAAAGATGTTTTGAAACTATGTCAATGAAAGATTCAAACTTAGTAGATTCCCTTTATACCCATGTCACTGGCCTGATAAATTAGATTAAGTCTCATGGTGAAACCATAGAAGAAAAAGAATTTGTTGAGAAGGAACTTAGGAGTGTTTCTCTTAAATTTGATACTCTTGTTGTGACTCTAGAAGAGAGAAAAGACTTGAGTCAGTTTAGTCTAGATGAACTGCAAGCATCCCTCATTAATCATGCACATAGATTGAATAGGTGAACTATGTAATTAGATAATTCATTTTTCGCGTAGTCATCTATAAGTCGTGAAAGAGGAAAGGGGAGAGCTAACTCTAGAAGAAAAGGAAGAAGTTTTGTCAAAGGTGGATTCAGTAGTAGTCCTAATATACTGGTGGAAAAGGTCAAAACCCAAGTACCATTCAACCATGTGGTCAGAGTACTGACAAATCAAATATTCAGTGCCATTGCTATAAAAAGTATGGACATTATGCATATGAGTGCAGAAAGAGACAGTATAATCAGAACAAGAAAAGTTAAGATCAGTCAAACAATGCAAATAATCAAAATCTCCCTATGTTTATGGTGTGGACTATAAAAATGTCTATAGTATCACCACTTGAATGTGATGTTGCTCAAGCAAGTCCATGTGACATATGGTATTTAGATTCATGCTATAGTAACCACATTATAGGAAATATAGTATTGTTTTCTAGTTTGGATGTGTCAGTACAAATGAAGGTTACACTTGGAACAAATATCCAAGTCACTATCTTATGAAAAGGCGGTATAAATATTTTAAGTAAGAAAGGAGAACACAAATTTATGTCTCATGTATATTATGTTTCTAGTCTGAAGGATAATATGATGAGCACAAGAAAACTGTTACAAAAATGATACAGAATCTACATGAATGATAATCATTGTGTGATTATGGATAGATATTCAAGAAATCATCTCATTGCAAGAATCTAGATGACAAGTAACAAAATGTCCCCATTGACATTGAATCCAACCAAGAAGAAGATTAAAATGCTAGCTATTGGAAAATGAAAAATGTGTGCAGTTAGACACTGCATTTACAGCAGAAAGTGGGCACAGTACTAATGAAGAAAATAGTGCGCACAATACTAAGAAAGGAGAAAATGGCGCAGAGATGAAGGAAACATTCCAATCTGAAATACATGATGATTCCTAGCTATGGCATTTCAAATTTGGACATTTGAACTTTGGAGGTCTAAAGCTGCTACACATAAAGGATATGGTAAATGGTTTGTGATTGATTGAAAAACCATAAAGAATATGTGAAGGATGCAAATTTGGCAAGAAACACATAGAATCATTTCTAGTTGCCAAGTTTTACATAGCAAAATATCCACTGGAAATAGTACATTCAGACATTTTTGGACCAATGTAAACTCCATCAATAGGAGGCAACACATATTTTCTAACATTCATTGTTGATTTCTCAAGAAAGACATGGATTTATTTCCTAAAGCATAAATCTAACACATTGGGTTGTTTTCAATAGTTTAAATCAATTGTGGAAAAGTAGAGTGGGTACTACATCAAGTGTCTAAGAATTGATGGAGGAGATGAATACATTTCAAGAGAATTTCAAAACTTTTGTAAAATCCATGGCATCTACAAGCAATTTACTGCACGATACACACCACAACAAAATGGTGTCATAGAGAGAAAGAACATAACCAATATGGAAATGACATGTAGTATTTTGAAATCCAAAAAATTGTCAAATGAGTATTGGGTTGAGGCAATAGCAACTGCAGTATACATCTTGAAAAGATGTTCGACAAAGAGTGTGAAGAAAAAGGTTCCTCAAGAAGACTGGATAAGATTAAAGAAATATCTAGCGCACTCAAAAAAAAATGGTTGTGACACATATGCACATGTTCCAGATCAGCTGACAAAGAAGTTGGACAATAAAGGACATAAATGTATATTTGTTGGCTATTCTGAAGAAACAAAAGGATACAAGTTGTATGACCATGTTGCAATAAAATTCATAATCAGCCGTGATAGAAGTGCACCAGTCCAAAACTAGCATATTTATCTTACAGTCCATGAAATATTGAAAAGATTCAATATGATGAATACAAAAGTAGCACCAACACCTGTCATTAAAGGATTGATGTTAAGCAAGGAAGATAAAGGGTCCAAAGTGGATCCCACACTTTTGAAAAGACTAGTAGGAAGTCTTATGTATCTCACAACAACAAGACCTAATATTATGTATGGAGTGAGCCTGATTTCAAGGTTCATGGAAACTCCAAATGAATCACATTGGAAGGCGGGAAAAAGAATCCCGAGATATGTGAATGGAATAATAGTTTTTGGTATTAAGTACTCCACTTCAGAAGATTTCAAACTCATTGGATACATTGACAGTGATTCTGGCGGCATCATAGATGAGAGGAAAAGTACCTATGGGTACACATTTAATTTTGGAATAGGTATGGTATCATGGGAATCAAGGAAGAAACCCATAATGACTCTTTCTTCAGCAAAAGAAGAGTACGTTGCAGCTACAAGCGCTTCTTATAAAGCAATTTAGATGAGAAGGATGTTAAAATATTTGTTGCAAAAACAACAAGAACCAACAACAATATTATGTGACAACAATTCAACCATCATGTTATCAAAGAATCATGTGTTTCACAAGAAAAACAAGCATATTGATACAAGGTATCATTTTATCAAAGAATTGGTGAATAACAAAGAGATTTGTTTAGAATTCTACAGGTCAAAAGAACAAGTTGCATATATTTTTACAAAGTCTTTAGAAAGAAATGATTTTTAACATCTGCACAATAGTTTGGGAGTTTGCACAGTAACATATGAGTGACAGTAAATTGTAAACTAAATCTTTGATGAATTTTTTTATAATCCCACATACTTATAATTAAGGGGGAGTGTTGGAAATAGTAATTACAATTCGAAGATATTTTTACATCTCCATCGATTTGTCTGTTACTCAATCTATCAATAGTAGATTTGTCAGTCATTCAGTCTGAAAGTTTGTAAGTCCAAAGTCACACATTTACTCAAAGTCAGTCAGCAGGCAGGAGAGCTATAAATGGAGTAGATCTTTATCTTTCTCGAGTTATGATAAGTAGTTGAAGATTCAGTTGAATTAATTGTAGTCTTCAATGTTGAGTAAGTCTTAGCTTCTGTAGGAAGTCTCAGTCGAAGTTCATGTAAGTCCAAGTCGTTTAGTTAGTACAAATATATAGAAAAAGAAGCAGAGAAGTAGAGAAAACAATGGAGAATCAACAATAGTTGAGTAGTTGAATAAGTCTCAACACAAGATCTGTGTCTGTAAAGTCAATAGAAGAACCCATTGGAGTCAAAGCTCATCTTAGTTATTGTATTGTGTAACCGTGCACAGTACGCCGAAGTTTATTAATATGAAGCAATTTGTATTTCTGAGTTTATGTGTTGAGCATAACGTTTTGTTATTCCACATTTATAATTTTTTCTTTAAAGCGCTTTATATTACAACACACAACATTTTGTGTAGTCTTTGAAGTGCACGACAGGTCCTGCGAGTTCAATGATGAAGCTTGTGGCACACATTGTTTTGTCACTGTGTTGCACACATTTTCCTTGCACATTGTGGGTATACGATTTGATCATTTCACAATGGATCCAAGATTGTTGTCCTAAATTAAGATATTATGATTTAAATTAATAAACTAAATGTAATCCGTCAACTCCATTTTTTCATTAAGGTGGTCGTAGTTGTCAAGATGCAATGTTGTGGTAGGATTAAAGGTAAGCATTGTAAGTTGAGAGAGGTTTAGTTGGTTTCATGAGAAGATTGTTTTAAGGTGGTAATATTTGTCAAGATCCTGACTTTCAGGATTAAAGGTAAGCATTATAAGTGGAGAAAGGTTGAGGTGGTTTTATGAGATAGTTGGGAAGGTTCAAATTTTCAATGAAATCTTGGTCCATTGTGATAAGGTTATAACCATAGGCACCTCTTGAGTGGAACCCTTTCTCGAGTGTGTTTTTAGATGTCTCAATTATTTCTAAATCATAAGTTTCCTTCTAGGTGTTAACAACCAATCTAATTTAAACTTAAGCATCATTCAACCTAATTTAAACCTAAGCCTCATTCATTAAATAAGACTTAAAAAAAATCCAAACCATATTCATCATTCATCATCACTGTGCCACATTAAGATTTTAGGAATTAAATTAATAAATTAAACGTAATGCTTCAACAAATTTCTTCAAGGTGGCAACAGTTGTCAAGATGCAATGGTAGTTGCGAAAATGTGTCAGACATTGGTGCGTCGTCGTCATAAGTCAGCTGGTGGAAAGCTGTTAGGGTAGTCATAAATTGACAACAAATTCGACATGGTTCAAAAATCAGTCGCGGGGATAGTTCCCTGCTCCAAGAATGGAGGAGAAACTGTTAATTTTATCAGTAACCTCAACAGTATATGACTATACAATGCCAACTGTCATGGCCATTTGTACGATTGTTTCTTGATTTTCTTGATTTGTTGAAGCTTATTTACCTCATATCTTTTCCTTTAATCAATGTTCTTTGGTCATTCCCGTTTTCTAATTTCATCTTCTCTATATTATATTTTTTTCTTCTCATTTTGTCATGGTATCGAAGCATAGGACGTAATCATGTTCACAATGTATAGAGAGCATCCCGATCATAAGAAGAAAGAGCACAAAGCATACATTGTCTCACAGACGAGAGCACGGGATGCAAGATTCTTCACAGATCTTGGAGAGTAGTTTGCAGTTCACAGTATGCTCAAAAGATCGTTGGAGACAGAAAGTGCAAGGAAGCAAAAGTTGCAGAAGTCCAAGTAACCATCACTCAAGTGAAGGTCATAGACAACATAACCAGAATAAAAATTTCCAAGGTCAAAGAAAACAGAACCAGAATCAAAATTTCTAGGGATGATTTTAAGGATGGAAATTTATTTTAAAATGTAGAAACCTTGACGAATCTTACTAATACTTCATATGGAAACTATAAATGATTGGCGATATTTTTGTAAAAATATTCAAATTTCTAAGGATTTTATATAGTTTTTATAAAATTTTGGCGATTTTTAAGGTAAAATAATTTTATCCTATAGAATTTAGGTGAATTGTTTTTAAAATAACGAATCTCGTTTTTGGAAAAACCATGGAAAATTATCCCATGAGAGAAATTTAGCCCCTAAAATCATCCCTGATTTCCATCCTCAAATAGGCACAGGGAGAAAATCAAATGACAAATCAAACATAAAATGATATTACTAAAAAAAGTATGGGCACTATGGATCTGAATTCTAGAAGAAGCAAGCAGATCAGCTCTCAATAAGATCACATGTCTCAAATCATGAAGGAGAAACCTCCAATGATATGTTTCTCGCATGCCATAAGACTGGAGAACAACATAAAGATCTTTGGTTGTTGGAGAGTGGTTGAAACAATCACATGACAGGTAACAAATATTTTCTCTCATGCATTGATTCTTCTATTTCATCTGATATTACACTTGGAAATTATTCTTTAGTCACAGTTCAAGGAAAATGAACCGTACATATTATTACTAAACAAAATGTAAAGAAAGATATAAACAATGTCTATCATGTTCCAAATCTGAAACATAATATTTTAAGTGTAGGACAACTAATTGAACATGGCTATAAGTTACGTTTTGAAGGAGCATCATGTAGGATATATGATAAAATCCCTAGCAGGAAATTGATTTCTGAAATCCACATGCCTAGGAATAGAATGTTTCCCTTGACCCTCAGAACTTCAAATCGGATCCAATCATATGCACAAAGTGCATCCACCCCCAATGAAACTATGGTTTGGAATACAATATTTCAACATTTACCCTTTTGGAGTCTAAGCCTTTAACATAATCAATCCATGGTCAAAGGTCTACCTGTCTTCAAAGAGAAACCCCCCCCATGTGAGTCTTGCATTCTTGGAAAACATAAGAGAACTAGTTTTCCATAGTCTTCCACTCAAGCCAAAAAACACTTAGAGTTGGTTCAAACTGACATATGTGGACCAATGAAAACAATGTCAATAGGTGGTAGCATTTATTTTTTAACGTTTATTGATGACTTGAGCAGGAAAATATGGATCTATTTTCTCAGACACAAGTATGACACCTTTGCAAAGTTCAAAGAATTAAAAGTTGAAGCTGAAAAATAGGGTGGAAAATATGTAAAGGTTCTCAGGTTAGATGGAGGAGGAGAATACAACTCCAAATAATTTGCAAATTTCTGCAAATCACAAGGCATCATCATGCAAACTGCAACTAGGTATACTCCACAACAGAATGGAGTGGCTGAAAGGAAAAATCAAACAATAATGAACATGGCAAGAAGCCTTCTCAAAGAGAAATGTCTGTCAAATACATTTTGGGCTGAAGCAGTAGCATGCTCAGTTTATCTCCTGAATAGATCTCCAACCACCAGTCTTAGGATGAACGTCCCTCAAGAAGCATGGAGTGGGACAAAACTAAATGTTACTCATCTCAGGACATTTGGATGCATAACATTCGCTCACATCCCTTCCTAATTGAGGAAGAAACATGATGATAGAAGTGATAAATTCAATTTTGTTAGATATAGTGAGACATCCAAAGCCTAAAGACTCTACAATCCAATTTCAAAGAAATTAATACTCAGCAATGGTGTCAAATTTCTTGAAAATTAGTTCTGGAGTGAGTCTGAAAATCGGCCTATGGAAAGTCAAAATTCATTGTTGCCACTTCCTAAAGACACAAAGAATTAAGGACAACAAACACCTCAACCTTCTCTTCCAATATTGTTGGTACAAGGACAGCCTGAAATTTCTCAAGATAACTCTACTTCTAATAGAAATTCATCCTCTAAACTTCAAAATCAGAGAACTCAAAGTTTGAGAGAAATCCATCAGCAATTGGATGACATTGATCACCACAATTTTTTTTCATTAATTTCATGTCAACCTACATCTTTTAAAGAGGCGGATAAAGAGCCACATTGGGTTCAATCCATGAACCAAGAAATTGACTCCATTGAGAAGAACAATACATGGGATCTTGTTGATCTTCCCAGACACAAGAAAAGTATTGGTGTCAAGTGTGTTTACAAAAATAAACTCAATGAAAAGGGGAAGATTGAAAATCCCAAGGGAAGACTTGTTGCCAAAGGATTCTCACAACAACTAGGTATTGATTATGGTGAAACTTTTTCTCCAGTAGAAAGGTTGGACACTGTAAGGACTCTCTTAGCCATAGAATCTCAACACAAATGGCAAGTATACTAGATGGATTTCAAGTCATCTTTCCTAAATGGTGTCTTAGACGAAGAGGTATGTGTGGACTAGCCAACTGGATTTGAAGTCAAAGAGAAGCCAGCCAAAGTGTATCAGTTGAAGAAAACCTTGTATGGCTTAAAGAAAGCTCCAATAGCTTGGTACAACAGAATTGACACTTACATGATCAAGAGTGGTTTCAGTAGAAGCCAAAATGAGCCAACCTTATACACCAAAATAGATCAATAAGGTAAACTTCTGATTGTATGTTTATATGTTGATGACATGATATATACTGGAAATATTGAGTTAAACAGTTTTAAGCATGTCGTGCAATCTGAGTTAGAGGTGATAGATCTTGGCATAATGAAATATTTTTTGGGGATTGAGGTTGACCAATCAACCAAAGGAATTTTTTTTCTGTCAGCAAAAGCATGCAGTAGACATCATCAAAAGATTCATCATGGAAGACTGCAATCCAACAGAAACTCTTATTCCCCTAGGCACAAAATTCATCAAGCAAGATGAAGGCGCTATAGTGTATTCTACCCTGTACAAAATTTTAGTAGGAATTTTGTTGTATCTTACAACAAATAGGCCTGATATTATGTATGCAGCTAGCTTTGTTTCCAGGTTCATGGAATCCCCCAAAGATTCTCACTGGAATATGGCGAAAAGGATTCTAAGATATGTTGGAGGCACTCTCAATTTTGTCTTATGGTACACTCATTCTGATGATAATCATATCTCTGGTTACACAGACAGTGATTTTCCAGGAAACCTAGATGACCCAAAAAGCACCTCAGGACATGCTTTTCACTCGGGCACAAACCTGATTTCATGGGAATCAAAGAAGCATCCCATTGTATCAATATATTCTTCAGAGGAAGAGCATCTCGTTGTTACCTCATCCTCCTATCAAGTTGTGTGGTTGAGAAGAATATTGAATGATATGTCACATACAGAAAAGGAGCCAACTCCTATTTTTTGTGACAACACCTCAACAATTTCTTTATCCAAAAACAATGTGTCTCACAAGAAAAGAAAGCATATCAACACTCACTTTCATGTCATACGTGAGCTAGTCAATAATGGTGACATCACACTTCAATTTTGTGGCTCATGAGATCGGCTCGTAGATATTTTTACAAAGCCACTAGGAAAATCCATTTTTTATTTTCAGAGACAATACTTGGGCATTATCAGTGATGATGTTTTTAACTATTGAGTTTAATAGGGAGTTTTAATTATATCAGTAACCTCAATAGTATCTAACTGTACACTGCCAGCTACCATGTCCAGCTATACAATTGTTTCTTGATTTTATTAATTTTTTGAAGCTTATTTAGCTCGACTCTTTTCCTTTAATCAATGCACTCTACTCATTCATGTTTTCTAATTTATTCTTCTCTGTATTATCTTCTTTTCTTCTCATTTTTTCAGAAAAAACGTGATGTCATGGTTTCAGAGGTCATGGCTATTATGATGGAGGCCTTAGATTTGGTCTTGTTGGAGAGCCGGGGAAGATGTTGCAGGGTGGAGAGTTGGGGAAGAAGCTACAGGTTTATTGAAGTTGAGGTTAAATTTTTTGTTTAATTATTGTTGTTTGAATTTATTGGGTGTTCTGAAACAAATGTTGACATTGATCTGTAGACAATGAATTTGTCTTCAATGGAGAATCATATATGACTATAGGAAAAAGGATGGGATTTGTTGATGGCTTTGGAGTAGGGTCTGGATTTGTAAAGACCCTCCTCGTTACGACAACAACTCTGATAACAGGTGCAATTTTTTTTTTTATGTATGGGTGTGTGCGCGTGTAGAAGTATCAGACTCATTTGACTCTACGTCACCACCCGACAACCGACAATACTCAACCACGAAGATTACCACAAACAGACCAGGGCGCACAACAAGAAGCTTCAAGCAAGGAACGACCACCGGCACAAGGCACCCTACGCAAACATTCTACGACATACTCGGTTATGCACTGTACCAAAAAAGAAGGTAGAATCCATGCTAGTAGTTTACTATTTCTTGATAGGAAAGAAGGGCGTTTAATCTTAGTCCTCTGTTCCAGAGAGAGAGGAGGTCAGATAAGCTCCCGGCCGACTGCTCAGGCAGAAACTAGTAATCCCCTAAGGTGTGTTGCAACAGTGGAAACCCTGCCTTTAAAGGGCCCGAGACTCTTGATACGGCACTGGATTCTTGACGCAGAGAAGCACAGAGACATAAATGTTAAGTCTACTGATGGTGGCTACATCCCTCCCGACACAAGAAGACCACGCAATGCAATACCACCAAGTACTACAAAATCAGGGACAATTATGACCTCTACGGGAGACGCAAGTCAGGAGGACTCTAATATCGACCAACCACTATTGAGACCCGAAGACATCAATCAAGGTCAATTGATCCATTACTTATCATTAACCAACGAAGACTTTATCCTAAGGTAAAAACCAATGATTTCAACCCCCATTATGTTGTTATAAGGTGAGTAGGCACTAGTTTAGGGACAAGCAAGAAGCACAAGCGCAATGCATTTTTCTGTCAATTGCCATAATTGCGCAATGATATCATACCATAATGGTAAACCCTCGAACATTTACAATCTCCATATTATCTTTCCCTTCCTGCCAATTATTACCATAATTGTAATAACCTTACAAGATAATAGCATTGCAATTTAAACCTCATCATTAGCATTTCCATTTAAACAATATTAGCATTGCAATCCAACATCATCATTAACATTTCAAGTAAGCCAATAATAACCTTGCGATCTAAACATCATCACGAACTTTCATTTAACAAATATTAACCTCGCAACTTAAGCAGCCGCATTAACATTGGAATTTGAACAATTACTCAACATTGCAATTCAACCCACATTAACATTTCAATTAATAATATTAATATTGCAATTAAACAATTACTTAACATTGCAATTCATCCCGCATTAACGTTTCAATTAATAATATTAATATTGCAATTAAACAATTACTTAACATTGCAATTCAACCAGCATTAACATTCCAATTAATAATATTAATATTCCAATTAAACAATTACTTAACATTGCAATTCAACCAGCATTAACATTCCATTAATAATATGAACATGGCAATTAACCAACTACTTAACATTGCAATTCAACTAGTATTAACATTTCCATTAAATAATATTAATATTGCAATTAAACAATAAGTAAACAATTACTTAACATTGCAATTCCACCAGCATTAACATTCAATTAAATAATATTAACATTTGCAATTAAACAACTACTTAACATTTCAATTCAACTAGTATTAACATTTCCATTAATAATATTAATATGGCAGTTAAACAATTACTTAACATTGCCATTCCACCCAGCGTTAGCATTTTAATTAAATAATATTAATTTGCAATTTAGACAAGTACTAACTTTGCGAATTAACATATATTAACATTGCAGCTTGCGCGTCATCATTAATATTGCATTCTAAATAATAATGACTTTAAATAAAACAAGGTTAACAAAGACTGCTTACGCATCATCATGATATAGCATTTTAACAGTAATAACATTAAATAAAACAGGGTTAAGCCGGGTTCTTAAGCATCCTTCTTATGCTCGGAAATAAAACTTGGAAATCTAGGGTTCTCAGGATCCTCGGCCAGCGTGCAAGTCAGAGCCGCATTAACGCGAGGGTAAGGGAGGAGGGAACGCGTGGTCCACCATCTACCTCAGGTGAGTTTTTCAAAGGGAAAAGGGGGATGTGCAGGTGAGGGCAACGACGGTATGCTGGCAATGCCACAGAAGGTAAATCAACACGCAGGGTTATGGAAGGCAGAAGTAAGGTTCAGGTTCAGCTTCTTTCATGCAGACTCAGCGCCCCAGGGATTCATCTTTGCACAGCGCCTGGTGAATAAGGCAACCATTTCTCCCAACGCAGGAACACTTTAAATTATTTCAGGTGGTGAGATTAAAGGTTGGGTGGGAGTAGGCACCAGTATAAGTTCGTTTAACAACTTCGAAATTTATTACATGGTTATTACATGAAATAAACGAAGGAGATAGTAGGTGCTTATTACATGAATACCAAATAAACGAAGAAGATAGTGGGGTATTTTCTTAAGCACAATCATCAAGACAACGAACTAACTTGATGCACCTTAACACAATTGACACCCCATACATGCAACATACATTGTGTTAAAGTAGAACGAGAGGGCACAAGGAATGAAGCCACGATCATTACAGCCTCAAAATTTATTACAAGCGAAGACTTCCGCCTTCTCATTTCTTTTAAGAATCTACCTCTTTATTATCAATAAATTTATTAAGGATACCCAACAAGAATCACTCAACATGCAATTGTCCTGAAGGTGCAAATACATAGTGATGGAAGAGCTACTATCTGAAACTAACATTTAGGAAAATGAGCCTCACTACCACTTTTTAATATAGCTGTAAGTAACCGATTCATACAACAACAACTACAAGACCGTACTTCCATATCCAGATCTCACCAACAAGGGGGTCACTGCCCAGCATTTTGAGGAATAAAAACAAAAACAGAAGACACAGACCTGTAGTGTACAGGCTGGAAATAAAAACAACGCCCCGGTAAAGGAGAAGGGCCGCTGGAAATTGGCTCACGGTATGTATAAAAATCCCAATATATAAAGAAGGAAGCCCACAAAAAAAACACACCCATGGTAGATATAATACGCCCAAGGTAGAAATATCCCACAGTAGAAATTTTGTTTTTGTATGACAGTCATGGAAAACGCCCAGCCCATAAATAAACGCCCATAAACGTTTGCCCACCGTAAAAAATTCTCCCTCAGTACAAGCGAGAATTCACTGAAACAAACCCCATCGCCCATAGTATAAATACGAAACCCTACTGCAAAAAGACTGCCCACCACATTCATTGCCCAGCAAATAAGAGGAAACCCACCGAAAAGGAAGGAGAAATTTCCATTATATATATAAAAATGCCCATCCCAGGAAAAGAGAAACCCACAGTGGAAAACGCCTAGTAAAAAGAATTGCAACCATTCTATCTAATCCTTATCATAACTGAAAGCATTCATCAAATATAAACACAGCCATTCCATCAAAATACAAAACATACCTTGGCCTGCTCTCCCTGCTCCGGTTGGTGTCTGCACGCTCCTTGATGCTCCTGCTTTCCGACCACAAAGAACTCACCGGTACCTCCCAACCAAACGCTAGGGGTACTCTCCTTCCCCCTTAGCCCCCCGAGCCGCAAAGGGGCCACACACAACCCAGACAGTATCCTATCTTCCCAACTCACCTCCAAGGCTGAGCTACCACTCAAGTCAGCTGATAATCCCCAACGCCTACAAGAAATCAGTTCAGTCTCTAGTCTCGCAGCATAACAATACCAATAGCTGAAAAAGTCCCTTTTTTCCCCCTCTCCCTTTCTTTTATCTAGTCTCAAACCCTAAAACCTCTTTCCTTTAGGTTTCCCCCCCCTTTTTCCTTTTTATTTTCTTATGTTTCTTTATATTTTATTTTTATTTTATTATTATTATTATTTTTTAAACTCAAAGAGTATGTGCGCTCATTAATAATTCCCTTTCATTTTTACATGCGTAACTTTTTATTAATGGTAGAGGCCGTAGGGATTAATAAATTTATGGAAAGAGAATCCATTATTCATTTTCTTAATTCTATAATTTAAAGATTAATGAATACACGACTATTGTTTATAATATATATTTATATTTTCATTTTTCTATTTACATGCATGCATTCATCATTGTAATTTATCATCATCCATCATTTAAATTCACCATTAATATATATATATATATATATATATATATATATATATATATATATATAGGATAATGAGAGATTAAGGTGATGGCCACATGTATATGAGAAAAGTAAATGTATTACGTAAAAATGAATAATGAGGAATTAAGGGGAGGGATGGTGATTTAGTAATGTGAACAGGACATGACAAGGGAGATGGATACTAGAAGATCAAGGTGATGGAGGATAGTTTAATAAAGTAGACATGGATAATGAGAGGATAATGGTCTGAGGTTTTTTTTTTTTTTTTAATTTCATTTGTTAAGGTCACACTAAATTCCCCCCTTTTTTCTAGAAAAGTCTTAGGCTTAGGGCTTAGATTCTGAGCTAGGTGACGATTGGTTAGGGGAATTGATTAAGGTTTCATTTAGGTGCTGATGACTTAGGGCTAATTAGGCTGACTCCTTCAACCACTTTATTTCGACGTGCCCTTCAGGACGCACCATGTGCGCCAAGGGTGCCACTCGCCTCTTGAATTTTCTTTTGGGCGACGTGCCCTTAAGGATGCACCATGTGCTCCAAGGGTGCCACTCGCCAACTGAGTTTCTTTTGTGCGACGTTCCCTTCAGGATGCACCGCGTGCTCCAAGGGTGCCACTCGCCAACTGGACTGATTGGTAGACCTCTATAACCCCTAGAGTCAACACTCCGCCAGGTGAACTTGTAGGAGACTAAGGGTTCTAAGGAATAAGGCCCCCGCCTTATTGCGCGCCCCTTAGAATCATCGTGAGCAACTGTCGCAGTCGTCCCTCACTGCATCGTGGGTCCTCTCGAACTAGGTAATCGTTAACCTACAGTTCCAGCCACGGCGGGAGTGCTAGCAGGCGGTGGCAGGGCTATTGTCCACCCCTCTCCCTTAACCTCTCTGCAAATCATGTGTGGCCCCTTTACTCCATATGTGAGTCTGGTCGGCAATCTATCGTCAGCCTACATCAACAATAATCATGTCAGAAATGTCAACAACAAATCATCAAATTGAATGAAACATCATAGTAAACATATCACCCAAAAGCACACTCCCTGACTCAGTCCAGAGTCCAAGGGGGTTCTACGGATGCCTCTGCATCCTCAAGGTCAAAAACCCTGCACACTCAATAAAAATGAGTCAATATCACCTGTCTACATCAAATAGTAACACATCATGTCATTTGTCAATCGCATCGTAATCAAGTATAAATGGTCTAACATCATAAAAGTCCAGATCACTTGCGAGCAAGTGTCCTCAAATAATAAGTGTTCTCAGTGCGCCAGAGTGGGATGTTACATACACCCCCTCTTGGTCTAAACTTCGTCCCGAAGTTTCTCAGTATAAATGGAAAAATAAAGTATCACAGTATCATAAGTCTATCTATCAAACAAAAATGGAAATTGCTGACGCATATCATCTGTGTCCTCCCAGGTCGTCGAGTGTGGACTATAGCTATCCCACTGGACCTTGACCTGATCTACCATTCGACGTTGTAACTGTCGAACGCGATGATCTAATATGCAGACCGGATCAGCCATGAGCGCTCCCTCGTCCGATACCTGCAAGGAACTCAGGTCAATCACATGTGTAGGATCACTAATATAATGTCTCAAAACAGATACATGAAAAACATCGTGCATACACCTCAAAGAATTAGGTAAGGCTAGTCGATAGGCCACGGGCCCCTTTCTCTCCACAATCTCAAAAGGTCCTACGAACCTAGGAGAGAGTTTATCTCCCTTTCCAAACTTGATCGAACTCTTATGAAGTTTGACCCGCAAGAAGACTTGATCGCCGACCTCGTAACTACGGTCGACTCAGTGCGCATCGACATAACTCTTCTGTCGGTCCTACGCTTCTTTAATCCTTTGTATTATGGTTTGCATCTACTCTTCCATTTCTTGGATCGCTTCTGGTCCCACCAGGACCCTATCCTCAAGCCGATCCCAACTCAAGGGCATCCGACACGGTCGTCCATAAAGAAACTCAAAAGGCACCATCTTAATGGTGCTCTGGTAACTGTTGTTGTACGCGAACTCTACTAGAGGCAAGAATTCCTCCCAACGCTTTTGTTGGTCCATTACGTACATGCGCAACATGTCTTCCAAGGTTTGGTTCGTTCGTTCGGTCTGCCCGTCAGTCTCTGGGTGATACACAGTACTAAAATTAAGTTGGGTTCCCAATGCCTCTTGGAAACTCGTCCAAAATCATCCAGTAAACACCGATCCCCGATCGGATATAATCTTTTTAGGAATGCCATGCAGCCTCACAATCTCACTGATGAAAACTCTCACTATGTCAGGTTCCTGATATGTCGTACGCACTGGAATAAAGTGAGAACTCTTTTTCAGAGTGTCTACTACTACAAAAATCGAGTCGTGTCTCCTTGCCGTCAGTGGCAATCCAACAATAAAATCCATCGATATAACTTCCCATTTCGATTCAGGAATGGCATGTGGTTGAATTAATTCTGTCGGGTGTCTATGTTCAGCCTTTACTTGCTGACACTCGAGACATCTAGCCACAAAGTTGACTATGTCGAACTTCATTCCTTTCCAAAAGAATAATGGTTTGAGGTCTGCCCTCATCTTCGTAACTCCTGGGTGAGCCCTGTAAACTGCTCTATGAGCCTCACTCAAGATCAACCTCCTCAACTCATCGTTTGGCGGTACGTAAATCCGACTTCTAAACCTTAATAAACCATCACCATCCAATGAATATCCCTCATATAGTGGTACCATCATTGTGTTTCTTCCAATCAAATCCTTGACTTCTGTCGACCAGTCATCATCACGCTGTAAGGTGAGAATATTCTCACGTAGATTTGTCTGAAGAGGTAACACCGAAAATATGCATGGCCTCCAACTCAAGGCATCCGCCACTCGGTTCACTATTCCCTTTATGTAAGTAATCTCAAAGTCGTATTCGCTAAGAAATTTCGACCAACGCCATTATCGCGCGTTCACGTCGCTTTGTGTAAAAATGTGTTGTAGTCCACAATGATCGGTTTTTAATTCAAATTTTCGTCCCACAAGGTAGTGTCTCCAAACCTACAAGGCATATACGATGGCTAGTAACTCCAAATCATGCGTCGCGTAGTTATCCTCATGCCTTCTCAGCTTCCTCGAAATGTAAGCGATCACTCGTCCGTCCTGCATCAAGACTCCGCCTAAACCTTCCTTGGATGCGTCAGTGCATACCAAGAAGTATGCGTCCATGTCAGGGACCTTTAGTATCGGTGCGGTTGTCAACAACTCCTTAAGCCTCCGAAATTCTTCTGCGCATTTCTCTGTCCAAACGAACTTCTTGTTTTTCTTCTGCAATTCCGTGATCGGATTTTCTATCTTCGAAAAACCCTCAACAAACCGTCGATAGTATCCTGCTAATCCCATAAAACTATGCACTTCTGTGACATTCGTCGACGCAGGCCATTCCATAATAGCCTCGACCTTGGATAGATCCACGGCGATACCTTCGCCGGAGATGACATGCCCTAAGTAGTGAATCCTCGATTGGTAAAAAGAGCATTTGGACAACTTCCCATACAATTTGTGTTCTCGTAAACATTGTAGTACCAAGCGCAAGTTCTCGTCATGCTCCTTCGTTGTCCGAGAGTAGATCCAAATATCATCAATGAATACTTGGACGAACTTGTCCAAGTACTCACGAAACACCCCGTTCATCAAACTCATGAATACCCCTGGGGCGTTTGTCAGTCCAAATGGAAAAACAGTAAACTCGTAATGTCCAAATCTCGTCTTAAAGGCGGTCTTAGGGATGTCATCCTCCTTGATCCGTAACTGGTGATACCCAGATCACAAATCGATCTTGGAGAACACCGTCGCACCCTTCATTTGATTGAACAGATCATCAATTCTTGGTAAGGGATACTGATTCTTGATCGTAGCCTTGTTCAGTTGATGGTAGTCAATGCAAAGCCTCCATGATCTGTCCTTATTTCATATGAAAATAACTGGTGCACCCCACGGTGACACACTAGGACGTATCAGTCCCAGGTCCAACAACTCCTTCATTTTCATTTTCAACTCTTGCAACTCTGGGGTCGACATCCGATAAGGCGTTCTTTCTATCGGTTCGGTTCCCAGTTTCAGGTCTATGGTAAACTCCAGTTCCCTTTCTGGCGGCATCCCAGGTAACTCCTCTGGAAATACGTCCGCAAACTCCTTCACCACCGGAAGGTGTTCTAGACCTTCCGCTACTCCCTTTTCGTTTAGCGCGAGGATCGCATAAAGTTTTCACCCCTTGTGCATACTCTTCCGTAACTGTAAGGAAGAGACAAACTGCAGGGAAACTCCTTGGTTCTGTCCTACAATCACACGTCTTTGTCCTTTGTCATCAACCAATCTCAACCATTTCGTCTTATAGTTGAGAATCGCCTCATGCGTTTCCAACCAATCCATACCAATCACGACGTCATAAGATCCTAAGATCGTGACGTACAAGTTTACTCTCATGACAAAATCTCCCAGGTTAAGGGTGCAGCCCGTAACCTTTCCTCCCACCTTTTGTTTGGCTCCCGAAGCCATCTCCACGAAGCTAAACTCATCCTGTTCGACTGCCTTTACCTTAATCCTTTTTAGCGCTGCACCAGAAATGAAACTCTCAGTAGCTCCTGGGTCTATCAAAACACTAAGGGTCTGGTCAGCGACAATACCTATCGTCTCGAGCAAAGTCGACTTGTGCTCTACCTGGCGGTTATTCACCGTTGCATGTATCCGATGGGCCTTGCCCATATCTCCCACGGTAGCGGGTCCGACTGATCCAAATGTCCTGGTCCTCTCCACAGGACAGTCGCGCTGGTAGTGTGTCTCCCCACACGTCCAACACGCCTTCTTCGGCCCAGTAGTCCTGGTACCCGAAGTAGAATATGATTGCCCACCGGCCTGAAACCCTGGTCTGTTCTGCTGAACAAGCCTAAACTACTGCTGTTGAGGGCGACGCTGCTGCTGATGCAGTGGTCATCGATAAGGTGTCTGTTGCTGAGGCGGCGGTCGTCGAGGTGTAGTGAACGTGGATCCCCTCTGGAAGCCACGATGTCCCGGTGTATGTCTCGCTAGTGTCTGATGCCGCGGCACACCAGATGAACTCTACCCTACGGGTCTCGCTGAAGTCCTGGTCTGACCCCCCCTGATAAGCTCCTCCTCTGCTATGAGGGCCTTTTGGACAACATCGTGCAAGGTTTGAGGCATCAAGTTCCTAACCTTTGCACGCAGACTTTCGTTAAGGCCAAACATGAACCTGTTGACTTTGAGCCTCTCTGTGTTAAGGTGCGGAGCATACCGGAGCAGCTCCATAAATCGTGCCTCGTACTCGGGTACCGTACGACCTCCCTGTCATAATGCGTTGAACTCGTTGAGCTGACGCTCGATGAATTCCTTAGAAAGGTACCTCTCTCAGAACCGTTCCTCGAACAGTTCCCATGACACGTCTTCCACGGCCATGTTCAGCTGTGGCAGGAGCGTCTTCCACCATAGAAGAGCGCTCCCCTTCAGTTGAAAGACCGCCATGCAGACCTTCATGTTGGAGGTATAATCGCGAAGTGCGAAGCACATCGCCATATTCTCCAACCATGCCTCGGCGGCTGCGCCATCCGGGGCACCAAAGAACTTGGGAAATTTTACCTTCTTGAGCTCACAGTGAATGCTACCTGTAATGACCGGTGTGCGCAACAGAACCTCAGGGGGTGTCGGCGCCCTGGCCTCGTCTCTATCCAAACGGTTGATCAGACCCTCAGACATGCGATGAAAGGATCTCATCATCCCAATAACATCACCAGCTGCTATATGTTCCTGTCCGAGCACCTGCTCGCCTTCCTGGGGGTTAGACCCCTCAGGCGTGGATGCTACTGGAGGCGTCTCGCCTCCTCCCCTAGCACCCCGTCGTCTGCCTCCGCGGCGTCCTCTAACCATGATTACCTACACGCACACAATCAACTCGATCAACAACAGTATAATAAAACCAACTCATGTCAATGAAAGCCGTAGCGAACCCCAAGTCGCGGGTCGAACCGGCTCTGATACCATATGTAAAGACCCTCCTCGTTACGACAACAACTCTGATAACAGGTGCAAATTTTTTTTTTTTTGTAAGGGTGTGTGCGCGTGTAGAAGTATCAGACTCACGTGACTCTACATCGCCACCCGACAACCGACAAGACTCAACCACGAATATTACCACAAACAGACCAGGGTGCACAACAAGAAGCTGCAAGCAAGGAACGACCACCGTCACAAGGCTCCCTACGCAAACATTCTACGACATACTCGGTTATGCACCATACCAAAAAAGAAGGTAGAATCCATGCTAGTAGTTTACTATTTCTACATAGGAGCGTTTAATCTTAGTCCTCTGTTCCGGAGAGAGAGGAGGTCAGATAAGCTCCTGGCCGACTGCTCAGGCATAAACTAGTAATCCCCTAAGGTGTGTCGCAAGAGTGGAAACCCTGCCTTTAAAGGGCCCGAGACTCTTGATACGGCACTGGATTCTTGATGCAGGGAAGCACACAAACATAAATGTTAAGGCTACTGATGGTGGCTACATCCCTCCCGACACAAGCAGACCACGCAATGCAATACCACCAAGTACTACAAAATCAAGGACAATTATGACCTCTACAAGAGACGCAAGTCAGGAGGACTCTAATATCGACCAACCATTGTTGAGACCCGAAGAAATCAATCAAGGTCAATTGCTCCATTACTTATCATTAACCGACGAAGACTTTATCCTAAGGTAAAAACCAATGATTTCAACCCCCATTATGTTGTTATAAGGTCAGTAGGCACTAGTTCAGGGACAAGCAAGAAGCACAAGCGCAATGCATTTTTCTGTCAATTGCCATAATTGCGCAATGATATCATACCATAATGGTAAACCCTCGAACATTTACAATCTCCATATAATCTTGCTCTTCCTGCCAATTATTACCAGAATTGTAATAACCTTACAAGATAATAGCATTGCAATTTAAACCTCGTCATTAGCATTTCCATTTAAACAATATTAGCATTGCAATCCAAAATCATCATTAACATTTCAAGTAAGCCAATAATAACCTTGCGATCTAAACATCATCACGAACTTTCATTTAACAAATATTAACCTCGCAACTTAAGCAGCCTCATTAACATTGCAATTTGAACAATTACTCAACATTGCAATTCAACCCACATTAACATTTCAATTAATAATATTAATATTGCAATTAAACAATTACTTAACATTGCAATTCATCCTACATTAACGTTTCAATTAATAATATTAATATTGCAATTAAACAATTACTTAACATTGCAATTCAACCAGCATTAACATTCCAATTAATAATATTAATATTGCAATTAAACAATTACTTAACATTGCAATTCAACTAGCATTAACATTCCATTAATAATATGAACATAGCAATTAACCAACTACTTAACATTGCAATTCAACTAGTATTAACATTTCCATTAAATAATATTAATATTGCAATTAAACAATAAGTAAACAGTTACTTAACATTGCAATTCCACCAGCATTAACATTCAATTAAATAATATTAACATTTGCAATTAAACAACTACTTAACATTTCAATTCAACTAGTATTAACATTTCCATTAATAATATTAATATGGCAGTTAAACAATTACTTAACATTGTCATTCCACCCAGCGTTAGCATTTTAATTAAATAATATTAAATTTGCAATTTAGACAAGTATTAACTTTGCGAATTAACATATATTAACATTGCAACTTGCACGTCATCATTAATATTGCATTCTAAATAATAATGACTTTAAATAAAACAAGGTTAACAAAGACTGCTTACGCATCATCATGATATAGCATTTTAACAGTCATAACATTAAATAAAACAGGGTTAACCCGGGTTCTTAAGCATCTTTCTTATGCTCGGAAATAAAACTTGGAAATCTAGCGTTCTCAGGATCCTCGGATAGTGCGCAAGTCAGAGCCGCATTAACGCGAGGGTAAGGGAGGAGGGAACGTGTGGTCCAGCATCTACCTCAGGCGAGTTTTTCAAACAGAAAAGGGGGACGCGCAGGTGAGGGCAACGACGGTCTGCTGGCAATGCCGCAGAAGGTAAATCAACACGCAGGGTTATGGAAGGCAGAAGTAAGGTTCAGGTTCAGCTTCTTTCATGTAGACTCAGTGCCCCAGGGATTCATCTTTGCACAGCGCCTGGTGAATAAGGCAACCATTTCTCCCAACGCAGGAACACTTTAAATTATTTCAGGTGGTGATATTAAAGGCTGGGTGGGAGTAGGCACCAGTATAAGTTCGTTTAACGGCTTCGAAATTTATTACATGGTTATTACATGAAATAAACGAAGGAGATAGTAGGTGCTTATTACATGAATACCAAATAAACAAAGAAGATAATAGGTGCTTATTACATGAATACCAAATAAACAAAGAAGATAGTGGGGTATTTTCTTAAGCACAATCATCAAGACAACGAACTAACTTGATGCACCTTAACACAATTGACACCCCATACATGCAACATACATTGTGTTAAAGTAGAACGAGAGGGCACAAGGATTGAAGCCACGGTCATTACAGTCTCAAAATTTATTACAAGCGAAGACTTCCACCTTCTCATTTCTTTGAAGAATCTACCTCTTTATTATCAATAAATTTATTAAGGATACCCAGCAAGAATCACTCAACATGCAATTGTCCTGAAGGTGCAAATACATAGTGATGGAAGAGCTACTATCTGAAACTAACATTTAGGAAAATGAGCTTCACTACCACTTTTTAATATGGCTATAAGTAACCGATTCATACAACAACAACTACAAGACCGTACTTCCATATCCATATCTCACCAACAAGGGGGTCACTGCCCAACATTTTGAGGAATAAAAACAAAAACAGAAGACGCAGACCTGTAGTGTACAGGCTGGAAATAAAAACAACGCCCCGGTAAAAGAGAAGGCCCGCTGGAAATTGGCTCACGGTATGTATAAAAAGCCCAAGATATAAAGAAGGAAGCCCACAAAAAAAACACACCCACGGTAGATATAATACGCCCAAGGTAGAAATATCCCACAGTAGAATTTTTTTTTTGTATGACAGTCATGGAAAACGCCCAGCCCATAAATAAACGCCCATAAACATTTGTCCACCATAACAAATTTGCCCTCAGTACAAGAGAGAATACACTGAAACAAACCCCATCGCCCACAGTATAAAGACGAAACCCTACTGCAAAAATACTACCCACCACATTCAACGCCCAGCAAATAAGAGGAAACCCACCGAAAAGGAAGGAGAAATTTCCATTATATATATAAAAATGCCCATCCCAGGAAAAGAGAAACCCACAGTGGAAAATGCCCAGTAAAAAGAATTGCAACCATTCTATCTAATCCTTATCATAACTGAAAGCATTCATCAAATATAAACACAGCCATTCCATCAAAATACAAAACATACCTTGGCATGCTCGCCCTGCTCCGGTTGGTGTCTTCGCGCTCCTTGATGCTCCTACTTTCCGACCACAAAGAACTCACCGGTACCTCCCAGCCAAACACTAGGGGTACTCTCCTTCCCCCTTATCCCCCCGAGCCCCAAAGGGGCCACACACAACCCAGACAGTATCCTATCTTCCCAGCTCGCTTCCAAGGCTGAGCTACCACTCAAGTCAACTAAGAATCCCCAACTCCTACAAGAAATCAGTCCAGTCTCTAGTCTCGCAGCATAACAATACCAATAGCTAAAAAAGTCCCTTTCTTTCCCCCTCTCCCTTTATTTTATCCAGTCTCAAACCCTAAATCCCCTTTCCTTTAGGTTTGCCCCCCCCTTTTCCTTTTTATTTTCTTATGTTTCTTTATATTTTTTGTTTTTTGTTTTTTGTTTTTTGTTTTTTTTTTTAAACTCAAAGAGTATGTGCGTTCATTAATAATTCCCTTTCATTTTTACATGCATAACTTTTTATTAATGGTAGAGGCCGTAGGGATTAATAAATTTACGGAAAGAGAATCCATTATTCATTTTCTTAATTCTATAATTTAAAGATTAAGGAATACACGACTATTGTTTATAATATATATTTATATTTTCATTTTTCTATTTACATGCGTGCATTCATCATTGTAATTTATCATCATCCATCATTTAAATTCACCATTAATATATATATATATATATATATATATATATAGGATAATGAGAGATTAAGGTGATGGCCACATGTATATGGGAAAAGTAAATGTATTACATAAAAAGGAATAATGAGGAATTAAAGGGAGGGATGGTGATTTAGTAATGTGAACAGGACATGACAAGGGAGATGGATACTAGAAGATCAAGGTGATGGAGGATAGTTTAATAAAGTAGACATGGATAATGAGAGGATAATGGCCTGAGTTTTTTTTTTTTAAATTTCATTTGTTAAGGTCACACTAAATTCCCCCCCTTTTTTCTAGAAAAGTCTTAGGCTTAGGGCTTAGATTCTGAGCTAGGTGACGATTGGTTAGGGGAATTTATTAAGGTTTCATTCAGGTGCTGATGACTTAGGGCTAATTAGGCTGACTCCTTCAACCACTTTATTTTGACGTGCCCTTCAGAACGCGCCACGTGCGCCAAGGGTGCCACTCGCCTCTTGAATTTTCTTTTGGGCGACGTGCCCTTCAGGATGCACCATGTGCTCCAAGGGTGCCACTCGCCAACTGAGTTTCTTTTATGCGACGTGCCCTTCAGGATGAACCACGTGCTCCAAGGGTGCCACTCACCCGTCTGCCTATACACTCCGCCAGGTGAACTTGTAGGAGAGTAAGGGTTCTAAGGAATAAGGCCCCCGCCTTATTGCGTGCCCCTTAGAATCATCGTGAGCGACTGTCACAGTCGGCCCTCACGTCATCGTGGGTCCTCTCGAACTAGGTAATCGTTAACCTACAGTTCGAGCCATGACGGGAGTGCTAGCAGGCGGTGGTAGGGCTGTTGTCCACCCCTCTCCCTCAACCTCTCTGCAAATCGTGTGTGGCCCCTTTACTCCATATGTGAGTCTGGTCGGCAAGATATTGTCAGCTTGCATAAACAATAATCATGTCAGAAATGTCAACAACAAATCATCAAAGAGAATGAAACATCATAGTAAACATATCACCCAAAAGCACACTCCCTGACTCAGTCCAAAGTCCAAGGGGGTTCTACCGATGCCTCTGCATCCTCAAGGTCAAAAACCTTGCACACTCAATAAAACTGAGTCAATAGCACATGTCTACATCAAATAGTAACACATCATGTCATCTGTCAATCTCATCGTAATAAAGTATAAATGGTTTAACATCATAAAAGTCCAGATCACTTGCGAGCAAGTGTCCTCAAATAATAAGTGTTCTCAGTGCGCTAGAGCGGGATGTTACAGGCTTCAGCGGTGGCGATAACTTGGGTGGTGGCTTATGAGGTCCTAGCTGTGATGGCGGCATCCTTAGTGGTGGCATTAGAGGTGATCTTCGTGAATGGCTAGGGAAGAAGATGGATTTTACCAATAATTTTGAAAAGGTTTCTATTAACCATTTGTGGTGTTTGGTTTAGGGTTAAGGTTGTATTACACAGTTTCCATTGAAAGCTAAGGCTAAGGAGTGTTGTTGCTACTATGGTAAGGTATTGCATGTATTATGTTGTTGCTATTTATTTATTCCTCAAATTTCATTGCAGGAGTAGGAGCACTCATTTGAGATAGACAGACTTTGTATAGGCAGAGTACTCATTTGTTGCAGAGACAGGTGAGTTCTCATTTTTCTCCCCCAGAATATTATTTTTTAAAACCCTCTTCCTCTATAAATCCCCAACACTACTTTATCTCTTACTGGAATTCTAACCAATTCTTCTCTTTTCAATTTCTTCTCTGATTCCACCTCCATGCCATTCAATACGCAATTTTAGTAATATTTATTCTTTTGTTGCAGAGGAAGAGGTGAGTTATCATTCTTCTTATTGATCTATAAAATGCTCTTCCTCTATAAATCCCTAGCACTGATTTATCTCTTACAAAAATCCTAGCTAACTCTACTCTTTCCAAATTCTCCTATGTTGTTGCCTCCATTCCATTTAATATGAAATGGTAGTAATATGTTTTATCTTTTCTCATTTTACCTTGTTTCTATTATGTTATATGGTCTCTTGGAAATACAATAGTATAGTCAGTTGCAACCTTCGTGCCATTCAATATGAAATGGTAGTATTTATTCTTTTGTTGCAAAGGAAGAGGTGAGTTATCATTCTTCTCCTCCACATTATTGAATTTTTAAAAACCTCTTCCTCTATAAACCCTCATCACTACTTTATGTCTTACCGGCATCTTAACCAACTCTTCTCTTTTCAATTTATCCTCTCATTTTCCTTGTTTCTACTATGTTGAAAATCTAACTCTGTTAATTTTATTTTTTTTCTATATTTTTAATTAGGCTATTCTTGGTTGACTCAATTTATTAGTCTATTCTTGGTTGACTCAATTTATTAAGCCTATAGGCATACACCTATCGATTTCATATTCTCTGCGCTTATATGTCAGTTAGTCATTAAAAAGGGTGATTAATATTTTTACTTAGGTTAGGTTTTTTATTCGGTTCACCAACTTTAAGTTTAACTTATTACTATGAGGGTGTTCCCTCCTTTTCCATTTTTTATTTTCTTTGTCCACATTAGGTTTAACTTTCTACTATGGTATTTTCTTGACTAGGGTGTTCCCTTCTTTGCAAGGTGGGTGAGTGGGTTTCCATCCCATTACCTTCTTTGTCAGGTGGGTGAGTGGGACGCCATCCCATTCCCTTCTTTGCAGGGGTTGGTGGAGTTACCAGGTATCGTTTCATATATGAAGACACTATCCCAGCCACAATCATATGATGAGTGTTGATTTGAGGCATGAATGTCTACAAAATCATGTGGAAAATCACCAAGCTCATTTTAACCTCATTTTAACCCTCTGGTCAAGCTAACATAAGATCATAAGGTTGCCTCAGACTATAAAGAAAGGGAATCAAAAAATTGGGACATTATAGTCCTCCCTTCCCAAAGATTGTTTGTCCTCAAGCAATGCCATCAAAAACTGACACTCCATCGACTGAACCAGACTGAAACTAAAAATGATACTAGGATCCAAAACCACCCTGGAATATGTGAAGCATCCTCTATTCAATACATGGTCCTGCAAGGTACAGACATATGACGCTTCCTGAATATTGTTGATAAGTAGAGAAACTCATTCTTGCAACAACTCGACCAACACCCAAATAACTTGTCTACTAGGAAACCAATATCATGAAAGAAAAAACTAGCTCTCACCTCTATGTAAGTTGTTGGACTATCTAATACATAAATCCACGGGTCTCAAGATAATCTCATAAAGGATCCACCATGTTAATGTTGTTCCACTCTCATCATAACTCTCCCACCATCATGCCTACTCTGCAACCTCCTCTCCTAGAACTCCATGTTGAAATACCAGTAAGGACTGAACCTACTTCCATGACTAGTAGCTGACATAGGCATCCAAGTGTAGTCATGAACTACAAATCCACTTCCATAATCGATCTCCAATATTGGAAAAGAAAGTTTGTATCGATCACTAACAATGACTCTGGGATGCTCATGGACTCTAAACCCCTCTCCACTAGATAGGTCTGTCACATGTGCTATTCTATACTCTGAATAAATCATCAAAAAGTGTGCGAATTGGTCAATCACTACATACATACTATATTCCGACTTCACCCTCAGTAAAGTTTTGATGCATTATATCAACATGACCTCCCACTCTCGCTAAAAAATGGGAAAGGAATGCATCAACCTTTCTAGATTGGTGTGCCACGAACCACTCTGCTTCCAAGTTGTACACTCCTCCATATCTCCCAACACATCATCTACAAAGTCTCTCCGTGTGAACCTCTACCTATAATTGGTAAAGTCACCAGGGGCCCAAACTGACCTATATGATGTGGAGTGCCCTCTACTCATAGCACTAATATGAAAGGTGATAACACAATAGTCCATCTGACTACCCTTGATAATCCAATTAATCATAAGATACATAAAATTTGTCAACTCCTCAAGAGAGCACTCCCCCAAGAAATCAATCCTAAGCATCCTCATAGTACACTCTAGAACATGAAATATACATATCCCATCTATGTTGTCTTCCAAGTTGTCAAACATTGAATCCCTAGGGTCCCATGCTAATCTTTGAGAGAAACCGTCATGTTGATGTTTCACCCCTATGATCATGACCATATGTTAACCATGCTCATACTACACTCACTTCTCCTAGACCCCCAAATTGAATTCCCTGAAAGGGATGAACTCACTATCTTGGATCATGTCTCACCAAAGAATCTTAGTGAGGTCAAAGTTTTCCAACCCACATATAGATTTGATCATGGGTATCGTGAGGGAAAATCTACTTGGCCATATAGAACAAAGCCCAACAATGACCCTGTCGATCCTCCTCATCATTTGAAGCAGTCTATCACTCCAATGAATGCGAGGATTGTTGATTTTTTGACAACATCAAGAATAAATTCTCCCAGATTAATAATTAATAATTATTAAATATTAATTATTAATTAATAATGAATAATTATTTACCTACAACTAGGTGCGCAAATCCATTTCTCTCTCTAGAGTACAGTTTGAATATGGAACCTACAGATTTTCTTTGGTGGAGGAAATCTCATCAGTACAAATTACCCAAACAAGCCTCCCTGCTTTAATAGTTATTAAGGCAATGGGGAGGATGAAGAATCCAAGAACAATAATTGTTGTAGTTGAATACAATTTTGGGCTTGTAGATTGGGCTTGGTTAAGCACTAGACCAATGGGAGTTTATACTTATTTTCAACATATTCTTTAATAGTTTTAATGGGTTTTGTTGGTGTTCTATATCAAAAAGAGTATTTGGTGAGGAGTGATTGAGATGGACATGAGAAGCAGTGAACAATCCCTCTTAAGTCGAGATCACATGAAGCTTGTGTCAAAGTGTTAATGCGACATTGGTTCCCATGATGTTGTGTTTGGAAAGTGGAAAGGTTTTCAAGAGAGGTCAGTGAAGAGGCACGATTATGGTATGGAGAGAACATTAGTTATTTCCAAGAGTGCTAGCCACCAATGGAATATAAAGTTCTCATATACTTGAGGGGAAGTTAGTGGTGACTTCCAAGTGGATCTACAAGATCAAGCATGCAGCAGACGTCAGCATCAAAAAGTACAAATCAAGTTTCATGGCAAGAGGGTTCCCCTAGAAAGAGGGAGTGGACTATGAGGAGACGTTTTCTCTAGTTGATAGGTACACTTCCACCATGACCATTATTTCCATTGGAACAATCATGGATTGGATATTTGTTAAGAACCAAACATCAATATAGCATAGAAAAACCTCAGGAAAAGTACTCAACGCCTTGAAAAAGAGATAATTTCAGATAATAAGCCTCTTCGAGGGGGCAACCTCCTTTTACCCCACCTAAATGTTCAAGTACAAGATGATTAAAAATGAAAATGTCTCCTTGGTATATATATAGGAGACTAGGAGGTATAATTACAACTAATGGCATAAAGCCGACATAAATAAAATAACATTACTAATATAATATGCCCCAATTAAGGGGTAATGAGCCAATATTAGGGCTTAACATGCCCCTCCCCTTGAGACAAG